>CAWVNO010000457.1:0-75697 GCA_963930645.1 Salticus scenicus
TTAATTTTTCTAATAATTGTCCTAAAGTTGGAAGCAGGCAGATCGGGTCGTAAGAATTGGGTTCAGAGGGACACTTCCCTTGCTTTAGAAAGTATACCACCTCTCCTCGACGAAGCACTTGGGGAAAATACTGAAAAAGTAAGCATGTTGGACCGCATAAGTAAGCATAAGTTAGTTTAAAATCTGAGGAATGGAGGAATTAACAAATTTTAAAATGATAAAATCTATCCCATCCGGACCTGGAGCTTTTTTATTGTTAAATCCTGAGAGCGCAGTTCGGATCTCAGCTTTCGTAAAAGCTTTGTCCGACTGGGGTGTAAAGAGAAAGGGATGAGGTGACGTGGATGGAAGAGAAGAAGGGCCGAAAAGGGTTTCAGTTAAATATTCTAAGTTGTTCTTTTTGGAAGAAAGGATCGGTGGTCTCCGTAGTCTTAGCTCATGAGGTGTGAAGAATTTGCTGGAGAAAATTTTTTGAGCAGTGCCAAAGTTTTCTGTTTGAGAAGAGCAGAAAGACTTCCACGCTGCTTGTTTTGCCTTGTTGAGTTGTTTTTTATAGGTCGCTGTTAGTTTTTTCAGTTGTATCTATAGTTGTTGACGTTCTGGTTCTTCTAGATATTTCAGTTTGCGTCTAATTGCCGTTAATTTATTACGCAGTGACCTTAACTGGGGAGACCAGAAGGATGGAGTAGAGTGGCGTCTCACTTTTTTCAATCGAAAGGAGGAATTTGCGGCAGCTTGAATAAGGGAAATTAGGGTTTCTGTAAAGATGTTTAAGTGTTCTGTGTTTGAGATTCTGTTAAGTTGTTGTGAAAATGTGGAGCTAAGGATTTTCATTTTTTGTTTAAATTTTTTGTGATTTCCTCTTTGAGTGGCAAAACGCTTTCGATATAAATTCAGTGGTGTTTTTTTTAGGATGAATGTAATATAGTTGTGATGTGTGTTATTAAATTCATCTGAGACAGACCAGTCATGTATTAGAGGTAAAGTTGCTGGGTTGACCAACGTAAAGTCTGGCCAGCCCAAAGTGCCATTCTTCTCAAATGTTGGCGATGAATTTTCTAAGTTAGCTAGACATATGTTGTGTATTATTATATGTTCAATAAGGCGGCTTCCCCTGGTATCCTCGCGTTTTGAGCACCAAAGAGGGGAGTTTGCGTTTAGGTCGCAGCCGCAGATGAAAAGAGCTCGATGGCTAATCAGGTACTCCCATTCCTCAAGACAGTGATCGAAGTCAGCGGACGGAGCTGCATATGCACTGCCAATGACCACTTCGTCATCACTTGTAGTCAGTGTCACAAAGACACAATTTTTCCCAGTAAAAAGGTGAGTGAAGATTAAGTGTGGGGATCTGATAATAATGTGTGCTGACTTGTTTTGAGAGGAAAATTTGGTCCATGATGAAGGGAATCCGTACAGACCCCCCTTAACAAAACAGTAAGCATCCTGAAGCAGCGCGATATCTATGGAATGAGCCTTCATGTATACTCGGGCCGCCAAATTAGCTGCCCTGCAATTGTTAAGGTTGATCTGCAAGAATTTCAAGTTGTCAGCAGAAACTAAGTTATTGTTATTAGGATTGTTAGTATTATCCAAAATTTAATTAATTATAAATTGACGTGCAGTTAGAGTAATTAGAATTAGGGAGCTATTTACCACATGAATAGTAGTCCCGTCGCTGTAGCTGACGTCTATCTTTGGGAAGTGGAGGATGAGAATCTTTGTCCATTGAATGTCCATTGTAGTTAGGTGGGAACTTCAGAGACGACGTTGCTCTCTTTCTCAGTCAAACATCGTAGTATTGCTGAGCAGTCTGTGATGGTGGAAGTGGCAGTTGAGGAGGGGGATATTTGTTGTCTAAGTATTCTCTGAGACCAGCGTATTCCTCCTGGTAGGAAAAGCAGTCGATAGAGTAAGCTGGATGATCTGTATGGAAGTTTGCGCCTTTTTGGTTAGCCCTACAGCAGTTGATACAATTGGGGGGTGCAGAACAATACTCGTTGGCATGGGAACCCGCACATTGAGAACACTTTAAGGGTTGGTTGCAGAATGCAGCTGTGTGCCAGAAACCTTGGCATTTAGTGCATCGTGTTACTCTGGTGTAAGGTCTCAGTCTGCAACGGTGAAGACCATAGTTGAAAAGGCCGGTTGAGAGGAGATCCTCAGCGAGGGGAAGGGGCATCTGGAGGAGCCAGTTCCGGGAGTCTTTGTTTCTGGATCTTAAGTTTTTTATGACATCGATTGTCGAGGTACACCTTTTTGAAAGATTGAACGAGTTAGAGAGGGCCAACAGAATGTCAGCACTGTGGGCCTCCACTGGGGCACCCACTACAAGCAGCCTCATCGGCCTAATTCTCTTTTGTTGAACACGGAGCCGTTCTCTCACTTGCTGGTTGTTGAGGAGATCGGAGATCAGTAGTCTGGAATCCTCCGGCGATCTGCAAACGATTTCGACAGAATGCTTCCGAATGTAGGTGGCTGCGATGGTCGTAGCTGTGTTTATTTGCTGCAAGTGTTTATTTGCTGCAAATGTACCGGTTAACACTTTAACGGGCTGTGGTAAATATTCTACCACAAAGTCTTCAATTTTAGAATGGGAAAAGCGTGGTAAACTAATTTTACTACGCCTGCCGTTTTTACTCTGCTAAAATGCATGAAGGAACAAATTAAAAGAACAAGGACAGGGATGGAACACGGGCGCAGAATTCATACCGGAATCCGTTTAAGAAATTTCTCTACCTGTAATATCGTTGATTAAAGAAGTAGAAAATTTTCTTACACTGATAGTGGTATGAATTCTGCGCCCGTGTTCCATCCCTGCAAGGGTCACACTCTGTTTTGATTCCTTTTTTTTCTTCTGCAATTCCGTTTATAAGGCCGTAGTAAGTAATTTTACCAGAAAAATAGGTGCTTAGAATAAACAGTAGGCGTGGAAAGGTAGCTTACCACGCCTTTCTCATTTAAAATTAATTTATAGGGCAGTAAATATACTTCTCATGGTCTTATAAAACATTAAAAATCAAGTTAATTTTACCTAATAAGCTAAATGAAATTATTTTCTTACTATCACTCTCAATAACAAAAATATTTTACTATACCATTACTACAAATAAACGGTCCGTTAAAAGGTTAAGCTTATTATATGTATTATTGAAGCAAATGCACGATATTATTTATATTCCATTATCTCTATTCATGGCGTAAAATTCATATTTATTGTGGAAAAATGATTTCAAACTACGTAACACGTAATTAAAATCTAAATCTTCTAAAAGTTTAGAATTTCTACTAAGCACACGTCTTAACATTGTAATTAAAATATATTAAAAAACACTTTAAACATGTATTAAAATTTTTTAAAATCGTTTACAAAGCTTTTCGCCACAACGTTATGGCATCATCAAGTAATTTACACAAAAACAGATGACACAGCATCTTATATATACCAGGAACTTTGATACGGTTACAGTATAAGGATAACTTGAATAAAATATGAGGAATCCATTTGTAACTTGAGTACGTGATGATTGGTTGAGAACAAATAGGGAAGAAGCAGGACTACAATCTGTAGGCTTCAGTAAGAGCAACTTCGTCAGGAACGATGGCTTAGATTGAACATAAAAATTACGTAGTTACATGAATTCGGGAAATAAGGTTGAGTTCTAGCATGGTCACAGCAGGGTAACATGTCAGAAATAATTGTAGAAGAAACTTAATTTTAAGAAGACTGAAGATTTCCAATAACAACATGCAGCATACAACTTGAAAAATTGAGGTTAACTAAAAAGATAATATATATCATTAAATTTATTTACATAATATATGCCAAAGTTTATGGAGAATTGCTGAATCTTTGAAATTAATAGCTTTATTGTATTTAAGTATTATAATGGCTTCATTCAGGAGAAGATCTTGATAATTGCGCATAACCAGCATTAATACCTAATTGGATAATTTTATTTAATTCTTTATTTTCGTTAAACAGAAAAGAAGTATAATTTTCCGTGCTATTAATTATACATTTTTTTAGTTTAACGAAAACAAAGAATTAGGTAAAATTATGCAATTAGGTATTAATGTTGATTATAATTAAACTAATATCTTAAAAATCATCAGTAAAGTTAGAAATAAAATATATTATAATACTAACACTAATAATGAAATTACTAAAATTCAACATTCTAACAGTTTATCATTTTGTAATGAATTTAAAACGCTTTAAACTTCGTAAATGTAATATCCTTATTCCTTTCATCTCCCATTTTACTATTAAACGACTTTGTGTTAATGATCGCGACCTTCACAGGTGGTGTCATTTTACAGGTGGTGTCTGTAAAATTCCAATTAAACTAAATGATGAACTGTATTACTACATTGGGCAAACACGACACATCCACAATGTAAAACAAGAAAAAAGCTCTGCTCTTGTCGAATTTATTTACAACAATCCTGGCGCTGCTCCTTTATGGTCCAAAGCCGAAATAATAGCTGCTCGGCGCAATTATCAAGATCTTCTCCTGACTGAGGCCATTAATATACTTAAATGCAATAAAACTATTAATTCCAAAGATTCAGCAATTCTCCATTAACTTTATCATATATTATGCAAATAAATTTAATGATATTTATATCTTTTCAGTTAACCTCAATTTTTCAAGTTGTATCCTGCATGTTGTTATTGGAAATCTTCTGTCTTCATTTTAAAATTAAGTTTCTAATACAAGAATTTCCGACATGTTACCCTGGTGCAGAGTTCCCAACTTTTACCATTTACTAACGAGCATTTTTAGCCCCCCCCCCTCTTCTTCATACCAGAAATTTTTAAAAATGACTTTCTTCTTATTTAATCGTTGTCACATATTAAAGATAAATAATTTACAAAATTTCTGGTGCGAAAAGAAGGCGGGGCTAAAAATACTCGTGAATAAATTATAAAAGATGGAAACGCTGCCCTGGTGTGACCGTACTAGAACTTAACCTTTCTCCTGAATTCATGTAACTACGTAATTTTTATGTTCAGTACAAGATATCGTTCCTCACATAGTTGCTCCTACTGAAGCCTACAGAATGAAGTCCACCTGCTTCCACCCTGCTTATTCTCAACCAATCATCATATACTCAACTAACAAATGGATTCATCATATTTTATTCAAGTTATCCTTATACTATAACCGTATTAAAGTTCCTGGTATATATAAGATGCTGTCTCATCTGTTTTTGTGTAAATTATCTGATGATGCCATAACGTTGTGGCGAAAAGCATTGTAAAGGATTTTAATAAATTTTAATACGCATTTAAAGTGTTTTTAATGTATTTTAATTATAAGTAATATGTCTTATCACTTTTAAAAATATAGATACTGATCTTATACTTTTCATAATTAGGAATTCAAATACAGTAGACTCCTGACAACGCGGGAGATACGTTCTGCGCAATAGGAAATCGCATTATGCAGGACATACATCATCAGACAATTTATCCAAGTTCAGTCCAATCTTTAAAAAAAAAAAAAAAAAAAAATATATATATATATATATGTATATACAGCGTGATTCAACGATGATGGGACAAACTTTGAGGGGAGGTAGGACACATCAATAGGATTCAGAATTGCACAGGAACCCATGTCCTCAAACGTCATTTTAACCATTTATGGACCATGCGTTTTCTGTGTTTTTTACCAGTAAGTTCGGCCTACTGCCGTTCCTCTTCAATAGTGTATTATTTAACTGAGTGATTCTACTTATAATTCTTATCATACAAAAGGCCATACATAATAAAAACTTTGTTTACGAATAATGCACATTGCATGAATAAATATTAATATTGTAAACCATTTTTAGACATACAGAATTACACACAGAATTTAAATATCAGAACGTAGGTGGAATTTCAAGTACAAATACTTCTACGGTCATGGAACAAACATTAAGGGGATGAACAATTTACTAAAACATACATCTTTTGAATAGGCATAACACAAAATAAATAAATAAGTAAATAAATAAATAAAATGAAAAACATTGTGCAAAAACGAAAGTAAAAACGGATAAAAACAAATAGCAAAAACAAAGAACTTCTTTGCATCAATAGTTACAATAAGTATTCAAAATTGTGACCACCAGCTGTAATTCATGCTTGATAGTGTCGATGTGTAGATTGGCGAGCAGCTCTAAAAATGCCAGATGTTTCCCGCACTTGTGCTGAAGCAATGAACAGTCGAACAACGATGTCCTCTGGTGAATCAACAGGAATCTAAAAAATGATGGCTTTCAGATGCCCGCATAAGAAGAAATCGATGCTAGATAAATCTGGGGATTGGGGATCAATCCCGTCCAATCAATCGCACTGCAAATCTGGCATCAAGGTAATGCGTACTTCCATATCGAAATGTGTTGGCGCACCATCATGCTCAGACCACATTTGGTTGCACAAGATAACTGGAACATCTTGCAACAATTCTGGCAAAACCTCTTTTAGAAAAGAAGCATAACGTGAGCCACAGAGTGGTGCTGGTAAAAGATATGGAAATATGAGGTAATATTTCACAATACCTGCCCAACAATTAACAGAGAAACGTTTTTGGAATTAATGTGGGTGTATAGCGTGTGGATTTTCTGTTGCCCACAGATAAGCATTGTGCACAATGAAAACGCCTTCCGATGTAGAAATTGCCTCATTTGAGAACAGAACAAAAGTTGGAATATCCTGTTGCAACGGACATTGTTGCAAGAACCATTGGCAGAATTCTACGTGCAGAGGGTAATCACTTATTTGCAATGCTTGGACTTTCTGAATATGGAATGGGTGTGTATATTCTTCATGTAAGTCTCACCAAACAGTGGATTGACTCGCATGCACACGACATGCAATATCTCTTGTACTTGTGTCGGGAGTTTCATCCTTAATGTTTAGAAAGTTTTTTTCCATTCTGGATGTCGAGCAGTTCTTCTTCCACTTCTTGCGTCAGAATGAGTGAGAAATGTAGCATTTTCACAAAAGTTCCGCTGCAACCGTTCAAACGTTTTGTGATTCGGAATGCGCCTGTTTGGAAATCGTTTCTTATACAGTCGTAGCGCTGCTCTAATGTTCTCGTTAGCAGCACCGTACATTAGATGCATGTCTGCTTTTTCATTATTAGCAAAATCTCCCATCACCATCGAAAAATATAGTTTAAATTTATACTTTACAGCAGATGCAGATAACGAATGACCAGGTCCAATAAAGCTCTCTACTTTCAGCATTACCAGCCAATCACTCCAAATTTGTTTAGTTGTATAACTAGGAGTTATTTTAAGCATTTATTGTCGATATTACTGCAAAGAAACACTTTGGGATGTATTTGAAACTCCGCCTACTGCATAAGTTTTACAGCTGTGTGTTACAGTACATCTAAAAAACTATTCACAATATAAGCATTTATTCGATCAGTATAAAGTATTCGGAAACAACATTTTTATCATGCATTTTGTAAGATGAAAAATAAAAGACGGAAACTTTTTGTTAAATTGTACACCATTCAGAAGCAATGGCAGTAGGCGGAGCTTTCTGTTAAAACCCCCAGAAAACACATCTTCCGTAAATTGTTAAAATGAAGTTTTGGGACATGGGTTCCTATGCAATTTTGAGTCCTGATGATGTGTCCTACCTTCCCTCAAAGTTTGTCCCATCATCGCTGAATCACTATGTATATATATATATATATATATATTGTGTTTTTTTTTTCGCTGTTTACTATACAAAATAACTTATTTTTGTAAAATTAATGCATTGCAAATTTTGATGTCATTCAAAATAATAATAATAATAATAAATATAATAATAATAAGACCCATGCTCTTACTTGTTCCGAAACAATAGATTTAAAAAAAATTCTTTTTTCTAAATTTTATTTTGTATGATTTTTACAGGACGCTGACATATTTTAAAACATGGCATTTACCGTTTCGATTTTTGACGATAAAATTTCATTTTCTTTTTCTAATAACGAATATGTTAAATAATTTTGTGTTATAGAGGTGGGACACTAAAAATACGAATAATTGTGAACGGTATCTCTATTTTCTAAAATATTAAATATCTTTCCCCAGATTTTTACCATTAAATTTTTGTTTTAATCTCGTTATCTATATATTTCAGTATTATACGCTGTAGGTTTGTACGCCTCAAATTAAATGTATTATTTTATAGAAACACTTTCCTGAAAAATATTATTAAGGATCTCACACTTCGAATACATTAATTTAAAAAATTTCAATCTATAATAATAAATTTTTATTTGTTTTTATTGAACTTTCAGCAGTATTTATTTACAATATTTCAATCTTTTTTTTTTTTTTTTTTTTTTTTTTTTTTTTTAATAATCACACAATCTAAATTATATTGCCTACATACATTTATTATTAACGATAAAATTTAAATTTTCTAGTACGTTCAAATTAAACGGTATTATTTAAAGTTAAAACAAAAAAAATCAAAATCAAAATCAAATTAAATAAAAAATTAAAGTAAAAATTTCTTTTAATCTATCTCACTTGATAGTAATAATACACAGTTAGAAGCCCCAGTTCTTTTTCTAAGACCCTTTTAAGGATGAAAAAAGTTCGCCTTTTTTGCTACCACATAGCCACACTTGTGAGTTCTTTTAACAGTACTTTTTCTGTGTAAATTTTCTTACTACATTTCATCGTAGAAAACTTATATAAAATTTACCGAAAAAAAAAAAAAATCCTATTAAAAATTTCCGGATATAAAAGCAAATGTAAGTTTGCAGCTATGCTACCTCTATTTTTAAGCTATAATCTCTACCCTATTTATTATCTAATTATGACACAAAGTGCCAATAAATCGTTCACATCGTAGTGCAGGAATGCATCACGGGCGCAGAACTCATTCAGCTATCAATATAAGAAATTTTTCTACTTCTTAAATCAATGATATTATAGCTAGAGAAATTTCTTCATGAAATACCGGTATGAGTTCTGCGCCTGTGTTCCATCCCTAATAGTGAAAATATATGTAACCTCGGGAACTAAATATCTTTAAAAAGCCGACGCGATAATGGCCAGTCTCTCCACAGAAAGGAGAGTTCCTATTAACCCATTTTATCCCATTTTCCTATTTAAAGGACAGCTTAAAAATAGCATATAGAAACCAGAATTTGCTTGGTGCGAATATTTTGTCAGATGAAATATATAATGGTATATATAAGCATCTGCTAACGTGTTATGTGTCTCACCTCCTCCATCTTGAATCTTTGTTTAATCATTACATTAGGGGGCGTGGTTCATCTTCTCCTTGAGGTTGAAAATTCTTTCTGGAGAACTATCATGAAAGTGAGAAAGTATTATACAGATAAAGCAAAACTTTATACTCGGAAAGCACTTTTCATTATTGAAGAGAACACTAAAACATATAAGTGCAAATTTCATCCTCTTTATTTCAATGTCCTGCATACAAGGTGGATGAGATTTCTTATACAGAATATATATATATACACACACATATATATATATATATATATATATTAAATTTTGTTTTATCTAGTTTATTTAGGTTTAACTAACCTTAAAAAATATTATTTTTCTCAAATTTGATCAAAATAAATAAATTAGAATAAAATGGGTTAATAAAACCCTTAATTGTAACATCATTTTCTATGGAAAGTCACCAGAATTTTTTAGCAAATTTTTGAGTAAAGAATCAAAAGACAGGTTTCCCACTCAGTTGAAAAGGTAAAAGTTTCTAAATGAATTCTGGGAGTTTTCTCGCTGGGACCGGTTGTTGCGTTCTCGTAGCAAAGACACCCCTCGATAACAAGCCAAATAAATCCTTTAGATTTCTTTAAACATAGTATTAACTTCTTAACTGCCCCGGGCAGAATTTCCATCTTTTATGATTTATTCACGAGCATTTTTAGCCCCACATCTTTTTCATACCGAAAATTTTGCAAAATGATTTTCTTCTTATTTAAACGTTGTCAATTATTAAAGTCAAATAATGTACAAAATTTCTGGTGCGAAAAGAAGGCGGGGCTAAAAATACTCGTGAATAAATTATAAAAGTTGGGAACTCTAGTCCCGGAAGTATATATACTTTTTTTTTCAGAAGCACGGCTACCAGTGAAACGACTGACACGGTTTGATAGTGAAATAAAATAAACTTAAAAAGGATCTTGAGAGAATTTTAGAACGACTTGCGTTAGTGTCGAAATAGAACAGCAACCTGAATCAAAACTCGTTTCCTACAAGCTACTATTATGCAACAGTTTACCAGCTTTCAAACAAGTTCCACAGCATTACTAGACCGACAGCCTAGATAAATTCAATATTATACTCGTTGCTGAAACATTATATACATGGATTATGCTATATTCATTCCGGTGTAAATTATTTTTTTATTTTAATATTCCACTTAAAAATTTCTTGGATAATTTTTTTCGTAATGCTGTGCACCATCAGGACGTACAGCTCATCATATGAACATTTTTTTACATTTTCAAAAACGTTGAAAATCTTTTGATTTTTTGTTCGTCTGCGTTCCACTTTATATAAATAGTTTTAGAGCACCTGGAATCTACTACAGGTTATTCAGATTTACTATGACATGTTTTCCATTGAAACTGGTTTATGTACCCTTGACAGTTTGCGCTTACGAAGAATCTTAATACGTTAAGATCTGTGAGAGACTTCTTTAAAGCATATTTAAACTCGTTTTGAGTTGCGGAATATGCAACGAAATAAACATGCATTGCTTCAATGCAGTAAAGCTTGTTTTCTACATCTTATGCTATAACTAGCATTAAGTCTAACAATTCTACAAAAAACCTGTTCATATATACGAGAGGAAAACTGAAATTTGCTTAAAATTCATTTGAGGGAGAAAACACACACCTGATTTTATCGTATTACATATTTAGACAGAAAAATATAATGTTGTAATTCGACGATGATATATATTTACTTTTAGAAATAAAACGATATTTTGTTTCAGATATGATTAACATCTGAATAATCCAATTTGATTTTAGCATACCATTATTTTTATATTTAAACATAGATTGATAATTAACAAAATTCGTATTATTAAAAATACAACTGTAGTATTTACTTAGCAAGCCTGACTGCGGTCATGTACAGTCAGGGTAAAAAAAAATGGTATACTCGACCCTATTTTGTTGTAAATCCACGTAAAAAAATCAATGGAAAACTGCAGGTTTTTCGGATTTTCTATGAACTTTTGAAGGTATTTAAATGGTTTCTACAGGCATTTTATAGAAAAATAAAAACAACATGTCTTCCTCAGGAAATATTTAGTTTTTTTAAGGGTTTCATACAGGTTTGTCGAAGTGAAATTTGGGATTTGGTGTCATCTACATATTAAAACTCATACAACTTTGATTATCATTCGAAGGTAATAACTTATTTTTGGTTTATATTTGAAAATGCATACAGGGTGTTAAAAAACTTAAAAATGTCTCATGTAAAAGGCAATTAACTTGTATCGGGTGCTGTCTTTAGACTGGTAGATATTTATTTTACTCAATGAAACATTTAGAAAGCAGAAAAAAAGTTGTTATAAGTAAGAATAAAAATGTATCTTTCATTGTATTTTTCAAGTAATTTGTGTTATAATTCATGTTACGTAGTTCCATTCATCTTATATGTTTTAGTGGTGCAAATTTTCCTCACAAAGTTGAAAGATTAAGCAGTTTTTCATTATTTGTAATGTTTATATTCAAATAGTGATACTCAATTTTTTTTTATTTAATTTTAGATATACTGAGTATTATTTTACTTAAGTTCTAATAAATATTAAATTTGAAAAAATAAATAAATAAATAAATAAATAAAAACGACAACTAGATTAACCACCAACTAACTGGCTTTTACTACTTAACTTTTGACAATAATACAATAATGAACTTTGTCGTTTTTTAATAATTATTGTTATTATCTTTATTTTATAATAAATTTCAGCACAAGATGAAATATTTTACCTTTTAAGGAATTAAATCAGGGTTTTCTAATTGTTTAATCAGGAATTTAGATGTTATTAGAATACAGAACAGCTACATGCATACTTGTCAACCATCTCATTAATAACCGTACAATTGCTAACGCCCCTGAAAAAAAAACCCTTTTTCTCACGCCGCTATATTTTTAGAGCTATTGTCTCCAAATGTTGTTACGATTGAATAAGAATAAAATTACTCAAAAAATTTATTGGTGTGATAAAAAATGCGAATACTAAAATTTGTACGGTTTATAATCCGTTGGTTGGCAAGTATGTAAATGTAATGATTTTCATACCACGAATTATTCCAAAAATGTTTGCTTTATTTAATCTTAGAATGTCATTAATAAATTTTTCTGCATAAAAACAGTGGAAATAAAGAATCTTCGAAGAGAGCATTAAATTTGTATACGTACTTGCCAAACATGTCATTATGATCCGTACAATTTTTAGTACCCACTTTTTTTTTACACCAGTAATTTTTTAGAGTAATTTTATTCTCAATTAATCGTAACAATATTTGGAGAGAATTACTCTAAAAATAAAGTGTTGTGAGAAAAAGTGTGTTTTTTTCAAGGGGCGTTAACAATTGTACGGCTATTAATGCGTACTTGCCAACCATCTCATTAATAACCGTACAATTATTAACGCCCCTTTTTTCACACCACTATATTTTTAGAGTAATCCATTCGAAATGTTGTTATGATTAAATAAGACTAAAATTACTCTAAAAAGTTATTGGTGTGAAAAAAAATGGCGGGTACTAAAAATTGTACGGTTCATAATGAGATGGTTGGCAAGTATGTTAATGAGATGGTTGGCAAGTTTGTGTATACATACTCGTGTTTTTAAAAATCCTAATATCTTTCCTCCGGTCTTTCCCCATAACAAGACACACTACTTCGAATTTTAACTTATTGTCATTTTCGCTACCGTATGTTTTTGTCTATTGTATGTTTTTGTCTATTGAACATTATGTTCCGCCTGTGAACGTTATTCTTTCAAGCTGCATGATTTCAGAACAAAGTTTTCTGTTTCCTATTTATATTACATACGAACTAATACTGTTTCGAATGAAAGTATTTGTACCCATAGTACTCTGATTATTCAAATATGAATCTAGGGAATAATCCTTAAGAAATACAGTAACATACAAAATGCAATAGAAACTCCCACTGGCGGAATTACAGATTTCGAAATGATGTGAATCTACGTCAGCGGTCGCGAAAGTGTTAGTATTCGTAAGTAGTGTCAATAGCACTAGCCCTTGCCTTTTTCCTTCCCCAGTAAACTTGTAGAGTAATATTTAGCAATATATACTCACGATTAAATAAGAACTCTATAAATATATTGTTGTGAAGAAGAGGTGGAACCTAACACTCTTCGTATAAATTAGTGCAACTGTCAAGTCTATAGATAAAAATTAATGCACCTTTCAGTAGAATTTATCCGTATTTCAAATTAAAAATTATATTAAATATATATTATATATATGTATTATTTTCGAACATTGAATTTTGAACAATACATATTAGAATACTTCCTATTAAAATTTAATCATTCGTTGACATAGAATTTGTATTTTGAAATCATATACTCAAAATGAAATATAAAGACAATGTAACATTTTGGAAAAAATATTGCAATTAATAATAAGTAAAAATTATTACAAATGTTACACCAATACGTTAGTAAATTTAGTTTATTACTAAATTCATAGCACAAAAGAAAAAAAAAAAGAAGCCGCACCCCCTCCCAACTAAACTCTTCGCATATCGTCCTGTAAGTATGCGGCTGGGTCCAATTGACCTGTAATAACGTCTAGTTTATAGCGGTATAGTTAGATTTTGCATAAGGGGCCGTCTACATATTAAAACAGACATCAACATTATTTCTTTAATGGCCACCCCTCTTAATGACATGGCATTCAAATTTCTGATATCAAGGTGATTCGGAAAAAGTCCTAGCTATATACTTTAAATTAATTCATGTCAGGGCTACAAGCGTAATTGTACTAGGGTTCCGTCTGATATTTAGAAAAAATATTTATTGTGATCTGCCATAGAAAGATTATTCATTAAAATCCCGGAAGAAAAATACAAAAATTTTACTTTTTCAATGAAACGAAGTTTTACAACGTAAGGAATTGTGCCTAATTACAATTGACTCCCTGACTCCCTGAAACCAAAGAAACCAAAAACTTGTCACTAACACACATGAAGCGTAATAAATACGAACTGTTCCGTGTAACGCGTAAGATAAATTTAACGTTTTCACGCAGTTAATCAATTTTTACTTTCTCTTACCCATAAGGTAGAGAAAGTATTGTTTTTGGGTCAAATTTTCGAACGCGAGATTTTGTTATATTTACACGTTTTGAGGTCCCCTGAATACGAAAATCATGTTTTTAGCAAATGGTCTGTGTGTATGTCTGTGTGTCTGTATGTCTGTGTGTGTGTCTGTGTGTGTGTCTGTATGTGTGTCTGTCTGTTATCAGCATATCTCAAGAATAAATTATGGCAGAAAGTTCAAACTTGGTATTCTAAATGTGTATCATATAGGGACGCTACAGTAAGCTTTTCGTTAAGATCAAGCAAATGGCTCGTGTACAGGGACAATCAAGAGAATTCTAATACATTACGTCTATGGGGGAAATTGCAGGAAAGTAGAGTTTAACGTCTATAGACTGCACTAAACCAAATAAAACGAACATATATTTTTTGTAATAGAGATAGTTAACTGGGAAAATTTTTTTGTGTATGTAGGAGCCTCGAACTTGCGAATACCTTTAAAACGAATGGTTGATCTGTGATAATTTAAAACAATGTTATAGATTTTTTTCAATTTTAACAAAAAAAAAAAAAAACTTTGAAAAAAAAAAAATCGTTTTTTTTTTTTTTTTTTTTTTTTAATATTGAGAGTAAAATGGACTTTTTTTGGATATTTAGTGTTACACTACCTCTCTAATATGGAAATCGTCTGCATTATCATAAAAAATAATTTTTTTAAATAATAATTTTAATAAATTATTTTTTAAAAACAGAATTATTTTTTAATAACCGAATTAAATTCTATATAAATGTAGGTGCATTAATGAAACGGGGGGTTGAGGGGGGCGGTAGCCCCCCCTCACACAGAACTAATTATCGTATAAGACTCTTCTGAAGCCTAATTTGAATTGTTTAGCATAGGTTTACATGACAGTTCTCGTTATCTTACCTCTTAATCTGCAACCTGTATTTATAGTATTAAATTTCAGGGTAAGAGAAAGTCGTGTGAGTGACACACCAGATTATTTCATTTCTCTATGGAGTAAATGATTTATGTTTTTCATCTTAAATACAGTTTACGAATTCAAAATTTTTAATAGTTTATTTTTAGTAAAAATGAAATAGTTTATTACATCATTTTATGCGTTAAAAATTAAATATCTTGAGGCATATGTACCCTACAATATTCAATTACAAAAATGTAGTTAGCAAGAAAAATAATGATAGTAATGATAATGATAATAATAATAATAATAGCGGTAAAAATTAATATAAATGTTTAATGCTTAAGAAAAAATAATTTCTCTATTTCTGATCAATATATTTTTATTTTGTACAATAACCGTCGCATGAAAGTGTTTCTATAGAGCTTTACATATAATTTCAGGCGTACAAACCTACTATATACATTATAGAAAAATATAGAGAATAAAATTGAAACAAGAAATTAATGGTAAAAATCTGAGAAAGATATTTAATATTAAAAGCGAGAGAGAGAGAGAGAGAGAGAGAAATGAGAGATACTCTTCAAAAGCATTTCTATTTTGAGTATTAAGTCACGCCTTTATACGTTTCTCTAAAACATCAAATTATTTAACAAATTCATGATTAAATAACTGAAGTTTTGTCATCAACAACTGAAACGGTAAATATCATTCGTTTATATATGCTAGCGTCCTTTAACTAGTCAAACAAAATTAAAAAAGAAACATTTTTAAAAGTAAAGTATTTTTTCAAAAGAAGTCAGAAGGAAGGGTATATTCATCTTTTGGAATGCCATCAAAATTTTACGCATGCTATGCGATAATTTTACAATAATAAGTTCATTTGTATGGTAAACATAGAAACCTTACAAAGAAAAAAAAAAAAAAAAAAAAAAAAAAGGAAAAAGAAATAATAATAAATAAACTAAAATAAGATAAACTAAAAATTTTCAAAATTGTACTGAACATGAATAAATTTGTCTGGTAATGTATGTCCCACGTAACATGATTTCCGGTTCTTCCGTGTCATACAGGAGTCTTCTACTGTACTTGAATTTTTAACACTTTCGCGAACGCTGTCGTAGATTCACGTCATTTGAAAATCTGTAACTGCGCCTGTGGGCGTTTCTATCGCAATTCGTATTTTACTTATTTCTTAAGAATATACCTAATATCGCAATTGCCAACGTAGTAATTCTAGGGTCGTACTCTCCGCCTTTTTTCAGGACACTTTAATGAATGAAAAAATTTCAAATTTATTGCTACCACTAATTTTATAAAAAAATCTCTGCCCTGTATAATCATGGCACATTACTATAAATATACCATAAGTATTTGTGCATGAAATTAGTGGTGGTAAAAAAGGCAGAAATTTCTTATTTCTGAGAGTGTCCTGAAAAAAGGGCGGAGAGTACGACCCCTGGTAATTAATATTCCTTAGTATTGTTAGCTCCGCCTTCTTTTTCACACCAATATCATTTTAGAGTACTTTTCTTCTTATTTAATCACAATTGCATTCAGAGGTTATTACTGTAAAAATTTACTGGTGTGAAAAAAGGGCGGGACTAATAACACTACGGAATATCAATTAGGATGTTGGCAAGTACGCTAATATTCATATTAGTACAATCAATATACTGTGGATATAAATAATTTGATTAGAAAGAGTATAATGATAATGTTTATTCATTTGAAATATAAATGCGAACTCAGAAAATTTAGTTGTGAATAATTGTAACATACAGAATAACGCCCACTGGCAGACCTCACTCTCAAAAAGAGAAGAGCATGAGGTCGAGAAATTGCTAATTATGAAATGTGTAAGATTTTTATCTATATGTTTAAAAGTGATAGGATAGATTTATTTTAAATTTTTTTTCCATGATAAATGTGAATTTACGCTGTGATTAGAATTAATCGAAAATAAGTACTATTGCACTTTTGTTTCAACAATACATTTTACAAAAAAAAAAAAAAAAAAAAAAATGTGTTTCAACATTTAATTCTATTTTAGACTACATTTAACCAAAATTAAATATTTTATTATGTTGCATCATCCGATAAAATTTAAGCAACATAAAGCTTGCAAAACATACAGTTAATGAATGCAAAGATATGACAATGAGATCAAAACAGAAAATTCTTGGTAAAAATTATTATAAAAATTATTAAATATTCATAAAAAAAAAAAAAAAAAAAAAAAAAAAAATGTTTATCGAATGTATATTGCTATTGCAAACAATAAGCCTCGCCTTACCTCATTTTCTAAAACATTTAACTTGAGGCATACGAACCTACCAGTACTCAAATACAAAAAAAAAAAAAAAACAAAGAGGACAGTAGGGTTAAAACAAAAATTTAGCGTCGAAAAACAGAAAAAATTATTTAATATTTAAGAAGAAAGACTCAATGTGTCAAGATAGGATATGTTCCTATCTTGTAAAATAAGCCCTGTCTTTACACATTTTCCCAAAAACTTTACATTAAAAAAAGAAAATTACTTTTTCGAGATTAAATTATTTAAATTTAGTCTTCAGCAATCAATGTAGTCAGTTCCATTGACATTTATGCATACCAGCATCACATATAGAAACAAATATGAATACGCAAAATAGCTTTAATTTAGTAATGTTTCATGGAGGCTAGGCTTTTTTTCTTTTGGCTTTCTTTCACAATCACTCGAGTGCATTACGGCTGTTTTACAACAATAAGTCAGTTTGTATAATAGACATCGAAAAGTTGTTTAGAAAACAAAAAGAATAACATGAAAGTAAGTTAAAATAGTTTTCCTGGAGATTATATACAGATATTTTCTTAAAGATGATACGAATGATAACAAGTAATGGCCCTTAACTCCAATAAAAAAAAAAAAAAAGAAAAGAAAAGAAATATTACCGTAAGTGGAAAAATAATGTTAGAAACGGACTGTAAATTTGGAAAACCGTGTACTTGTTGAGGAACGAGGTGCTATCTATATCTCTGGTTCGATGAGGTGTGGGGCGTGTCCATTTCAGTCTCGTGAACTAGGCCCTCAACGTGTTTTTCGAAGATTTTTATGAGGCCTATTCGTGTAAAAATTAATATTCTGTGTTTTCCGGCGAATGGCGCGCGGGTCACATAAATTAGTTACACACCAGAAAATTTAATTTACAAATAAAGCTATCTTTGTAGCAGAAAAGCTCTCTTAAAGATAGCTTTTTCTTTAATTGTCCGGTGTATTACTGATTTAACAAATCTGCGCGTTATACGCCTGAAAATATGATAGGCCATAATTAACACTTTCACGATCGCTGATGTCAATTCACGTCATCTGAAAATCTGCAACTCTGCCAGTGGTTGATTCTTTAGGTTCCATAGGTTAATTATATCTTAACAATATATACAATAATCACATTTGTACAGTCGGGGAAAAAAATATCGCAGCACTCGCTGTAATTTCGTTATTAATTGACTCAGAAAAATTTAATAGACACTGCTCAACAGGAAATTAAATGCACTTTCTGAAAATGTTGTCGAATTTTGAATTAGGGGTTATCTACATATTGAAATGAGCACCAACTTTGATTTCTTCAATAGCAACACCCAATTTTGACTTCATATTCTAATTTTTTAGAATCTGGCAGTGCGGAAAAGTATACTATTTATATACTTTATCTTTAGTATTCATAGAGTTATAATCAAAAATGCGTTTGGGGGTTATCTATAAATGTAGAAAAATAAAATTAAGATCCTACAAAAAATAGACAAAATTTTACTGTTTCACACCGGAAATATTTCAAGAAAAAAGAGTTATAAAAATTAATAAGAACATTTTTTATTTTGGTTGTGTATATGTCACGGTGAAACACCGAAATCTGGGGAATGTCGACTTTCACCGGTGAATGTCCGAAATATTTGCTAAATACCCTTATTTCTGACTTACACCAGTAAATGTCGACATTCACCATGCACTAATGGTGAATGTTGAACAGGTCCGAGATGTATATTTTCTTCTCCGTAATTCAGTCGCAATAAATTTTTCGCTACTCTTTCTGAGAGGAATGACTAAGAACTGAAAACACACAGTACATTCAAAATGAGAAAGGAAAATAATAGAAGTTAAAAAATACTTAATTATACAGTACGTTCAAAATGAGAAAGGAAAATAATAGAAGTTAAAAACTTACTTAATTATACAGTACGTTCTAAATGAGAAAATAAAATAATAGTAATAAAAAACTTACTAAATTATGTGATTCAAATCTTATTTATTGCAACAACTGAAACTATTATGACACTTTGAATTGCACAAGAGGCCCTTGCTTTTACAACTGCATTTATTTGTGGAACACTTCTTTTTGCAATGACAGCGTTTATCCCTTTGCGGCGCAAGACAATTCGGATCATTTAAATTATACTGTCACCGGAATTCATGAACTAAATTAAACTAAAAGAAATTTTAAATTTTAAGGTTAAAAAAACCGGCCTTTTCTGATATGCTATAAACGTAAATTTTTGCTAAAAAATTTCCGGGATGAATTTTTGCAGCTGGATCTTAAATTTTGCGTCCTCGCAGCGAGGACGCCGCGCGTTAAGGGGTTATAGCCTTGCCCACCGCTTCTCGAATTAGCTGCAGCTGCTTCACTTAGCGAAATTTCTTGAAAATGAATCTCATCAATGGAAAGTAACTTTTCTTTACAAATTACGAACTGATTACGTGTGTAAAGCTGCTTGAGGGTACCATTTTCATTTGCAAGTTTATAGAAGTCGGAGTCGTCTATTCGAACAACAACCGCTAACACATTTCGGTTATCTGTACGACCACGGTCGACATCAGGGACTTGTATTCGTACAGTATCACCAATTTGAGCAGGAAGAAATTGTTTTTGTGAGGTTCGCATTTTTGTTGCTTGCAGCAGAAGATTATCTTTCGCGGCCGCTCTTTTTATAGAAATTAACTCGTGTTTTTCAGTCAGAACTTGATGTGAAGACGTGGTAGATTGCAAGTCCTCTTCAATATTTTTCTTTGGAATATGGTTTTCGGTATGACCACCACTCAAATTTTTTTCAGAAGTATTACCAGTTTCTTCAAGCTGTTCTTCGGTTTCAAAAGTATTGGCAATTTCTTCAAGTTGTTCTTCGGTTTCGATATTTGCGATTTGTTCGCTAGGCAAAACAGACGATGCTATGCCTCTTTTCGCTTTAATGCCAAACATGGCTTCATAAGGACTTTGGCGTATTCCTTCGTGGTATGTAGTGTTCTTGGCAATTTGGAAAAAGGGTAAACCTTCTGACCATTTATTTGTATGGTTATCGTTCATCCATGCAGTTAGCATATTCTCTATATCCTGATTGGCCCTTTCAACTGAGCCTTGTGTTTGACAATTCCGAGGCTTTCCATGAACTATCTTAACATCTTTCCACATAGCGCATATTTCGGATATGACTTGATTACTGAATTCTCTACCATTATCTGATTGCAATATTGCTGGAGCACCAAATGTTAAAAATATTGGAAGAACGTGATACGCTACTTCTTCCGCCCTCTTAGTTTTCAAAGGTCGTAGCTGGACAAACTTACCGTTAAATGATCTTGATACACCATTATGAACTTATATTCGCCATCTCTGTTTGACTGCAGATCTATCAGATCAACTTGACATCTTGAGTTTAACTCAGAACTGATCATTGGTTTCACAACAATACCTTTCCTAGGTGCACTGTGTTTCATTTTAAACTGTTTGCATAAATTTAAATACAACATTACAACTTCATATGTAATATTTTTGTATTTATTTTGCAACTCTTTAACCATACGTGTTCTTCCTCCGTGGCCTATTCTGGTGTGAGTTTCATATAGTATACTGAACAATTCCTCATTGGTAACGTAATACTGTATATTCGTTTCTCCTGGTTTTAATGGTACAATTAACTTCTCTTCATCATTAATTTTTGAAACGTCAAAACGTTTTAATCGTCTGTAATCCAAAGGTGTGTTGCACTTAGTTTTAGCAGAAACCACTTCAGAAAGTATTTTAGAGTACTTTTCTTGAGAAAAATAAAAACAATTGTCTTCTCGTTTACCCGCAATTAATGCATTTAACTTTTCAAGAAAAAGATCACGATTCACTGCAGTATTAATTCTGTATAAATTAGGGTATTGGAAAAAAAATTAAAAAAACGTTGCTCTCACCATCAAACCTTGCATAAGACTGACAAAGCTGACTGACTCCAAGCAGAACAAAGGATTTGGCGGGAAACAGCCAGTCGCCTCTTTGTCTGCTCCTCTGTTTTCGACCTCCACCAGAGCATATCTGTGATTGTCGACATACACCGGTGAGGGTCCGAATGTACAAGAATGTAATAAAATATTCGATCTTTCACCGACGTATTTGGTGTTTGTTGACATTCACCGGTGAAAGTCGACATTCTCCAATTTCGGTCTTTCACGGTAACATATATACTTTTGTACTTTTTTAGTTAATTTTAGGTATATTTAAATACATTACACTTATGATTGGTTAGGCAATGCTCTTTAAAAAAGTGTCTATCATGGATATACTGATCACCAATAAAGCTTAAATTTTCTTTCCTACGTGTGACATAATATACGAAATTAAATAATATAGCTATATATATATATATACAAAAACGCATAAACTAAGTATTTTCGGATAGATTATTGTAAGGTTTCATGAAGTAAATATTAAACAATTTTAATCGCACTTACCAGTTTTGGGTCAATTGAACTCTTTGGAACTGTACGATTTGTTTTATAATTTCTATGAAAATATAATTTCTTAATTAACGCTTTCGCGACTGCTGACGTAGATTCACGTCATTTGAAAATCTGTAACTCTGTCAGTGTCAGTAGGCGTTTCTTTCGTAATTTGTGTGTTACTTATTTCTTAAGTATGCATCCAGTGTTCATATTTTTGCAATAAAATATACTATGGATAGAAATATATTAATTAGAAAGAATATAATTATAATGTATATCCATTTGTAATATAATTGTGAATACAGAAAATTTGTTCTGAAATATTTTATTTTTAGAGAATTACGCCCGTAGGCGGACCTTACTGTCAAAAAGACAAAATCCTGCGGTCGCAAAAGTGCTAAAATATATTTAAAAAAGTTAAAGTATATTTTTAAAAATTTTTAAAGTTAAAATATATTTATAAAATTTTAAAGACTAAAGTATCCTTAAAGCAATAATCCTCCCCCTACCAAAAAATAAGCACTATATGAAGTAAAAGATTAAGCCTTTACCTATGACGGTAGTTAAGAAACGATTTTACAAGTCTGTCTTGCATTCCAATTCCATTCGTTTTTTCTGATTGAAAATTTTTACATTCAACCTATTTTTCTATTTCAAAGAGTAAACCCCGCCTATTTAGTTAATTTTTTTCTTCTAGTGCTCCTTTAAAGGATTCAAAATTTATCACCAGCAATCGATGAAGTAAATACCACTTGTGTATATTTTTGTCAACGTAAAATAAGGGGTTTAACACGAATACTCAAAGTAACATTTACTTTTATTTTCTGTATTTTCTTTTTTTTTTTTTTTTTTTCTTTCTTTTTTTTTTTTTTTTAAACGATGAAAGGCCGGACTTTAGAAAACCGGAATTCTTGATGCTAACTCTAATGTCTAAAAATCATCATTTCTGTTTCATTTCTTAGCGTTTGACGTTCTTGTTATATAATTTAACCCGTAAAAAAATAAAAAATATTTTGTTCAATTTTCTCTGTTATTTTTTAAGATTTGCTTCGTTATCTCATGCAAAACTTTATATGGGACGGCCCCCTAAACCACTCCAAAAGAAAGATTTATTTATATCTCGAAAACTAATAACTGAAATGAGCTGTAAATTTGAACACCCATATTTTTCAGCATTAGGATTCTTTTTATGCAAAAATTAATATAAGTCATAATACATAATTTTTATGAATATGAATTTATTAATATTTTTCATAATTAAAAATATTTTTCAGAATGAAAAGTAATGATGGATTATGTTTGGGTTTCTTCACTGTATCTTGTTAAAAAAAAATTATATCGATCAAGTTATTTTTTGTGAAGATAATAATAATAATTTGAAATATGAATTTAACATTAGCACCTTCGAACTTTGAACGCTTATAACTCCGTGAAAAAATAAGTAAAATGTACAACCAATACACTCTTTTACGTTGTCGAGATCCCAGGAATTCAAATATAAGATAAAAATTCGGCATCACCATTGAAAAAATCAAGTTGTGCGCCTTTTAATATGTAGACGACCCCCAATTCATAATTTCACTTCATATTCTAAAAGTTCTTAATTCCCAGTCGAATGATACCTATTACATTTTTGTGCATTGATTAGCAACGGAGTTACATCGAGTGCTGCGGTTTTTTTCCCCCGATTGTACAATAATGACGCCCACAAGCGGAGCTTACTGTCAAAAAGACAAAAACATGCGGTCGCGAAAGTGTTAATATTGTTTTTTAATATGAATTTATTAATAATTTTCATAATTAAAAAAAAAGGTTTTTAAATCAAAAACATGCATGGCCTGTGTAGGCGTCATTTAATTCTAATGTTTATAAAAAAAAAAAAAAAAAAAAAAAAGAATATAATAATATTTCGGGAAGATATGAATTAATGTTTGTCATATTTATTAACATTGGTATCCCCATATTTTGAAAGCTTATACCTCTATGAAAAATTCAGCGAAATATATAAAATATATCATTTTCAGCGATGATTTGAGCCAAATAATTGAAAATAAATTATAAAAAATGGGGGTTTTAATGGAAAAAACTATCAGAAATATGTAGACGACCCCAAAGTAAAATATAACTATAGCGTCATAAAGTAGACGTCATTACAAATCGATCGGTATAAGTCGCATGTTTCTAGAATAATTTACGGAGATATTAGTTTGGAGAAGGGGTGGGGGGGGGTCTTTTATTTATGACTCATAGCTGACAAGTTTTTTAATTTATTCCGGAATGTTGTAAGTCCCGCCCTTTTTCACACCGTAATATTCGTAGAAATTTTTTATTCAATATATAACTGTGATTAAATACGAAGAAATTTATTCTAAAACGATTACGGTGTGAAAAAAGGGAGGGGGCTAACAGCATTCCGGAATAAATTAAAAAAACTTGGCAGCTATGATGACTGTACCTTCGAAAACCGTCCTAGAAGCCCGATTCGATTTCTAGGCCACTCCGTAAAAATCTGAAATTGTGCCTCTCTTAATGCATAGTAAGGGATAATTGATTTGAACTGCTAAAAAGAAATTAATTTAATCGATCATTACCACTTGACCAACTTTTAACAATAGATGCCGTGGTAAACGCATTTAAAGTTTTAAAGCACTTGAAGTTACTAGCGTCTCGCCGCAGCGACGGCTCCCTACGAAGAAATTGAATAAATTGCCTTGGCAAGTTTGGCCTGCTGTAATTTGGCGATGCAATGCTACAATTCTGAAAGGTTGTAAGTTGTAAGATTGTTTACTTTTTATCTTAATTCGTTATGCTAGTGTATGGTAGTTCATATTAAATAGAATTTTTTTCGGAAGCTGTTTAATAATTATTGATAATGAATAATCTAATTTCTTATTCATCTGTTGTTCAGATAACTTATATTTCTTCTGTTAAAGATTAAACCAGAAATGGGCTACGTCACAGGAGCCTAAAGCAGTTGCCCCTTACGACCCTGCCTTAGTCAGACCCTTTATCAGAATAAGCACACATGATTTAAAGTCTTGATTAATGTAATAAAACATAAACGTGAATAAAATTACATATAAGTATATTTGTTAGAAATAAAACCATTATTAGATTGTAAAAGCCTTGAAATAATTTATTATAATCTTAATACAATGTTTTTTTTTCACATTTCTATTCAGTTTTATTTTCTATATGTAACTTGTTTTATCCACTTTCTTTTTTTATTTGTGAAACTTTCAATACCCCTACTGCGTGTTTTCCTGCAATAATGTTTATGGGGGAGGGGAGGGAATAATAAATAAAATACTAAAGTATTTTTTTTTATATCTTTAACTTATCTCAAATAGATTGAAAACTGCTTTTAAATTTAGAATTGACTACATTTATATGTTCTAAATTATACATACAGTAAAGCTACAAAATAAAATTTGCTATATCAGGGTGCATGTCAGAAATCGAAATTTTGTGGTCCAATAATATAAAATGGTAGACAAAGATTAATATATATATATATATATATATATATATATATACACACAAGAGAGCATTTTTATACTTATTTTTACGGCATTATCAATTCTCTTAATAAAAAACAGCGTAAACATTTTGAGTTTACATAAATGCAAATTGTCTAACTATCTATATATTTCTTTTTTTTTTTTTTTTTCTTTTTTTTTAATACTAATTACTAATTTCTGTGAAGATTAAAAAAAAAAATATGAGAGTCATTTAAGTTATTTTATTAATATGAAGAAAATAAGAAAACCCCTCAAATTGTAAAAGTATTCAACAATTATTTCAACTTTAATAAAGCATGACTCACCATCAGACAAAAAAAAAAAACAAAAAAACAGGCAAATATGCATCAGCAATATGCATAACTTTTCTACAGACTGTTTAAAATTTTGTTTCTGAATGTGGGATTATGCCTGAGTGAGATGTTCTCTGAGCAGTCTTTTTAAGGTGCCATAGCACATTCTAATGCGAGTTTCTAAGAAGACCATGGAAAAGTCGTACAGCTAGGTTAACAAGTGTGTACCTGATTCAAACCAAGTGCCTACCATCTATCAGCTTGGACGACAGAATCTCTTTGCCAGTGCAATAAATTTAGAATAAGAAACTTGTTTGAAACACAGATTTCAAATTCCAAAAGGACTTTTTTAAAATTGATATTTTGGTAGTATTTTTTTTTCCCATGTAAATAAAAAATATAAAATAGGTTTAGACGATAAATTTTCGTCTATGATTAAAGCCTGGCTATAGCATGGGAACCGGGGCCCTGCCCTGAGCACCAAGATAGTGTACTAAACTTCCTAAAAAATGCATTCATAAATATTTGTTGAGACTAATTATTTTAAATTTTAAAAAGACGTAATTTAAATAAAATATATTATAAAATATATATTTAAATAAATTAATAACCTTGGTATAAAATATATATACCGAGAATTTTTTTTTTTTTTTTTTTTTTTTTTTTTTTTAAGGGGTTACATCCAGTTGTAATTTTCAAAAAATCGATTTTTTTTTTTTACATATTTTGAATGTACATATATTTGATAATATTGTCTGAAAATTTCATATCGATCCGGCAATTAGTTTCGGAGAAATTTGCATATTTGTAAAGACGTCTCCGAGTGTTTTAAAGTAGGCGGAGCGTAAACCAGAGTAGCAGCTGTTTTTCATTATCCCTATGCCCTTGTCCATGCTTTTCATAATGTTTTGCTTCTTAGAATAAGAATATAAAAGGTTTATCTTATATCTGAGAGCTATATTTAGAAATTTTAGGTATACATCAGCTGATATGGAAAATAACTCCAAAAATAATTCCATGTGGCTCTAAGATCGTTGAAATTGCTGCTTATCTTGCTGACGGCATGTTCAATGAAGGAAAAACATCTCTTCTATACTTCATGAACGCAATGGGACTATCGCTTGGGCCTAATGCCCATGCCTATGTAGAAAAAGAGGACGCAGAGCACATCTTGATCTCTGACGCACGAGCGCAAGGGAGCACGCGCGAGGGGAGAATGTCACGTAGACAACAACAGTTGGCTGTACTAGAAGCAAATGATGAAGCAGAGGGTTCCTCTTATGTTCCTGGAATAGATGACTCAATGTAAGTAGGAAACAATTTTTTTAACTTAGTTTAAATGGTTCCCAAAACTTTAAACGCGTTTATCTCGAAACGGTGTTTTCAAAGTCGGTGAACAAAATTTCTCCGAAACGGCTGGACCGATTGACTTGAAATTTTGACACGATTTTCTTAGATATTTTTGTCAGGTAATGATCGTAGGAATAAGGTTTCTGATAATAATTTCGATTTTTTCAGCCACTTTCAAGTGTAAATTTTCATGAAAAAAACGATTTTTTTTTGGGGGGGGGGGAAGCCGCCATTTTGTCAAAAATCAAAATTTTGACTATTCCTACGATCATTACCTGTATTCATCTATCCTAAAAATAAATCTTTTGGTTTTTTTCATTTCAGATAATTTGGATCAGAGATATCTTGCTCACCGCCAGACACCTTTTTGTGGAAGTCCTCTAGGAGATCTACTACAGGAACAGCGGAACCCAATATTTTTGTAAACTCATCACGGATTCTTAACATACATTAAATTTGCTATATGTATATGTATTGTATATATTTCTTTAATAAAAGGCCTCTTCACAAAAAATTCACAAAAAAACACGTTTTTTCGTGCATACAACTGGATGTAACCCCTTAAGTAAGTAAAATAAAATAAACTGTATAATACATTTAAAAAAGAAAAGGCAATAAATTTAAATCTGTATTAGAGGTATTTCGAGGAAAAAGCAGTTTCGTTTTTAAGGATTTTTTTTACCTTTTTTTTTTTTTTAACTATTATATATTAATCTTCCTAACAAAAAAAAAAAAAGAAATGCTGTTTTTTAATAAAACTTTTTACCTGGTCTATTTTTTAAATTCTCTATGTAGTGTATTAATTCCTAAATTGCAGTTATTTTAATAAAATATGGAAAGAAATATTTAGGGGGGGGGCTGTTTTTGTCATTTGAAACATCTTTGCATTAAAGGAATTTTAAAAAGAAATATATTTACAAATTTAAACAAGTTTAAATAATAATTAAAATTTAAATGAAATAATTTGTGTTTACTATTTAAACATAAAAATAAATATTTTACAGTATTTAAAATTTGTATTTTGAATTTTTATTGTAATCCGCATTTTTTTTTCGGCTAAGTGAAATAAAATAAACTGTTTAATAGACTAAAAGAAAAGAAATGCAGTAAATTTAAATTTGTATTGAAGATATTTTAAGAAAATGGCAGTTTCATTTTTAAAGATTTTTTTTTTTTTAAGTATCTATTAATTTTCGTTAAAAAAAAAAAAAAAAAAAAAAAAAAAGTTATTTTTTAATAAAACATTTTACCTGGTCTATTTATTAATTTATCTTTGTAGTCTATTAATTCCTAAATTACAGTTATTGTAATAAAATATGGAAAGAAATATTTAGGCGGGGGGGGGGGGAGTGTTTTTGACAACATCTTTGCATTAAAGGAATTTTAAAAAAGAAGTAATTTAAATAACATATTTAACAAATTAAAAAAAAGTTTAAATAATAATTAAAATTTAAATAAAATAATTTTCGTTTACTATTTAAACATAAAAATGAATATTTTACATATTTTAAATTTCTATTGTAATCCAAGTTTTTTTTTTTTTTTTTTTTTTTTTTTTTTTTTTAGCTAAGTTAAAAAAAAAAAAAAAGAAAAAAATACAATAAATTTAAATCTGTATTAAAGATATTTAAAAGGAAATGGCAGTTTCGTTTTTTTTTAAAGATTTTTAGTTAATTTCAGGGATGGAACACGGGCGCAGAATTCATACCGGAATCTGTTTAAGAAATTTCTCTACCTGTAATATCGTTGATTTAAGTAGAAAATTTTCTTATATTGATAGTGGTATGAATTCTGCGCCCGTGTTCCATCCCTGTAATTTTTTTAAATTATCTATTAATTTTCCTAAAAGTAATTTTACTGCTTAAAAAAAAAAAAAAAAAGTTATATTTAGGGATGGGGATGTTTTTGTCATATGAAACATCTTTGTTGTAAAGGAATACACATAAATTAGGAAAATGTGACAAAAGGGTGATGCCTCGCCAAACTCTGCTCAACTTGCTCGAATCCAAATTCCAATCCCCAACAGCAATGAACTCTGCAGAAAAAGGCTGCTCCCAACTCATTTCATCCCATAGTCATAGAAAATTCATCTTCTATACTGACTCAAAGAGTGTCTTGGATTCCTTGACTTCTAGCTCTTGCTCTACCTCTTTTACTTCAGTTTTAAAAATTCATAACGAACTTCTTAGAAAGGGATACAAAATTTTATTTTGCTGGGTTCCTTCTCACGTTGGCATTAAAGGTAATGAAGCTGCAGATAGAGCTGCAAAGCAGGGATTGAATCCTCTTGAATGTCCAGTTCCATATGAAGATATAAAACTTGCACTAAGAAGTTCTTTAAGAAATATTTGGCAACGAGAGTGGGAATGTGAAATTAATAATAAATTACAGGGGATTAAATCAAACACTGAAATATGGCCTACATTAACTCCACGAAAGCATGATGTTATTATTACTAGACTTAGAATTGGGCATTCACGATTTACACACCGGCATTTACTCCTAGGGGAAAGTGAACTTTCTTGTCCCAAATGCCACTTTAGTCAGCTTACCATTCGCCATATCCTCACCGACTGTCCTTGTCTCCGTTATCTTTATCGGCAGTTTTTTAAATCATCCTCACCAAATTTGACAAGCCTTCTGGGTAGCAATCCTCATTCAGAACTGATAATTTTTTTAAAACATTCGGGTATTTATAGTGAAATTTGATTTTACTCTATTTGTTTCATCTTGTGCTGTTTTGTTTTAATTGTTATGTAACTGCATTAATTTTTTAAAGTATCTTTTTTCTTGACTTTGTGGATGGGGGAGTCCCCCATCCATGTGCTTATCTTTGGATCTTTTTAACATCTCTGTTTGGCGCAGTATGTCCTTCTTGGGACCTTGCGCCATAAAAAGACACCAACCAAACCAAATTCCAATCCAATAACTTTCAAAAATCCAAGTCTATAGGCATGCTCACTTAGAATTTTTCTAGGGAGCCGGCGCTGCGGCAAGACAGTCTTGAAGTTTAGAGTTGAGAATCACAGGACTCGCAGCATTTCTAAGTCTTTGCATGCGTTTTATTGCATTATCATGCCTAATTCTAAACAATCCTTTTTAAATAGTATTAAAACATTTTAATATCCAGGAAAATTCAAAAAAGAGCAAGGTAATTGACCTCATTTAATATGGAAATTCACTGAAATTTACGAACAGATCTTAAAGAACAGAAACAAAACACAACTACATTCTATAATGAGAAAATAAAAAAATTAAATGTTAATATTTCCTAGCTACTAATTAATGACTGTATTCTCACGACGAGGTCATTGTTCTTTCAATGTTTCACCCTTTAACTAAAGGTAAAACTACACACAATTAAAACGCAAAACAGAAGAAAGTCAACTTTCACCAATTTTTAAAAATAAAGCAATGGTAAGATAATTTACCACACCTAAATTTTTTACTTTATTAGCAATTCCGTGGTAATTTAGTGTTAATCACACACCAGGATATTTCACCTTCAACTAATATTTTCTTATATAAAACACTATGCTATTTAATTAAAAATATCTGCTTTAGTATATATATAGTTGTAATGTAATATTATAGAACATCAAAAAGCGGAGAGATTAAGAAGATAGGCAGACTTGAACATGTTGTTAAATATTGTCTATTGACCACCGCCAGAATGCAAAGCAGATACGTTAAATTGGTTAATGACAAACCTCGAGGTATTAAGTTTTGTAAGGAACATACGATACACAAACTCATTAAACTACTGCGCCGCGGTTAAACCGTCAACAAACGATCTCGCCTAGTGTTACATGAAAAAAAATCTTTAAAATTTGTATAACAATTTTAAACTGAGAAATACTATATTTATTTATTTCCTTATAATTTTTCCAGTTTCAATAGTATTATAATGCGTTATTCCACTTTAAAAATTTATACACTAATTTTCCATGAGTAAGTTGCGTATAGCACGTGAAATGCACCTTAGAACTATTTTGTTAACATCTTCCAACAAAGTTAGAAAAAATATTTTGATTTTGTTTCGTTAGTCTGACCTTTCACATTTAAATATCTAGAAATATTTTTTGCATGCCGAGAAGCTGCGATATGACATTCATGATAACTATGGCATTTTTCCTATGGGTGAAATGCTACTGACGGTTTGTACCCAGAGACAAACGAATTTTTATCTATTAAGATTCGTGATCTATGTAAATACGAATGTTGTTTGTAAATAAAAATGACAAATGTAGAAAACAAATGAGTGGCATATGTAAGAAAAATTTTCTTAAATAATTCTTGTATGACTTTTTTGGAGTTTTGGGAATCAGTAATTGCAAGGGCACTGCGAGTTAAAAGGCTGATATATGCTTTTTTTTTTAAATCTACAATAAAAAAAATCATATTAAATAGACCTTTTTAACACTTTCCAACAAGGTTGAAAAGTGTTAATGACTTGGTTTGTCTGTCTTTCTGTCTGTCCGCGCTCTAACTCCCATAAATATTTATGTAATTTCTTAAAATTGATATATGTTATTCAAGTTCACTATCGGACGTTCCCCATTGAAAATGGAGTTTATAACTCTACTGGTTTGTGTACAGGGACGCCCGAAAGTATTTCAAACCATTGTGTTCTACGAGAGGTATTTCTATAAACCATATATCCATACGTTTACTGTAGACATATCTTAATGAAATTGAAATATGTTATTCAAGTTCACTATTAGATGCTTCCTGTATAAAATGGTGGAAATACCACCAACAGTTTATGCACAGGGACACTCAAAAGTATTCCAAAGCATTGCGTTCTATGAGAGATAGTTCTATAAATCAAATTGTAATAACTTTACTTTCCACGAAGTTTTAGGAAATCGAAATATGCTAATTATATGCACAAAAGAATGCTTTGCATAGAATATAGCATGATTAGCATTAGATTTACAGGGTGGCACAATAATATCCAGTTATATTAAGAGCTATTAATAAAAAAATTGCTAGAATTGTACTTTTGTTTACGTTAAGCGTTTTTAACACTCTCTAACATTTTTTAAGTGTAAATATGATTTCAGTTTTAGTATCTGTCCATCCATCTGTCTGTCTGTCTGCCCGCGCTCTAACCCCTATAATATTTATGGAATTTCTCGAAACTGACATATTTTTTTTGAAGTTCACTATCGGATGTTCCATATTGAAAATGGAGTGAATATCTCTTCTGGTTTGTGTAAGGGGATACCCAAAAGCATTCGAAAGCATTGTGTTTTAGGAGTGTTATTTTTATAAATATTTTCCCTATAGTATGTTCCCCATTTAAAATGACATTAATAGGTCCTGTACAACTAGTTTGTTTACAGAGACAAAAATAAATGCCAATGCATTACGTTTTAGGACAGAATTTTTTGAACGTTACATTAAAAAATCTTTCTACTGTAAAAATACTAAAAATATTGAAATGTATTGTTAATATTCTAAAATAATGTTTTGTACAGAATATGATTTGATTAACTTTCTGATTTACAGGGCTACACTATTCAGAGAGATCAAAAGTTGTAATTATAATCTAATGGCTGCATTTTCTTTTGCGTTAAGCTTTTCTAACACTTTCGAAAATGCCTAAGAGTAATTTTAAAATCAATTAGTCTATCTGTATATTTTTCAGTCCTTTTGTCTTTTTTTGTGATAACGTAGGCAAAGAATATTAAATGTTATTCAATACAACAATTACGTACAGTTGGATAGTGTTACTAATCAATGCGTACTGCATGATTTTTCTTTCTTGTTTTAATTTCAAGTAATTTTAAAAGAAAATCTCAATCATTATAATTTTTAAGAAAAATTAATATACTTTTAATTAGATTCTAAATCCAAACTTTCTTTTTATATATGAATCTTTATTCTTGAAATTGCATATACGAAGAATTTCATATTTGGATATTCAAGTTCATTCAGTTTATATACATATGTATGTACATATATATATATATATATACTAGGATAACAAGAAGTATGAGAACGAAAAATAAACAGACTAATAACTTTCCACAACAACCCTTGCCAACTATCTCATTAATAAACGGAAGATTTTTAGTATTCCCACATTTTTTTCATACCAGTCTTTTTTTAGAATAAATCCAAACTTTCTTTTTATATATTAATCTTTATTCTTGAAATTGCATATACGAAGAATTTCATATTTGGATATTCAAGTTCATTCAGTTTATATATATATGTATGTACATATATATATATATATACTAGGATAACAAGAAGTATGAGAACGAAAAATAAACAGACTAATAACTTTCCACAACAACCCTTGCCAACCATCTCATTAATAAACGGAAGATTTTTAGTATTCCCACATTTTTTTCATACCAGTCTTTTTTTAGAATAATTTTATACTTATTTAATCGTAACTACATTTGGAGATAATAACTCTAAATTGGTGTGGGAAAAAAGATGTGTACTGAAGTCTTCCGACTCGTAATTAGGATGTTGGCAGGTGTAATAACGTGTTACAGTCAGGGATGGAACACGGGCGCAGAATTCATATCGGAATCTGTTTAAGAAATTTTACTACCTATAATATCGTAGATTTAAGAAGTAGAAAATTTTCTTACATTGATAGTGGTATGAATACTGCCCCGTGTTCCATCCCTGTACAGTTAAAAATGCAGAATGTGTATTTAATTCAATAAATTCGTTTATTGGATCGACTGCAGAAACAAATCAATTACTATAAATTATACATAGTATTACGTGTAATTTATAATGTAGTGATGTTTTTAATGAAAAAGAACAGAAATATTCCTTTTTGAAATTTCATTAAAAAGTGTTAGTTACACGAATACTCGCTATTGTTCTTTCGCTATCTTTTTCTGTTTTTCCTTACACGAAAATTAAAGTTAATTGTTAAGCTTTAGGTATTCTATTATTCTTTGATATGAGTACATAATACGAAATATACAATCTGCAAAAAAATTTACCTCTAATGATAATTTCCAAAAACAATTCACACTTTTTACTCTCAAAATGAATTTTACAATGATTTCGAGGGAAACTGTCATTCAGGTACTGATAAATTAAATCAGACCCATACTCGCCAACATCCTAAATAATATTCCGCAGTGTCGTTAGTCCCACCCTTTTTTATACACCATTAAATTTTTAGAGTAATGTTCTTCAAATGCAATTACGATTAAATAAGAAGAAAAATACTCTAAAAAGATACTGGGGTGAAAAAGAAGGCGGGGCTAAAAATTCTACGAAATATTAATTAGTATGTTGGAAATTATTCAAATCTGACGTATTAAATCTTTTACGCAACCAGTGCAGGCTGATTTAAATTAGCTTAAATACCACCTGCTTCAAATTATGATTTAAATAACTTTTTAAATCAATGGTTTAAATCAAATTTGTATTTTTATTATTTTGTTTTTGCATGTTTGCTTTAAAAATACAAATTTTTGAGAATTTATTTAATCTAAATTAAAATAAGAAAAAAAAAAAAATGTTTTGTTAAATATTAAGTTTGACAACACCCTTGCTATTTACACCGAATCAAGGATGAGAATTTTCCTCGTTTTTTGCTACCCTATTTTTATTCAAAAATATTAATGGAAGTTTACAGTAATTTTTTGTTATTAACCCCTTAACGCGCGCTGTTCTCGCTGCGAGGACGCAAAATTTAAGATCCAGCTGCAAAAATTCATCCCGGAAATCTTTTAGCAAAAATTTACGTTTATAACATAGCAGAAAAGGCTCGTTTTTTTAACCTTAAAATAAAAAATTTCTTTTAGTTTAATTTAGTTCATGAATTCCGGTGGCAGTATAATTTAAGTAATCCGAATTGTCTTGCGCCGCAAAGGGTTAAATCAGTGCTGCTAACTGCAACGATTTGCTTTACGCTTAGGGACTTTTAGCGGTTTTCCACAGTATGTTGGAAAGGAGTGGGGACATTTTGGCGGTACCCTTTCTCCATAGGACATCCCTGGACATATTCTCGGGCAAACAGTACATCCTACGAACATCCTCAGCACTAAAACGGAGACTTTTATGTAGGGACGTTTTGAGCTGTACCTAAGGACATGACAAAGGTGTAGTTGACAACACTGGATTAAATACGTTAGATAATTTTGTTTAACTATAGTGGTTGAAAAAAATAGGAAATTTCTCAACCCTATATCAAATGTACTAAAATAGAGCGTCTTGTCTATTATATTCTAATTTCACAATTTCATTTTGGCCATTAAAGCTATTTAAACCCTCAACTTGCTGTGTCCTCGTCGCAACGACCCAATTTTTACGTCACAACTGCAGAAACTCGCAGCATACAGAAAGAAGGATATATTTTTTTTCTTCTTCTCTTCCATTTTAATTTTGTCCGTAAATTCTGATGGTAGTGAAATTTAAAGGAAGATAATTATTTTGCACATCAAAGGGTTAAAGTGGAAGGATTTATCTTAACATATGGATTAGTATAGCTCAGAAATAAAATAAAACGCAGGAAAACTAATGAAAGCTTTAAATACATAACCTAAGTATTTTTTTTTTTTTTTTTTTTTGGGGGGGGGGGAGGGACATTACTTTTAGCCAGCATGATTGGAAATTTGACAAAATACTTTCAATTAGTTTTTGCTATTGTTTATGAAAATCGCGGTAAATGTTTTTAAATTTAGGATCTTTTTTTTTCAACCACTAACTTTTAATTGTTACAGTTGCCTAATCACATCCTTTATTATATATGCTAAATATCACTCCTCAACATTGTTGTTGATCAATGAATAAAAATGTCTCTATGTTTAGCAACACTAATCACAATGCTGAAACGAAACGTATATTTTGAGTGTTACAATACCATATTGTTTTCTAATTTTTATCTCATTATTTTATGATGTCGAGAGTGTTTTCCCTATTAAATGGAAAATTCTAGTAATAATTTTTCAACATAATTTTTAAAACTATTACAATAATTTTGAACATACACTGATGGAAAAAAAAAATCCCAACACCAAGAAAAGATTATTGTACAGTAATGAAATTTCAGCAATACATTTGTCTAGGTAACATATTTAATTGATTAAAGTTTCAAGATCACAGGTAGAACCATCGGCGAGAAGAGCCATTTCAAATGTGAAATGTTGGTTCATTAGTAACCGGTGTAACCGCCAGAATTTTGAATGCAAGCATGCAAACGTGCATGCATTGTGTCGTACAGGTGTCGGATATCAGTTTGTGGGATGGAGTTCCATGCCTGTTGCACTTGGGCGGTTAATGCAGGGACGGTTAATGCTGGTTGTGGATGACGCTGGAGTTGTCGTCCAATGATGTCCCATACGTGCTCGATTGGAGAAAGATCTGGTGATCTAGCAGGCCAAGGCAACATGTCGGCACTCTGTAGAGCATGTTGGGTTACAACAGCGGTATGAGGGCGAGCGTTATCCTGTTGGAAAACACCCCCTTGAATGCTGTTCATGAATGGCAGCACAACAGGTTGTATCACGAGAATGACGTACAAATTTGCAGTCAGGGTGCGTGGGATAAGCACGAGTGTGCTCCTGCTGTCATACGAAATTGCTCCCCAAACCATAACTCCATTAGTAGGCCCTGTGTGTCTAGGCCGCAGACAGGTCGCCAGCAGGCGTTCACCTGGCCTCCTTCTAACCAACACACGGCTATCACTGCGACCAAGGCAGAACCGGCTTTCATCAGAAAACACAACAGATCTCCACTCCGTCCTCCAATGAGCTCTAGCTTGACACCACTCACGTCGCAAACGACAGTGGTTTGGAGTCAGTGGAATGCACGCTACAGGGCGTCTGGCTCGGAGCTGTCCTTGAAGTAACTGATTTGTAACAGTTTGTTGTGTCACTGTGGTGCCAACTGCAGCTCAAATTTCAGCTGCAGACGCAGTACGATTAGCCACAGCCATACGCCGAACACGGTGGGCTTCCCTCTCAGTAGTGCCACGTGGCCGCCCGGAACCCGGTCTTCTTGAGGCAGTACCTTCCCTTGACCACGGCTGCCAACACTCATGCACAGTGGATACATTCCTGCCAAGTCTTTCTGCAATATCGCGGAAAGAAAACCCACCTTCTCGTAGCCCTACTACACGACCTCGTTCAAACTCAGTGAGCTGTTGATAATGGCTTCTTCGTCTTCTTAGAGGCATCCTTGACTAACATTAACCCACTACGTCAAATCTCAACTGTAAATAACGATCACGAACCTTACAGTGCTTATTTAAAGCAAACCTCATTTGCATGTTCATAGTGTCGCAACTAGCTCCACATTTATGCGCGTAGCTTGAAATTTGAATCGACGTCATCTTTCAGATGTATAAACACGCCTACCAAATTTCGTTTATCTAGCACAGCTCCTTCCTGGTGTTGGGATTTTTTTTTCCATCAGTGTATATTCAAAAATAAACTCTCATATAGCATTCAAAATTTGAATATTTACTATAAAGGAAATTCATTTTCACTTAATCTGACAAATAATTAAATAAAAAATAAAAACTGCGTTGGGAAATAAATATTAAAGTACAATATTCAATATAAAATAAATCATATATGTCTATAATAATAAAAGAAGATGTCTGTCTCTCTGTCTGTCTGAGCATCTATACGTTCAGCCCCTATTGAACGCAGAACTACAATATTTGACATACGGGTGTTCAGAAGCCTGCCCGAGTGCATAGTGAAAAAAGAATTTAAAAATTTGTTATTAGTTCCGGAGATATTAATTAAAATGTAAACCTATGTCTAATCAAAAAGCGATCTCAATGAATGAGAATTCACCGCGATTGCATAAAAATAGATATTTTAACGAAGTTAAAAACAGAAAAAGTGGAAAATAAATTAGAAATATTAGTCCGATTGTTACGAATTTGGTACAAAATGAAAGGAGAATTTTTTCCGAATCTAAGAGTGCAAGCGGCTTATCGATACATCAATTAGATTTTTTAAAATTAACTAAAGTATAAAATTTAGATGGCAACATCATTTCAATTGTCTGAGATGACAACAGATCGCAGACAACAGTCTGGATAAAAAAGACAAATGATTGTAATCAATTGAGATGACACGTGTTTTAAAGTGGGGGAAAAAATTGCAACTTTCAAACTTTTTCAAATTTTCCTTTACCTTAAAGTTAAATTGATATTCGGCCTAGACAGCATATTATAAAGTTACAGTTCAATTTTCATGAAAATATATGAATAAATAAAAAAAAATACATTTTTATCGGGAATTATATTTATCGCGACTCATGCGGCCAAAAGAAAATGTAATATTAAGTTGTGTATTATCCGTTGAAATGTGGTAGAATTGTGTTTTAATGCCCATTGATTCGATTGTGAATATTTTTGAAAGTGTAGAATTATTATGAAAAGCTTAAGGTGGAGGGGGAAGGAAAAAAAAAAGTTTTACAGCGTTTGAAATTCGTATTATTAGGTTTTAAAGCAAGATAAATCGATTGCGGATATTTTCGAGTGTAAAATTATTAGGAGGGACGAAGGGGAAAATGTAGAAAATGAACGGGAATTTCGGAGAAAACAACAGAAAACCCAGAACGCCTTTATTCTTTTATATTTTGCAGAGATTCGAATTTTTCCGCTCACATTTCGTACTAAGGATTCTTAATGTTATACAGCCCAGAATTCCGCAAGTTTCGGAAAAAAACATGGATGAGTCAGACACAAATCTTTTTATAAAGATGTTAATATTATCTTTGTATCTCAGCTTATAATTAACACAATTTCATAAGTAATAAATCATTTTAAAAGTTATTTGAATTGAAATCGAAGAGTGTATGTTGCAAATCTCTGTCACCAGAGGGCGGTTTGATATTTTAATAATTCAATATCTAGAATTCTAATTATGATTAAATTAGTTATAACACATCATTTGAAATATTGCTCTCTTTTAAACCGATAGAAGCCGTTAAACTCCGTACATGAGTTTCAGAGAAAACCACAGAAAAGCCAGAACACCTTGAAAGCTTTGTTGATTTGGAATTGAACAGTCGATTACAGAAATTTCTACCGCCAGATGCAGCTGTAATATTTTAAAATTTGAATATTTCAAATTATAATGAGCAAGGAAGGTTTTGTAAGTTCCAAAACGGGGATAAGACGGAGCAGCCGCCACCGAGCGGGACTTTGCTAAAGTCAGAAATTTTAAAGATTATAAAATGGTGAGCGAACAGGTTTTTTCACACATTGAAACGGGAAGAGGGCGCCGCAGGCGAAACCGAGCAGGAATTTACTGCGATTAAATTTTTCAATAAAGCTATTTTCATTATACGTCAATAAGCTGTTGTAAGACCTGAAACGGGAAAAAGGCGCCGCAGGCGCCACCGAGCGGGAGTTTTGTAAAGTCGGATTTTTCAAGGATCGCGAACCAGCTAGTCGCCGAAGGCGGCTAGTTATATAATATGTATTACGAAATAACAATGTCTTTTTAGCTTTAGAAAAATTTCAAAACAAAAACGATTTTAACTTCATATAATGGAAATTATGCTCTTATTATGACACAAAGTATAAATAAATCATTCTCAGCATAGTGAAAAGCAATGCAGTCTCTGGAACTAAATGAGCGTATTTCCTAGAAAAGCCTGCGTGTTAATGGAAGTCTCTCTACAGATAGAACAGTTCGTATTAAGAAAACCTTTAATCATAACATTATTTATGATAAAAATGTCACCGAAATTCACGATAAAATTTATAACTATGGAAACAAAAGACAGGTTACCCACACTCGGTATGAAAATTTTTCCCAACACCATTTTGCCAAATTCCTATGTCATATGACCTCCTGAATCCGAATATGTTTTCCATTTTGCCCTATCACCCATCGTCTTTCAGGAACACCCCCTACTTTTACCACTTTTCGGTAATTTTATGGCTATAAATTTGATACATAGCGGAGAAAAGAAATATCGGGAAAACGGAGGGTGATGGGGCGAAATGGGGGTCATATTCGGATTCAGGATTTCTTTCTACAGCAGGAATCAGCAGTAATAATGTCAGAATTCGATTTTGTTTTTACAGCGCAGTGTTACCCATTAAGTTCAAAAGGTACAACGTTCTAAATAAATTCCGGAACGAGTTTCCTCAGTTAGAAGTCGCTTGTTCTGTCTTAACGGCAAAGACAACGCTTGTCTAAGGCCCGCCGTACACTGACATGACATGAGACAAAGTTTAACGCGACAGGCGACACGCGCATGCTCTAAATACAACTTCATCTCCTGAAAACTGTTCAGAGCATGCGTGTGTCGCATGAAACTTTGTTTCACGTCACGTCAGGGTGCAGTGGGCCTTAGAAACTAACAAACCTTAAAAATTCCTGCTCACGTTTTTCTTAACTATCGCGCTATGGATCTCCGTCCTCAGATAAGATCCATAGCATTTCCTGAACTATGTATCACAATCGTTTAATGAAAAGAAAACATTACGAAGAATATTATATATATTTATGCCATACTATAATTTTTCCGGTTTAAATTATTTTTGTAATGCAATAATCCACTTGAATATTTTCTTTGACAATTTTTTTTATATGCTAATGCTGTGCATCATCAGCGCATAAAATGCATCATATAAACAATTTGTTAATATTTTCTAAAAAAGTTGAAAAATGTTTTTGCTTTCTGTTCGTCTGCGTTCCGCTTTATATAAATATTTTTAGCACATCTGGAATCTTCTATAGGATATTCAGGTTTACTATGACATATTTTCTATTGAAAGTTTTTCATATAATACTAACGGTTTATACTCAGAGACTTACGAAGAATCTTAATACGTTAAGGTCTGTGAAACTTCTTTAAAACATATTTTAACTCATTTAAATTGCACAATACTCAGCGAAATTACACTTTTCTTCCTTTAACCTCTTCTTTCTCGCTCCAGTGATATTCACGGGCAGTGTCCGCGCCTCACGCGTTTTTTTCTTTTAACATTTTAGGGTACATGAAAGGACCAGCCAGTACCAAACTGTATATAATGTATTTGAAAATATGTACAGAATAACTATATATATATTATTCATATATATATTTTTTTTTTCAATCTTTTTTTTTTTTTAATTAGACAAAAATATGGACTTTATGGGCGTGTCTTTGAAAAATATGTGACCGTTAAAGGGTTAACTGGTTAATTGTCTGGACGCGGGTCCTATATCTTGGTGAAATAACCTCTCTTTCTCTGCATGCGTGTGGGGTCTTTATAAGGGATTTAACACGTATTTACTCAAATTTCGAAAAAAAAAAAATCACTGAAAACGTCGAACAGCTAAGTGAGCTAGCAAGACCTGAGATAGAGCTTAGCACTTTCTGTCTACCTGCTTCGAAAGCAGAAGCACTCGGCCACTGTTGAATCTCTAACTGTGAGAACTAAGCAAGTGTATAGTTCGAGCAAAGTAATATTAAAATGGTTGATTTTTTAAAATCTTATTTGAACTTGTCAGTTCAGTTTTCGCATTCTTCCCTGAATAAATGCCAAAAGAAAAAAAAAATATATTACTGATGTTGGACAATTTTCCTGATCAATCTGAGAGTTTCATATAATTATCTTCAATAATGTTCTTCCCCCCTTTTCTTTTTTCGTTTATTTAGGGGAGAATGCGAAAAATAAACTGAGAAGTACATAAAAAGATAAAAAATGAACAGTTTTTATATCACTTTGTACAGTACTTATACGTTTATATAGTTCACTCAGTTACAGATTCATCAGTGACTGAGAGGTTCTGGTTTCAAAGCAGGTTGATGGGGAGTGCTGGGTTGAATCCCAGGTCACGCTTGAAGTGGAAAGTAATATAATATTGAAAAACTGTGTATCCTGTTAAATAGCATTCCTTCTGTTTAAGTATTACATTTCTTTTAATCGTTTCAATATTTCTTTCGAAAATCATTATTTCATCAATAATTTCCATTAGTCATCGTACCCCACAAAGAGTAAAACTTCCCTAAAACATTTTCTTACCAGAATTATTGAAACACTCGTCGATATTTGTTGAACAATCTTTCTCGATATACGACTGAATGATGTCGAAAGACGTCAGACATTGCTCAGCGAAATGGATTGCGTTTAAAAAAAAAAAAGATATTTTTTAGATTGTTTTTATTTAATTTTTCCTGTTTAGTTAAAGGAAATAGTCCTTTTATATCATTGACTTAGTTAGAAGGCATTATTAAAAGGATGAATAGCTTTACGACCAGCTTCCAGTAGCTTGTAACGGATCGTGGACTCGTAAACATAAACGCATGTTTCTGTTCAACCAATTTGGAAGTCAAAACTTATCAACCTAAGACATTTTTTTTTTAGCAAAAAAAAAAAAAAAAAAAAAGTCATTGTGTATTATTGCTTTTTTTAAAATACCTTCTTTCAACCATTCTTTGAATCGTTATTGCTTTCTTTTAAATATCATTTTCATTCTTTTTCTATTTACATCCAGATAGCATTAGCACTTGAATGATTAATGGCTATCTTCGTTCAGTAATAAAATACTGTAATATTCGGCGTATAATCCGCAGGCCATATAAGTCAATTTCACGCCAGAAATTGTAATTGGTAAATAAAGTTATATTTGCACGTACTGTTTCTTTTTTAAAAAAAATATAATTTATTTTTTTAAATAAAATTTTTCTTGTAAGAATAACATATATTACTTGAAGATTGCACGCTAAAATTACGGTAATATTATTAACAGCACCTAAACTTACTGTATGCACTTTAGCAATGTTTCTCTGTGTCATAGAAAAGTGTTCACATAGTGCAACTGTTTTTTACTGGTTTTCTTCACAGAGAGATCTATAGAGTTGCCAACTTTTATTATTATGGAGCATTTTTAGCTCCGCATTCTTTTCGCACCATAGAATTTGTAAAAAATTTCTCTCCAGTACGTGACAACAATGAAAAGAAAATCATTCTTAAAAATTTCTAGTAAGAAGAAAATGTGGGTCTAACAATATTCCGGAAAAAATTATAGAAGTTGGCAACTCTGGATCTACCGTCGAAAGCTCGAAGTATTTTCCTTGTGTAATACCAATCAGTGTTGTGCACGAACGCGTTCATTTGAACGCGTTCGTGAGCGTAGCTCAAAAATTTTGAGTTTTGAGTTGAACTTCGCTCGTTTTTTAAATTATGAACTTGAGTTGAGCGAAGTTCGTTTTTTACACGAACTTGAGCGTGAAAAAGCAATTCAAACTCAAACTCATTTTAAATATTTCTGTCTGAAATATAAAAAGGAAAGTAGAAGAAGAAAAGGACAGAAAAGAGAATAACTGAGCAAAATGCATCCTGGAAAAAAAGGCACTTGGAAAAAAAGGCACTGGTAAAAAAGGGTACCAGAAAAAGGGCACAAGGAAAAAAGGGCACTTTTGCAATTTGCAAATCGCGAAAACAGTAAACATCAAATAATGAATTTATAGAATGATTTTCGTAATAATTTTTTAGAAATTTCAATCAATTAAATTGGTACCACATTCACTTAGTATATACCTGGGGGAGGGGAGGCTAGCAGCAGATTGAAAGAGAATAATTGTTTTTATATCACTTTCTTACTGATTTTAATGAAACTTTGTCTGTCACTTGCTGTTTAAGACAAAAACACAGTGTCACATATACTTCGGGGACTAAAGGGGGGGAGGGGGGGAAAGGGAATTAATTTTTTGTATATCACATTGTTACCGTTTTTAACGATATTCTGCGTAATATAACTATCACTTATTCGTTACGAAAAGCACAAGAAGTATTATATATAGCTTAGGGGGGGGCAAGAGGGTTGTGTAGATGCAAAAAGGATATTTTTAAACAAATCTATTATAAATTGAAATAAAACTTTGTGTAAATACCAATTACTGCTTAAGAAAAAATATAAAAAGTGTTACACATATCTTAGAGGGTCGGGGGGGGGGGGGTTGGCAGAAAGGCGAAATGGTTGTTTTTATATTACATGCTAGCTATTTCTCTGGAAATTTGTTTAAATATAATTTAAACTTCATTAAAGTAATAATAAATGATATATAGTTGAAGGTGGGAACAAGGGGGGAGGGAAGACGGAAATAAAATATTTTTAAACCAGCCTATTATTGACTTTTTTGTTTAAATTGTGTGTATATATTACAAACTAGCAGGCTACGCCCGCTTCACTGATCACTAAATTTAAATGAAGTTTTAAAAGAATTGAATCACTATTTAATTTTTATATCACATTTTGGGCTTTGTTGTATAATAAAAAATCCTTTTAACAGCCCTCTTCACTTACCGTCGCCAGAGCCAATGTTATTCTATGGAGAAATTTTCTTTACAAATAACTTATTAACTAATACATATTTTTTAATTCTGTTTACTTATTCAGATAATTTCCAACTGTTAAATAGACGGACCTTTTTTAAAAATGTATTTTTTTTATTTTTAATATTTTATTTTGAAATATCAAAATGAAAAAAATTCACATATTGAAAATTCGTATTTTGAAGTTTCAAAATAAAATATAAAAAATTAAAAAAATATTTTTTTTTTTTAAAAAAAGGTCCGTCAATTTAACAGCTGGGAATTTTCAGATTGTGAAAACAGAATTTAAAAATATGTATTAGTTAATAAGTTATTTGTAAAGAAAAATTTCCCATAGAATAACATTAGCTCCGGCTTCCGGCGAATGTGGGTGAAGAGGGCCCTTAAGGTCAGAAAGTCAAAATAACATATTACAAATTAAATAAAATATTTCTGCCGTTTTGCAACAATGCTGTATGGTCTTATGTGAATGATTCTCTAGAAGGAATCAACAATTGTTTACAAATTTAATGGATTGTGTATGGGAAATAAGTGCGTTCTAATTGTTATTGTTATATTTCAGTGTTAATAGCTTTTGTATATGATGTAATATTATATGACAGTAATATTGAAAACTAATTCGTCTAGGTGGACTCTGCTAAGTTCTCCGTCATATTCTTGTTCTCACAAGTTTCTATTAGAGGACATATTATATTCCTTTTAAGGAAAATGAAGATTGATTACTCAGCACTGTCGCAGAATGAGATGAAATTCTTTACCTACTTGGCTACCCTAACTGTGCTTCGATACATTTACCTTATCTTAATTTATTGTTTTTTTTTTTTTTTTTTTTTTTTTTTTTTAAGAGTCAGTTTCTTATTTTTGTTTTCATGTAACTCCATAGTGTTAAGAAAATCGAAATCTCGAATAACTTACAAATTTTTCGAATCAGACTCTCAGCAGTTAGTAAAGTTCTTGCCAGTATCAGAAATCACATTTAACTATTATTTGTACGATAAAAATAGTCCTCATAATACGCGTTTATCTCATGTTTGAAATATTCTGCCATGTCAAAAAAAAAAAAAAAAAAAAAAAAAATGTAAATCTTAAATAATGTACGAAGTTTTAAACGTAGAATGTTCATGATTTTAATGATGTTCATACAAGCATTATAAATAACATTTTAAAATTGTTATAATCTTTACAATGAAAATAACTTTCATAGTACACGTTTATTCGAAATTTTTACCTATTCTTCAATGTTAAGAAAACAGTAAATTTTCAATAATTTGCGAAGTTCACAAATTAGAATATTAAAATATATAACGTTCTTGCCAATATCATAAATGATATTTTTCTTAATTGGGTTGACCTCTGAGATCATTGTTCTTGAGATAATTTGTACGCAAACTAACAATTTGACAAACTAACAAAGTAACACCCTGCAGACGGACACCGCACCGATACTGTTATTTTCGGATTCCTCACACCTCAAAACGTTTAAAAATATAAAAATTCAGACATAAAAAAATTTTACGATTACCTAAGTTCCCCATACTTATAGTATGATTAGAAATCAAACGATTTTGATATTCGCTATTCTTTATAAATTGCTTTAAGCGCTAATGAGTACATACATAAAGCAAAAATTAGCAAAAAGCGTAAAAATCGTAGGAATTCATGTTAGCTTAGATATTTTGAATTGAGAATATGAAATTAGAAACATTCGTCCTTTTTTTTTTTTTTTTCGTATCATTATCGCTATCTTTTTATCTCCCCCCCCCCCCCCACACACGCACTCACATTACGACGATGGCCCAATATTTTACATTTTTTCTTACATTTTTAAAGTAGCTATCTGAATCTGTCAATGTAATACTAAGATTATTGATAGATTGATGCGTAAACAGAATCGTTTTCTATCCTTTATTTTTTTTTTTTAGGGACAGAGGGGAGGGAAAAAAGAGGTGTGAGATGACAACACCCTCTACTAGGTTTGAGAAGGTCAATGGGTTTGAGTTGAGGAGGAGACGCAATTGTGATTTTTCCTTCTTCGTTTCTTTCTTATCTGCTGAACAGAATTTCTGGTAATTACAGGCGGTGCGGTGAAATTTGCAGTTCGGTGACTTTGATTTTTAAATGCTTTTTTAGAAAAGCTTTTTCCCATTCTTCCTTGTTTGCCTATTGCCTATGTGGATTCCCTGACATGCAAGTAAACTATTGTATAATTGTAGTTTTGAGACAGGAAGTCGGTCCTATCACTAGACTCCCATAGTCTATTGATAGGGTCCTATCCAGGAGTAGGTCCTATCCAGGACTATAGATAATAAGAGATATACATCTCTCTCTATAGTCCTGGGTCCTATCTGTTGTCTCCTCTGAATTGATTTATTGCTGTCGCTTTGAGAGGCAATAAAAATTACTTTGCCCCTTCCCTTTTTCTTATCAGACATTTGAAACGGTTTTTCAGACGGTTTGAAAATAAAATGTTAAAAACTTACAAAAGCCTTTTTAGATTATTTTATTATTATTATTATTATTATTATTATTATTATTTAACAAAAAATATTTTAACTATTGTGAATTTTTTGAATGTAAAGACCAAGTTAAGAAAAAAAAAAGCATTAGCTAATGAGTAATTTGCAAAAAAAAATTTCTCGTAGAATTTCTTGAAACTTGGCTGCCAGAACTGAAGATAGGTGAAGTGGCGTCTAAATCTCTTAATATTACATAATGAGGCAAAGTATGACATAAATGTATGTTATGAGAAATATTTTTATCACAAATAATTCAGAGCAGTTTAAAAAATATCATTTATGATACTGGCTTGAGCATCCATAAATACCAACATTTCATTTTAAAAACTTAGAAAATAACTTAAAGTTTTTCATAACGTGCCAAAACATGATGCTGTTTCACATACATCTGGATTACTGGAATTATTGTATTTGAAAAAACCACAAAATCGCATTAAAAACTAAAATAAAATATTGACATCAGTATAATTACGCGGTAAATTGACGGAGAGGTTCAGCTCTCGAAACTGGTGAACAAATACCGGGTTCGATTCCTGGTTGTACTTGTCGACCAAGCCATTCGGAGTTTTCCATGGTTTTCACCAAAACTTGTATAAATACAGGCTAGAAAGAGTCACTTAAAAATATCCCCACCTAAAGCATTCCACCCAGACCTAGGGAACGCATGCAGTCAGTCGGTCTGAACTCTGAACCCCTGCATTAACATTGTAGTAAATTAGGGTAAGGAAAATTTATAGAATCTTGTTACCCTTGCAAGTGCGGCATTTTATTTTCAGACCATACCGGTAAGTCGATCGAATTCTTTTCTTTTCTGAATATAGGAGGGATGACCTATATTAGAAATAGAAATTTCTGAAAGTAAATAAGTAATGGGAACTCAGTCCATTTATGCTAGTTAATTTTGTTTCTTATATTAGTGTATCAAAAATATTTTAATAAACATGAGGTCATGAGAAGAATTTACGATTGGCATAAAAAAATAAAATGTCACGAGACATCACCAGAAAGAAAGAAAGAAGAAGAAGAAAAAAAAAAAAAAAAACACCGGTAAAAAAGTCATACTGAAAAATAGTCCCCGGGAAAGAAAAGGCACCTGATAGAAAGTTCCGAGGAGAAAAAGTCACCAGAAAAAATCTATTAAAAATATAAATAAACAAAAATTCCTTTTCAGTTTTGTCTTATGTTTTACAAACTTTTAAGAGTATTTTAGAGTGAACATGGCATCATTTCGTCTTTCTGTTTGTTTGTCTGTTAACTTTTATGATCACGATTTAATTTCCGCTAATATTTATTGAATAGCTTGAATCTAATTTTAATCAAGTTGTCTATGGCATATTCTGTGTTGAAAATGGTATAATTAATGTGTTTAGAGGGACTTGCAAAACATTTCTGATGCATTAAAGTCAATTATCGGTATTTTTAAAAGCATTATGTTAATATTTTATACTTAACATAACATAGGAAATACTTTGCATTTTTTGCAGGTAGTAAAAAAGGACCTCTGTCTATTTATTCTAGGAAAAACTCGGCAAAAGGATGTTTAAATGCATATAAAAAGGTATTATTTAGAAAATTAAGACAAATAAGAACAGCATGAAATATTTCTTCAGTAATATAATATATACCTGTTTCACCGCACATCCATAAAAGTACATTTGCATGAGAAGGTGTATAATCCAAATTTTAGTAAACAATTTTGAGTCTTACAAGTTTTATTTTATACGAATATAAATTTATGTAATATTATATAAACTAACAATTAAAAATGTAATGTTATTAGTTTTAAAAATTTCAAAAGTAGTTTTAATTTATAATTTAATAGTAGTGTAAAATAAAATATAATATGCTTATTATTTATTGAAAATAATAAATAAATTTTAAAATAGCACAAGGATAGAAAAGTGAGAAGAATCACATTTTGAATGTAATATGTTTCTGATTTTTTCTCTTTAGAAACTAAATTGAGAAAAAAATATATTTATACAATCTTCATCTAGAACGAATAAGCAGTCATTTTATGAATCTCTGAACTAAGAACTTTAGATTTCTGAGTATTGCGTATAATGTAAACGAATAAACTGGATAGAAGAAATGATCGAGAATTTATAAATACCAATAAAACTTTATTAGTTTTCCATTTCTTAATGTATAAGAAGTTTTTAATTTCTTAAAATATTTTTATTGTTCCTGTTATGTCATGTACGCAAATTAATTATCTAAAACTCAAATGAACTAGCAAATGATAGCCATATCAGTTTCATGATTTTCAGATTCCACACATCTCAAAACGTGTAGAAATGTTAAAAAACCGAGGATGGAAATTTTTCTGACTAATTGAAATCATCTTACCTATGGTATGATGGGTCATGAAAAATAATGCATGTATTGGTAACTATTATATATATATATATATATATATATATAGAGAGAGAGAGAGAGAGAGAGAGAGAGAGAGAGAGAAATGATGATTTCTTTTTCCAAAAAAAGTTATCACAGGAAATTTCTCCTGCATAAGAGGTGCGATATTTTCTAAAAGATCCCTGCTACGGGAAAGTAACGCAATTTGCTTTTGGCAATAATGAAAATTTAAAAAATCTATTTATTTAATACAACACAAGTTTGCCATCAAATGCTTCTGTTAAAAGACTGTTCAGTGCTGGTGCCGAGGTTTTTGGAACGAGAAGAATAAATCTCTCAGATGAAAATTTCGAAAAAAATCTGTTATTAAATGTAAATAACAAATATCAATGATGAAATGTGTGAAAATGTATCCAATTGAATGATTCTGCAATCAGTATTTTGTATTTTTATTATTAATATTTTTACTTAAACTAGTCTATTTCATGTCTTCATTTGCTTAAAAAACTGTACTCTTATTTTACGCTCGTATAAACGGACGGCTAAACACTTTGAGATTTTTCTTTCCATGGGCAATTTATGCACCCTTTGTGAATTTAACATTCATTTTCTATTTAATAAGTTATTTATTATTAAATTATATATTGTTTTAATTTATTATTAACATTTTAATTATGTTTTGAGTTTCCTTTTGAATTAGCTAAATATTTTGAACACAATGTAGTGGTTTGTCTTAGGGACCGTGGATGAAGATTAAATATGATAAATCGTCAAATGGCGGTCCCCAAATGAAAAAATGCCAAAACCTACTTGGTTTTGAATTTTTTTTTATTTTTTTTTTTTGCACACTTTATATAAAATACATGCTTATTCCTTTATACACTATAAAAAAAATAACTACTACCAGCTGCAAGAAACTCTCTGTGATTGGAGAAAATAATTATTTTCTCCAATCACAGAGAGTTTCTTGCAGCTGGTAATAGTTATTTTTTTACAGTGTAGTACGCTAAATAGCAAGCGAAATTTTCTAATGATTTATCCAAAAACTCAAAGCCGACATTGACTGTGGTGCAATCAAATAAAGACTAATTATGTCAAACCATTACACCATTTAAAATATAAATGTTACGCTCAAATCAAAGGAACCTCTAAATGATGGAATTTTTCTCCTTATGCGCATTAACAAACGTATTGGAAATTTGAGAATAAAAAACCGCAGAAAAACAGTGAGTCCACTATTCAAACGTGTCCGTTAAATAAATTTTTACTTACAATTAAATTAATAAGTTATAATTAAGAGTTATAAGTTTAATTAAGCATTAATTTAAGAATGGTCATTGTAATTGGTAATTTAAAAAAATGTACATTACCTATAAAAGTGCTCAAAAGAATAAGATCTATTTAGAAAAATAGAAAAAAAAAACGTACAAATGAACTTTTAATGAACTTCGCTCGTTTTTAAAAATGAACTTGAACTGAGCGCGTTCATTTCTTTCAGACATGAGTTTGAGCGCGAACTAACTCGTTTTTTACACGATGAACTTGAGTTTGAACTAGTTCCTTTTTTTCGTGAACTTGCACAACACTGATACCAATGAAATACAATCTAAATAAAATAAATAAATAAAAAGAACAATTGCCACAATGAAACAAGAGTGAATAACTTAAAAGTTATATAGTCTAAAATGATGAAAAGATTAACGCAATCTTAGTTTAAAATTTGGGGTAAATTAGTGTTGCCATTTTTAGGAAATCAGATAATGCTGAAAATATCATATACACATTAATTTGCTTAATATTATAACTGCGCGAAATTAAAAAATATATACATTTGAGGCATAAGACTCATTAATTATACTCTGTAGTATTTTAAGTATGTAAATCTCTTTAAATATTTTAAAATTTGTTGTTAGTTTCCAAGGGAGCGTATTAACCAATCACAAGGTTTAGCATTACCAGGACGCGAAATCGTCGCTCTTTTTTTCAGTACACTTTCAAAGCAGAGAAATTTCTGTCTTTTTGCTACAGCTATTTTACACAGAAATATTTACGGTATTTTTATGGTAATGTGTCGTGATTGAATAGGGTAGAGATTATTGCATAAAAATAGTGGTAGAGTAGCTGCCAATTTGTCTATTTTTTTCAACCGGAAAAATTTTTACAGCATTTTTTTTTTTTTTTTTTAATTAATTTTCTATAATTTTCTACGATGAAATAAGGTGAAAAAAATTACACAGTAAAAGTGGTGTTAAAAAAATTGTACAAATTTACAGTTAGCTGGTAAAAAAAAGGCGAAAACTTCTCCTCCCTAAAAGTGTCTTAAGAAAAGAGCGGGGACTTCGAGTTCTGAATTACAATCAAGTGAGATAGATTCAAAAGAAATTTTTACATATCTTGACTATTATTCAATTTGGCTTCGATTTTTTTTTTTTTTTTTTTTTTTTTTTTTAAGAATAAATACTGCCACTTATTTTGAAACCATTAAAATATTTAAATTTTAACATTATTTAAAGAAAATATATAGGCAATGTAATCTAGAGTATGTGATTACTTAAAAAATATTAATTGAAATAATGTAAATAAACTGCTGCTGACAGTATAAAAAAAAGTTTGACAAAAACAGCCAATGACATAGTTGTTATGGTTTGTTTTTTTTAGAATCAATATATTCGAAATGTGATCCTTAAAAATATTTTTTTTAGAACAGTACTAGATAATTCCAGAATTGCCAATCTTTATAATTTATTCCGGAGCTTTCTTAGGACAGCCTTTTTTGTCCAAAACATTTTTCTGGGACAATTTTCTTTAAAGTTACTCGGAACAAGCATTTAAATTTAGCAAATCTCAGGGATGGAACACGGGCGCAGAATTCATACCACTAACGACGTAAGAAAATTTTCTACTTCTTAAATCAATGATATTATAAGTAGAGAAATTTCTTAAACGGATTCCGGTATGAATTCTGCGCCCGTGTTCCATCCCTGAAATCTGCAATTGTGAACATAACTGAAAATTGAGTTGGCAACATTTTAATATATTCCGGAGCATTTTTAGCCCCACCTTTATTCCATGCCCCCTTTTTTAAAAAGAGAATCGTTTTATTATTTTATCGTAGTTATATATTGAAGAAAAATATTTTAAAAATAAAGTGATTTGAAGTAAAGGTAGAGCCGTAGAACTACAAAAATACTCCGGAATAAATTAAAATGTTGGCAACTACATAGCTGAAAATATTTTAATTTATTCCGGAGTACTTTTAGCCCCGCCTTTATTTCGCACCACTTTATATATATATAGCAGAGCTGCCAAACAAATCCGACAAATTGTTAGTACCACCCCTTCTCCTACACCACTTAATTTTTAGAGTAATTCTCTTCAAATGTATGTACGATGAATGAAGAAAACAAATACTCTAAAAACTAAGTGGTGTAGAAAAAGGGGCGGTACTAACAATTTGCCGGATTAGGTTGGCAGCTCTGATATAGAAAAAATTTCTCTAATATAATATAAGGAATATATATAATAAGAAAAAGTTACTTTAAATAAATAAGTGGTACGAAATAAAGGCGGGGCTAAAAGTACTCCAGAATAAATAAAAATATTGCCAGCTATGCAACTATGGGAAAATATGTAAAACAGTTAAAATAAACATAAAAAAAAAAAAAAACCATTTGTTAAAAAAAAAAAAAAAAAAAATACACAGTCTTGAAGAAAATTTTTAAACCACAGCATCAAAATATAATTTTAATTTTCTACCTCGCTTAAATTTACGAAACTGTTAAAACGTCTTTCTTTAACATAATAATCTGTTTAACGCATCTTATATAATGTAATTCCATTAAAATTACAATTTAATTTCATTTGGTAGTCGTATATCCAACTTAATGAAAAGATAAATTAGCATATTATTCAAGGCACTGAGGTTCTTTGACGGAGAAGAAAATCAGTATTCCTTTCAAAATAACAGTTTTGTAAATATTAATTCAAGCGAAAAGTAAATAAACACTTTAATTACAGAAAGTAATTTGAATTTACGTGGAGTATAGAGGGTGTTTACATTAAAGAAAGAAAAAGAAGTTTTTTCTTACAAAAATACATAATAATAATTGATTTAATGTATTCCTTGTTCTGCAATCTTTATGCTTTTTATAATTAGAGCAATAGTAATTTTTTTTTCTCTTTATCACTTTTGTTAATAAATGCTGGAGTAATTCTGTAAATAATAATAAAGCATTCAGCATTTACTTCTTTTTATCTCAATCTGAAAAGCATGAGTAGAATTTTTATAAATTGGTTCTTGCATAGGGAAAAAAAATCTTACAGTTGCACAGAGTGCAATTAATATTTAAGAAATAAAATAACATTTTCTATAGTTGGAAATATTTTAAAAACATAATAAAAATAAAGCAAATATTCGTGTTTCTAAAGGAAATAATTTTCTTTCTATAAGTTAAAGCTAACCATAAAATAGTATGTGTATCATGTGAAATATTTATGCTGCACAACTTACGCAAAAAAAGAAAAAAAAAAAAAAAAAAAACTCAAGAAATGGATGTAAGAGAGTGGTAGCCAATAAAATTATATATAAGGATTGATTCTAAAATATTTTCTTAGATTTCAATAAGACAAATTTCTATTTTATTAAAATTTTCGGAATAGAGAAAATAATATTAAAACTCGAATAAACGACTACGTCAGAAACAACAAAGAAAAATATTGGAAATGCATACAGCTGTTTTGGCAGCTTTAAGCGTGCCGTCTTCAGTGCAAAAAAGATTCTGAATCTGCAGAAGTGCTCGTATATATAGGAGAGGGGCCGAATTTAGTTCAACCAATAGAATTACGGGAAAGGTGGGGAGAGTGGCCAATAGGAATTTATTAAAGTTAGATGTGTAAACAGTAGAAAATTTAAGAAAATGTGGACTGAATATAAAATTTCCAACAGTCAGACAAATAGGGAATAGCGGAATCACAATTTACAAGGTTTTTAAAATTTTTATAAATATGAAAAGCTTCAAAGAAATCGAGTTCATGTATGGAATTAGGTCTGCAAATTATTTTAGCTGAATTAAATTTAAAATTATGATTTTCCTCCCAGCAATGTTTAGAAATAGCCAATTTATTGGTTTCTTGTTTGCGGACGTAATTCATATGTTGTTTTAGACGAAATTTAAGACTGCGTTTAGTTTGGCCAATGTATGATAAACCACACTGACAGGAAATACTATAAATACCCCCAAGAATTATGCGTATCAATGGGATCTTTTAACTGAGAAAAGGTGAGTTTATTGGAAGGCGAAAATATTATTTTAAAATCATATTGTTTGAGAATTTTAGCTATGGTTTGACTGGATTTAGGAAAATAGGGTAAGACAATACTGATATTAGTAGAGACTGACTTAGTAGACGAAAAACGAGGGAGTTGTAATTTTTGGATAGCTTTGTCTATAATGGAAGGGTCATAACCTCTGTCAATTGCAATGGCTTTCAGGTATTTAATTTCAGATTTTAATAAACTAGGATTTGAACAAATATTAAGGGCACGGTTTGCAAAAGTTTAGAAAGCAGCCATTTTTTGGTTAGGTGGGTGATATGAACGCGCATGGGGACGAAGGGAGACAGCAAAATTTTTTCGATAGACGGTGGTTGAAAATCCATTTACAGTGCGAGAGACGAGCGTATCAAGAAATGGAAGGGAGCCATTATTTTCTATTTCATACGTACTAAAAAGTTTCGTGCTCTCGACCGTCTGATGTTCCTTTTACAACGTAAGAGACACCGCATCATCCCTAAATTCATTCAACTGAAATGTAATATTTCTGGTTCCAGTTTTGTAAACCAAGCAGTACTCAGGTCTCATTTTAATATTCTCCGTGCAGTTATCAAAGAAACTCGTACCACCATCGCCAAAATTGAAAAAGGTTTATTTTCTCTCCACTTAAAGTTAGCTTTTGAACGTCCTAATTTTATGTTAATAGATCGCAATTCCTGTATTCATTGTGACAACCGCTCTCGTAAACACTCAATTAAATTACAAGATAAATTCACCCGGCTTCGTAATTCACAGAGTCCTATTCATTCGAACGACTTTCCTGTTGTCAATAAAAATGCAATCGTTAATCTTTCCAATGCTGAAATTACCAATAATCAATATTCTGATCTCAAACTCAATTCAAACTTTGCCATTTCTAAACCTCCTTCTTTTCCTCAGTTAATTGCACCGGTTGAAAAAGCTTTCAAAAATTCTCGACTGACTGACCAACAGAAAGAAAATCTTCGTCATTTACTTCTTAATAATGCTAAATTCAATTCCAAAAATTTTAAATCAAATCTCAGCAGTGCAGAAAAAAACGCCTTGAAGGAATTAAAATCTAATGAAAATATCATCATTAGTAAAGCTGATAAAGGTGGTCAGATTGTTATTTTGGATAAAAAACAATACATCGAAAGTGTTAACGAATTAATTAATGATGGCCCATATATTCCTCTGCCCCATGACCCCTCTACTCAAGAGTTAAATAAAATTAAATCTGCTATAAAATCTTGCCCTCTGTTTTTCCAGACTGTTGGAAAAAGAGTTTAATCGTTTCTCGGCCGAAAGGTGGCGACACTGATCCGCACCTTCCTCAAAGCTATAGACCTATTTCTCTTCTCTCTTGCATGTCTAAAATCTATGAATACATTCTCGTTAATCGTCTGAATGATTTTACAAACTCTCATGATGTGATTATGCCTGAACAATTCGGGTTTCGTCCACGTCATTCAACACAACAACAGTTGTGGAGAGTTTGTGAATATATTCATGATGGCTTCCAATCTGGAGGTGTAACGGGGGTTATATTTATAGATGTTCTAAAAGCTTTCGATAAGGTCTGGCATGCTGGCCTTATTCATAAACTAATATCTATTGGTTTTCCCGACCAACTAACTAAAATAATTTATGATTATCTTAACAACAGATCATTTTCCGTTAAAGTCGGAAACTCTATCTCTAACCCTTCACCTATTTTAAGTTCTGTTTCTCAAGGTTCTCTGCTGGGGCCTTTTCTCTTCAACATGATCTTCCGCGTGATGTTGACGTCACTTTAGCGACTTTCGCTGACAACACTGCCATTTGCTGTAAACGAAACACTCCAAACGCTGCGTTTGAAGTACTTCAAAATTATCTCAATAAATATTCGATCTGGTTACGGAAATGGAGAATCAAAGTAAACAGTTCCAAAAGTGCCGCCATATTTTTCACCAATAAAAACTATGACACCTCCACTAACTTTCTCTTAAATAATGAACCCATACCCTGGGAGACATTTTATCAATACTTAGGAGTTTATATTAATTCCAAATTAACTTGGTCTCGTCACATCTCAGAATCTCTGGGTAAAGCCAAACGAGCCACGCATTCCCTTCATTCTCTCTTAGCCTTTAATAGCCGCCTGTCCATCAAAAATAAATTATTACTATATAAATCCATGATCCGTCCTATCCTCACCTGCGGGTGTATGATATACGGATCTGCTGCTAAAACCAACTTGGTTAAAATTCAAAAGTTTCAAAACAAGCTTTTGCGCAGGTTTCTGAAAACTACTCGCTACGTCCGCAATGATACTATTCATCAGGATCTCCGAATTAAGCCTATTTACGCTCAATTTCGAAAACTTACATTGAAGTTTCACAGGTCCATTCCTAATGTTGGAAATCCTCTGTTAGACTCTATTCATAGATACGACGCTAAAGTCGGTCGTGGTAAAAAACGGCCTCTGGCTATTTTAGTCAGAGGGGATGATTTTCTCCCCGCCTCTAAAACGCGTAGGAGTATAACTTCCGGAGTCACCTAACTTAGTATTTCCATCCCAAATTCTATTTCCCCTAGATTGAACGAAATGTTCATCTAGCTTTGGCTAACCCTAGTATCAGGCTTATCTACTGAACTTTGTCTGTCGCGAGCTTTGAACCTTCTTTCTAGTGAAAATGTTACTTCTTTTTAAATTATTTTTTATCAAAATTTCCTAATTGCTGTATATTTTTTTATTATTCGGCTTTTTTTTTTTTTTAAATTTTTTATTAATTTTATTATATTGTAGTGTAGGGTTCTCAGGTCGCCCTCATTGGCCGATTTCCTGGCCTCTGATTGGCTCTCAGTTTGAGGACAAAATCCTCTCGTTTTTAGCTTTTTACTTTCAGTGAGGACCGTGGGGTTTTTTTGTAGGCTTCTGATTGGTCAACGGACAGAGCTCGGAACTTAGCTTCTGGCTAGGCACCGAGATTCTTGAAGTTTCTCTATAATTAACTTCACCTCTAATTCTCCTGAATTTCAATTACATTTGTTAGGGAAAAAAAATTGTATGCCCCCCTTTTTTTTATTTTTTATTTAGTTGCGGGACTCCGAGCGATTTCCTGTGCCCCTTGGGGCGCCCTGCTCACCTCTTAATTCCTTTTCGCCGTCCAGACTGTCTTCGTCAACGCACGTAACAGTTTCACTGTTACACTTAGGTTTTTTCAAGGAGTTATTTTTTAATTATTTATTTTATTATATATATATATATATATATATATATATATATATATATATATATATATATATATATATATATTTGGTCTCTGCTCACGCGGAGATTTATTCAGAGATCAAAATTCTAAATTCATCCTTTTGGCCTTTAATTATTTTATGGAAAATTATTTTTATGTTTTACTCATTTTTCGTTGGAGGTAAGCATTGGTTGCGACCAAATGCAGGTACTCCAAAGCACTCACGTTGACGTTGACGTGACATTTTCATGACTTTTACTCGTGTAACGCTAGGCGAGCTCGTCCGTTGACGGGTAAACCGTGGCGCAGTAAGATGTTGTTAATCCTGTGTTCCATACAAAACTTAATACCTCCAGGTCTGTCAATAAAAATTATAACGTACCTTCCTTGCTTTCTAGCTGTCATCAACAGACAATATTTAACAACATATTCAAGTCTGCCTATCTTCTTAGTTTCTCCGCTTTTGATGTTGTTTTATAATATTACGTTACAGCTATATATATATATATATACTAAAGCAGATTTTTTTTTATTGAATAGCACAGTGGTTTATATAAAAAAAAAATATTGGTTGAAATTGAAATATCCTGGTGTGTGATACCAGTTTTTCACTGATTTTTTTACGTGAATTTGTAACAAAATAGCGTCGAGTATAGCATTTATTTTTACCCTGACTGTACATGACCGCAGTCAGGCTTGCTAGGTAAATACTACAGTTGTATTTTTTATAATACGAATTTTGTTAATTATCAATCTATGTTTAAATATAAAAATAATGATATGCTAAAATCAAATTGGATTGTTCAGATGTTAATCATATCTGAAACAAAATATCGTTTTATTTCTAAGAGTAAATATATATCATCGTCGAATTACACGAAATACACCATTATATTTTTCTGTCTAAATATGTAATACGATAAAATCAGGTGTGTGTTTTCTCCCTCAACTGAATTTTAAGCAAATTTCAGTTTTCTTCTCATATATATGAATAGTTTCTTGTAGAATTGTTAGCCTTAATGCTAGTTATAACGTAATATATAGAAAACAAGCTTTACTGCATTGAAGCAATGCATGTTTATTTCGTTGCATGTTGTGCAATTTAAAATGATTTCAAATATGCTTTAAAGAAGTCTCTCACAGATCTTAACGTATTAAGATTCATCGTAACTCTATGAGCGCAAACTGTCAAGGGTACATAAACCAGTATCAATAGAAAACATGTCATAGTAAACCTGAATAACCTGTAGTAGATTCCAGGTGCGCTAAAACTATTTACATAAAGTGGAACGCAGACGAACAAAAAATCAAAAGATTTTCGACGTTTTAGAAAATGTTAACAAAATGTTCATATGATGAGCTTTACGTCCTGATGGTGCACAGCATTACGAAAAAAATTATCCAAGAAATTTTTAAGTGAAATATCTAATTAGAAATATAATTTCCACCGGAATGAATATAGTAAAATACATGTATATATTGTTTCAGCAACAAATGTTTTCGTCAAATTGTAAAGGCATTGGTCTAGTAATGCTGTGGAACTTGTCTAAAGACGGGTGAATTGCAGCGTAATAGTACCTTAAAGAAAACGAGTTGTGATTGAAATTACTGTGGTTCTCTTTCGACAATTAAGTGTGTAAGTCATTCTAAAATACTGTCAAGATCCTTTTCAAGTTTATTTTATTGCACTATCAACCCGTGTCAGCAGTTTCACTGGTAGCAGTAATGCACAAATAATCGTACTTCTGAAAAAAAAGTTTTTATACTCTCGGGGCCAGAGTTTCCAACTTTTATAATTTATTCACGATTATTTTTGCCCCCCCCCCCCTTATTTTCGCACCAGAAATTTTGTAGATTATTTGTCTTAAATATGTGATAACGATTAAATAAGAACAAAATCTTTTTTCAAAATTTCCAGTATGAAAAAGGTGTGGGACTAAAAATGCTCATGAAATAAATTATAAACGTTGGGAATTCTGCCCGGGGCAGTTAAGAAGTTAATACAATGTTTAAAGAAATCTATAAGATTTATTTGGCTTGTTATCGTGGGGTGTCTTTGCTACGAGAACGCAACAACCGCTCCCAGCTGAGAAAACTCCTCCCAGAATTCATTTAGAAAATTTTACCTTTTCAACTGAGTGGAAAACCTGTGTTTTGATTCTTTACTTAAAAATTTGATAAAAAATTCAAGTGATTTTCCATAGAAAATGATGTTACAATTAAGGGTTATATTAATCCCTTTTATCCTAATTTATTTTGCTCAAATTTCAGAAAAATTATATTTTTTAAGGTTAATTAAACCTAAATACAATTAAATACAAACTAAATACAACACCTAAATACAAACTAAATACAACAAAATTTGAATATATATATATATATTCTGTATAAGAAATCTCATCCACCTTGTACGCAGGACATTGAAATAAAGAGGAAGAAATTTGCACTTATATATTTTAGTGTTCTCTTCAATAGTGAAAACTACTTTCCGAGTATAAAGTTTTGCTTTATCTGCATAACACTTTCTTATTTTCATGATAGTTTGCCAGAAATAATTTTCAACCGCAAAGAGAAGATAAACCACGCCCCCTAATGTAACGATTAAACAAAAATTCCAGACGGAGGAGGAGGAGGAGGTGAGACACATAACACGCTAGTAGAAGCTTATATATACCATTATATATTCCAACAGACAAAATATTCGGACCAAGCAAATTCTTATTTCTATATACTATTTTTCAGCTGTCCTTTAAATAGGACAATGGGATAAAATGGGTTAATAGGAACTCTCCTATCTGTGAAGAGACTGGCCATTATCGCGTCGGCTTTTTGAAGATATTTTATTTAGTTTCCGAGATTACATTGCTTTTCACTGTGAGGGATGGAACACAGGCGCAGAACTCATACCGGTATTTGATGAAGAAATTTCTCTACCTATAATATCATTGATTTAAGAAGTAGAAAATTTTATTATATTGATAGCTGAATGAGTTCTGCGCCCGTGTTGCATCCCTGCATTATGATGCGAACGATTTATTTATACTTTGTGTCATAATTAGAGCATAAATAGGGTAGAGATATTAGCATAAAAATAGTGGTAGCACAGCGGCAAACTTGCATGTGTTTTTGTAACCGAAAATTTTTAATAGGATTTTTTTTTTTTTCGGTAAATTTTATATAAGTTTTCTACGAAGAAATGTAGTAAAAAAATTTACACAGAAAAAGTAGTGTTACTAGAACTTACAAGTGTGCAGCTATGTGGAAGCAAAAAAGGCGAACTTTTCTCATCCTTAAAAGTGTCTTAGAAAGAGAACTGGGACATCAAGCTCTGCACTATTACTATCAAGTGAGATAGATTAAAAGAAATTTTTACCGATAGTATGAATGTTATTTAATTTAATTTTGATTTGTCTTTTTTTTTTTTGATTTGTTACTTTAAATAATGCCGTTTAATTTGAACGTACTAGCAAATTTAAATTTTAACGTTAATAATAAATATATGTATGCAATATAATCTAGATTATGCGATAAAAAAAAAAAAAAAGATTGAAATAATGTAAATAAATACTGCTGACAATGTATAAAAATATATATTAAAAAAAAAAAAAAAAAATTCAATAAAACAGTCAATAAAAGCGTTGTTATAGATTGAATTTTTAAAAATTAATGTATTGGAAATGTGAGATCCTTAATAATACTTTTCATGGAAGTGTTTCTATAAAATGTTGCATTTAATTTGAGGCGTACAAACCTACAGCGTATAATACTGAAATATATAGATAACGACATTAAAACAAAAACTTAATGGCAAAAATCTGGAAAAAGATATTTCATATTTTAGAAAATAGAGATATTTTTCAAAATTATTCGTATTTTGAGTGCCCCACCTCTGAAACACCAAATTATTTAACAAATTCGTTATAAAAAAAAAAGAAAAAAAAAGGAAGTTTTATCGTCAACAATCGAAACGGTAAATGCCATGTTTTAAAATATGTCAGCGTCCTGTAAAATGTCAAACAAAATAAAATTTTGAAAAAAGAAATCTTTTTAAAGTAAACTATTGTTTCGGAAGAAGTCAGAGCATGGGTCTTATTATTATTATTATTATTATTATTATTATTATTATTTAATAACGTCAAAATTTCCCGTCTGCAATGCATTAATTTTACAAAAATAAGTTATTTTTTATAGAAAACATGGAACTTACTTGTAAAACAAACAAACAAACAAAAAAAAAAAAAAAAAAAAAAAAAAAAAAAACCACAGTAAATATATCTGTATTATATATATAAATTACGTGTCACGATGTTTGTCCGGGGTAAACTCCTAAACTAAGGAACCGATTTTAATGAAATTTTGCACACTGTCTGCAGTTTGGTCCAACTTGAGAGATAGGATAGTTTTTATCTCAATTTATTGTCACAATATTGTTTTATTGCAATTATTTGTTAATTATAGACCTTTATTAAAGTTGCTCCAAAATATCTGTGAGTTCCATTAATTTAATTGTTGCCAAAAAAAAAAAAAAAAAAAAAAAAAAAAGTACGAGTTCATTTTCTTTCGACATAAAAATAAATACATTTAATCAAACGTGAACGTTAAAAAATTATAAAAAGTTAAATTATGCATCTCACGAAAATTGACGTTATAATCAATTTAAAAATTTTATACACATTGATAAAGTAATAAAGTAGTTCTATCATAGATATAGTAATATATATAGATCTCTCATCCCCATGTTATCGTACAAAGATTTTTGATGCCGAAAAAAAAAAAAATAAATAAATAAAAGCTTTGTATACAGCCATTTAGTGGTATTGAAAAAAAAAAGAAAGAAAAGAAAGAAAGAAATATGAATTTGAAACTGTATCTGGAGTCTTCCATTCCCTTTTAGCAAATAAATTATTCATAAATTTTATTTGCTAAAATATTAGTATGTATTCCCGTGTGTATTCACTCGGGGAAAGACGGCCATATTTTGGTAAAAACGTCGTCTTTTCCCAAATGAAAAGGAATAACTTTTTTCTCCCCAATGATCACTCTATTCTATATATGCTATACTTTATCTATGAGTTCTATACGCAAGCGAAGTGTGACTCACTGACCGTCTGTGCAGCCAAGAAAAAGATTTCCTATGTTAATTGCCCACTGGATTTTTTGTAAGAAATTATTAAAAATCGAGGAAATTTATTTCCCGATTTTAATCCTTATATTTGGGTATAGATATGTATTAGTTATCGCGGGTGTTAGATTGAATTATTTTGCTGTCAAATTGACAAAATTTTAATTTTAAATTTCAAAACTCTGTCGCCCTTGGCTTTTTTTATTATTATTATTATTATTTGGCGATCAAAAGCGTAACACGAAAATATACATGCCAGATGTATGCATTGTACGAAATGTAATATGTATTATTCATTGTACGTATGTATGACATGTAATATGTATTGTACGAAATATTGTTTCATACTATTCATTACTCTTTTAATATAAGTTGTTAAAATAACCATGATTTTTGAAAGGAATTAAATATTTTCGCCAGATAATTTGGCGATATTCTTTTTTTTTCGCCAAGGATGACAGAAATGAAATCTATTCCGCTGCAAAATATTAGTATCTTACATCAGATATTTTATTTAGACATTTAAAAACAAATTTGACTTCAAACTATGATAGAATATTTATCATTTTCCTTTTAATTAGTATATTATTAGTATATTAAAATTTAAAAGCATGGTATATAAAAAGTTTTTTTTTTTTTTTTTTTTTAATCTTATAATTATTCTTATCTTAATCCTCAATGTTTCCCATCTTTATTAACTTGAATTTACTATTAAAATTTTAACATACTCAAAAACTTCTCATCACTTCGTTAAAATACACTAAACTTTTCCAAAATCTTTTTCTATTTAAAATGATACATGTATTTACTTTAAATGCCCAATATTTCATAAGATTTCCAATTTTAAAGTTTTAAAATATTTATCAAATTTACTTATTTTTCTGGTTTAGCCTTATTGTTTTCCTTTTTATAACTGCAGCTGTTGTCCTCTTTAAAATATTTAAAATGATGAGGTCATTTTATAGTAAAATTATCCATTATAGCATATATTATATTTCACTCCTCCATAAAAATTGATTTTAAAATCGTCTGTTTCTTTTATACTTTTATTTTAATAGAATTTTAATAGAATTTAATTTATATATTAGTCATTTTAGCAATTTTATCCAAAGTAGCATTAGAAATAATATATATCACTTCTCCATTAAAATTTATAGGACCCTACAATAAAATAAATTTGTGCTTAATATCAACACTACGAAAATTTTTATCAATCGCTTCCAAATTTTGACCTAAGTTTCAAATCTCAACCCTGTGGGTTTTTACATCGGCTAACACGCTAGTAGAAGCTTATATATACCATTATATATTCCAGCAGACAAAATATTCGGACCAAGCAAATTCTTATTTCTATATACTATTTTTCAGCTGTCCTTTAAATAGGACAATGGGATAAAATGGGTTAATAGGAACTCTCCTATCTGTGAAGAGACTGGCCATTATCGCGTCGGCTTTTTGAAGATATTTTATTTAGTTTCCGAGATTACATTGCTTTTCACTGTGAGGGATGGAACACAGGCGCAGAACTCATACCGGTATTTGATGAAGAAATTCCTCTACCTATAATATCATTGATTTAAGAAGTAGAAAATTTTATTATATTGATAGCTGAATGAGTTCAGCGCCCGTGTTGCATCCCTGCATTATGATGCGAACGATTTATTTATACTTTGTGTCATAATTAGAGCATAAATAGGGTAGAGATATTAGCATAAAAATAGTGGTAGCACAGCGGCAAACTTGCATGTGTTTTTGTAACCGAAAATTTTTAATAGGATTTTTTTTTTTTCGGTAAATTTTATATAAGTTTTCTACGATGAAATGTAGTAAAAAAATTTACACAGAAAAAGTAGTGTTACTAGAACTTACAAGTGTGCAGCTATGTGGAAGCAAAAAAGGCGAACTTTTCTCATCCTTAAAAGTGTCTTAGAAAGAGAACTGGGACGTCAAGCTCTGCACTATTACTATCAAATGAGATAGAATAAAAGAAATTTTTACCGATACTATGACTGTTATTTAATTTAATTTTGATTTGTCTTTTTTTTTTTGTTGTTGTTACTTTAAATAATGCCGTTTAATTTGAACGTGCTAGCAAATTTAAATTTTAACGTTAATAATAAATATATGTATGCAATATAATCTAGATTATGTGATTAAAAAAAAAAAAAAAAAAAAAAAAGATTGAAGTAATGTAAATAAATACTGCTGACAATATATAAAAAAATATATATAAAAAAAATTCATTAAAATGGTTGTTATAGATTACATTTTTAAAAGTTAATGTATTGGAAATGTGAGATCTTTAATAATACTTTTCATGGAAGTGTTTCTATAAAATGTTGCATTTAATTTGAGGCGTACAAACCTACAGCGTATAATACTGAAATATATAGATAACGACATTAAAACAAAAACTTAATGGCAAAAACCTGGAAAAAGATATTTTGTATTTTAGAAAATAGAGATATTTTTCAAAATTATTCGTATTTTGAGTGCCCCATCTCTGAAACACCAAATTATTTAACAAATTCGTTATTAAAAAAAAAAAAAAAAAAAAAATGAAAAAAAAAAAAATGAAATTTTATCGTCAACAATCGAAACGGTAAATGCCATGTTTAAAATAAAGTCAGCCTCCTGTAAAATGTCAAACAAAATAAAATTTAGAAAAAAGAAATCTTTTTAAAGTAAACTATTGTTTCGGAAGAAGTCAGAGCGTGGGTCTTATTATTATTATTATTATTATTATTATTATAATTTTAACAACATCAAAATTTTCCGTCTGCAATGCATTAATTTCACAAAAATAAGTTATTTTTTATAGTAAACATCGAACTTACTTGTAAAACAAACAAACAAACAAACAAACAAACAAAAAACAATAAATAAATATTTATATATATATACATACAGGGTGATTCAGCGATGATGGGACAAACTTTGAGGGGACGTAGGACACACCATCAGGACTCAGAATTGCATAGGAACCCATGCCCCAAAACGTCATTTTAACCCTTTACGGAAGATATGTTTTCTGGGTGTTTTTTTAAAAAAAACCCCACCTACTGCCATTGCTTCTGAATGGTGTACTATTTAACAAAAAGTTTCTGTCTTTTATTGTTAATCTTACAAAATGCATGATAAAAATGTTGTTTCCGAATACATACTGATCGAATAAATGCTTATATTATGAATAGTTTTTTAGATGCACTGTAACACACATATGTAAAACTTATGCAGTAGGCGGAGTTTCTAATACATATCAAAGTATTTCTTTGCAGTAATATCGACAATAAATGCTTAAAATAACTCCTAGTTATACAACTAAACAAAGTTGGAGTGATTGGCTGGTAATGATGAAAGTAGAGAGCTTTAGTGGACCTGGTCATTCGTTATCTGCATCTGCTGTAAAGTATAATTTTAAACTGTATTTTTCGACGGTGATGGGAGATTTTGCTAATAGTGAAAAAGCAGACATGCACCTAATGTACGGTGCTGCTAATGAAAACAGTAGAGCAGCACTACGACTGTATAAGGAACGATTTCCAAACAGGCGCATTCCGAATCACAAAGCGTTTGAACGGTTACATCGGAACCTTTGTGAGAATGGTACATTTTTCGCTCATTCTGACGCAAGGACTGGAACAAGAACTGCTCGACATCCAGACTTGGAAAAAAACTTTCTAAACATTAAGGATAAAACTCCCGACACAAGTACAAGAGATATTGCATGTCGTGTACATGCGAGTCAATCCACTTTTTGGAGAGACTTACATGAAGAATATCCACACCCATTCCATATTCAGAAAGTCCAAGCATTGCAAATAAGTGATTACCCTCTGCGCGTAGAATTCTGCCGGTTCTTGCAACAGTGTCCGTTGCAACAGGATATTCCAACTTTTGTTCTGTTCTCAAATGAGGCAATTTCTACACAGGAAGGCGTTTTCATTGTGCACAATGCTTATCTGTGGGCAACAGAAAATCCACACGCTATGCACCCACATTAATTCCAAAAACGTTTCTCTGTTAATGTTTGGGCATTGTATTGTGAACGATTACCTCATATTCCCATATCTTTTACCAGCACCACACTGTGGCTCACGTTATGCTGTTTTTCTAAAAGAGGTTTTGCCAGAATTGCTGCAAGATGTTCGAGTTATCTTGTGCAACAAAATGTGATCTGAGCATGATGGTGCGCCAGCACATTTCGATATGGAAGTACGCATTACCTTGATGCCAGTTTTGTGCTGTGCTATTGATTGGACGGGATTGATCCCCAGTCCCCAGATTTATCTAGCATCGATTTCTTCTTATGCGGGCATCTGAAAGCCGTCATCTATGAGACTCCTGTTGATTCACCAGAGGATATCGTTGTTCGAGTGTCCATTGCGGCAGCACAAGTGCGCGAAACTTCTGGCATTTTTAGAGCTGCTCGCCAATCTACACTTCGACGCTATCAAGCATGCATTACGGCTGGTTGTTACAATTTTGAGCACTTATTGTAAATATTGATGCAAAGAAGTTCTTTGTTTTTACTATTTGTTTTTATACGTTTTTACTTTCGTTTTTGCACAATGTTTTTCATTTTATTTATTTATTTATTTATTTTGGTATGCCTATTCAAAATATGTATGTTTTAGTAAACTGTTCATCCCCTTAATGTTTGTTCCATGACCGTAAAAATATTCGTACTTGAAACTCCACCTACGTTTTAATATTTAAATTCTGTGTGTAATTCTGGTCAATTCCATGGATAAGTGTTAGTCCGTTACGCAAGGCCCTCAAAATTTCTAAAATTTTATCTCTTTCCTACCACTAATTAATGACAAATTAATACATGGTGAATATGCAATACATACTTAATACAAAAGATTCCAATTCAAAATAGTGATGGGAAATGCTTTAAATTTAGAAAAAGGTGCGATTTTCGTGTAACAGACTAAGATTTTTGCATAGAATTGCCCTTCTTTATGTCTGAAAAGGTTCACAATATTAATATTTATTCATGAAATGAGCATTATTCGTAAAAAAGGTTTTTATTATGCATGGCTTTTTGCATGATAAGAAATATAAATAGAATCTCTCAGTTAAATAATACACCATTCAAGAGGAACGGCAGTGGGCGGAACTTACTGGTAAAAAACACAGAAAACACATGGTCCATAAAGGGTTAAAATGACGTTTGAGGACAAGGGTTCCTGTGCAGATATAAATCCTATTGATATGTCCTACCTACCCTCAAAGTTTGTCCCATCATCGTTGAATCACGCTGTATATACATACATACATATATATATATATATATATATATATATATATATTAAAGATTGGACTGAACTTGGATAAATTGTCTGATAATGTATGTCCTGCACAATACGATTTCCTATTGCGCAGAACGTATCTCCTGCGTTGTCAGGAGTCTACTGTTTTTTAATTCCTAATTATGAAAAGCATAATATCAGTATCTATATTTTAAAAAGTGATAAGACATATTACTTATAATTAAAATACATTAAAAAACACTTTAAATGCGTATTAAAATTTATTAAAATCGTTTACAATGCTTTTCGCCACAACGTAATGGCATCATCAGATAATTTACACAAAAACAGATGAGACAGCATCTTATATATACCAGGAACTTTAATACGGTCACAGTAGAAGGATAACTTGAATAAAATATGATGAATCCATTTGTTAGTTGAGTATATGATGACTGGTTCAGAACAAATAAGGAAGCAGGTGGACTACATTCTGTAGGTTTCAGTAGGAGCAACTTTGTCAGGAACGATATTTTATAATGAACATAAAAATTACGTAGTTATATGAATTCAGGAAATAAGGTTGATTTCTAGTATGGTCACACCAGGGCAGCGTTCCCATCTTTTATAATTTATTCACGAGCATTTTTCGCCCCGCCTTCTTTTCCGCACCAGAAATTTTGTAGATTATTTCTCTTTAATATGTGACAACGATTAAATAAGAAGAAAGTCATTTTTCAAAATTTCTGGTATGTAAAAGAGGCGGGGCTAAAAATGTTCGTGAATAAATTATAAAAGTTGGGAACTCTGCTCCAGGGTAACATGTCGGAAATACTTGTAGAAGAAACTTAATTTTAAAAAGAAGACAGAAGATTTCCAATAACAACATGCTGCATGCAACTTGAAAAATTGAGGTTAACTGAAAAGATATAAATAACATTAAATTTATTTTCATAATATATGCCAAAGTTTATGGAGAATTGCTGAATCGTTGAAATTAATAGTTTTATTGCATTTAATATACTTATATTATATACTATTAATGACTTCAGTCAGGAGAAGATCTTGATAATCACGCGGAGCAGCTATTATTTCGGCTTTGGACCATAAAGGAGCAGTACCAGGATTGTTGTAAATAAATTCGACAAGAGCAGAGCTTTTTTCTTCTTTTACATTGTGGATGTGTGTCGTGTTTGCCCAATGTAGTAGTACAGTTCATTATTAAGTTTAATTGGAATTTTACAGACACCACCTGTAGGTCTGTGAAGGTCGCGATCATTAACACAAAGTTGATTAATAGTAAAATGGGAGGTGAAAGGAATAAGGATATTAAATTTACGAAGTATAAAGCGTTTTAAATTCATTACAGAATGATAAACTGTTAGAATGTTTAATTTTAGTAATTTCATTATTAATGTTAGTATTATAATATATTTTATTTCAAACTTTACTGATGATTTTTAAGATATTAGTTTTATTATAACAACATTAATACCTAATTGGATAATTTTATTTAACTCTTTGTTTTCGTTAAACTGAAAAAAAGTATAATTAATAGGATGGAAAATTATACTTTCTTTCAGTTTAATGAAAATAAAGAATTAAATAAAATTATCCAATTAGGTATTAATGCTGGTTATGCGCAATTATCAATATCTTCTCCTGAATGAAGCCATTAATATACTTAAACACAATAAATCTATTAATTTCAAAGATGAGCAATTCTCCATAAACTTTGGCATATATTATGTAAATAAATTTAATGATATCTATTATCTTTTTAGTTAACCTATATTTTTCAAGTTTTATGCTTCATCTTGTTATTGGAAGTCTTCAGTCTTCTTAAAATTAAGTTTCTTCTACAAGTATTTCTGACATGTTACCCTGCTGTGACAATACTAGAACTCAACCTTATTTCCCGAATTCATGTAACTACGTAATTTTTATGTTCAATATAAGACATCGTTCCTGACAAAGTTGCTCCTACTGAAGCCTACTGATTGTTGTTCTGCTGCTTCCCTATTTGTTCTCAATCAATCATCATGTACTCAAGTAACAAATTGATTCATCATATTTTATTCAAGTTATCCTTATACTGTAACCGTATCAAAGTTTCTGGTATATATAAGATGCTGTCTCGTCTGTTTTTGTGTAAATTACCTGATGATGCCATAACGTTGTGGCTAAAAGCTTTGTAAACGATTTTGGTAAATTTTAATACGTGTTTAAAGTGTTTTTCAATATATTTTAATTACAATGTTAAGACGTGTGCTTAGTAGAAATTCTAAACTTTTAGAAGATTTAGATTTTAATTACGTATTACGTAGTTTGAAATTATTTTTCCACAATAAATGTGAATTTTACGCCATGAATAGAATTAATGGATTATAAATAATATTGTACATTTGCTTCATTAATACATATAATAAGCTTAACCTTTTAACGGACCGTTTATTTGTAGTAATGGTATAGTACAATATTTTTGGTATTGAGAGTGATAGTAAGAAAATAATTTCATTTAGCTTATTAGGTAAAATTAATTTGATTTTTAATGTTTGATAAGACCATGAGAAGTATATTTAATGCCCTATAAATTAATTTTAAATGAGAAAGGCGTGGTAAGCTACCTTTCCACGCCTACTGTTTATTCTAAGCACCTATTTTTCTTGTAAAATTACTTACTACGTCCTCATAAACAAAATTTCAGAAGAAAAAAAAGGAATCAAAATAGAGTGTGACCCTTGTTCTTGTATTTTGTTCCTTCATGCATTTTAGCAGAGGAAAAACGGCAGGCGTAGTAAAATTAGCTTACCACGCTTTTCCCATTCTAAAATTGAAAACTTTGTGGTAGAATATTTACCACAGCCCGTTAAAGGTTTAGAGTATAAGGAAACAAAATGCCCAAAATTTATTCAGTATAAAAAACATTTGCAGGGATAGAACGCGGGCGCAGAACTGATACCACTATCAATATAATAAAATTTTCTACTTCTTAAATCAACTATATCACAGGTAGAGAATTTTCTTAAACAGATAACCAGTATGAGTTCTGCTCCCGTGTTCCATCCTTGCATTTGGTAAAAATTAAAAATTTTATTCTTTTTCATAATGTCATAAAATTTAAAAAACACAAGTCTTATAAATTGTGCAATAAACCAAATCCGAAAATATGACGACAACATTAAAACAGAAAATTATCGGTAAAAAATCGTATAAATATTGTTAAATATTAATAAAAATAAGTTATTATCGAATGTATATTGCTATTTCAAACAATAAGCCTCGTCTTATCCCTTTTCTGAAACGTTATATTTAACTTCAGGTATACGAACTCTACAACATTCCGTCAGGTTATGCACATATATTTACTTATGGATGATACAAATGATAACATTTGATGGCCCCTAACAGCAATAAAAGTTTGAAATATCTCTGTAAATTGAAAAATTATATTAGGAATAATGTGTAAAATTGGAAACCCCTATTTCTGCAGATGCCTCTTCTATTTGTGCAAAAATTTATATAAGTCATAATTTATAATCTTTTCGAATATGGATTTATTAATAATTTTTATAATTCAAAAAATGTTTTTAATAAAAAATATGCATGAAATGTATTTGAATTGCTACATTCTAACACATAAAAAAAATATTAAATTTAAATATTATAGTTTTTCGAGAAGATATCAATTAATGTTTGTCACATTCATTTAACATTAGCATCCCCATACTTTAACAGCTTATAACTCAATGAAAATTTGCGCAAAATACTAAAACATATACCATTTTCCGTGATAATTTGATAAAAAAAAAAAAAAAAATAAGGAGTTACCATTGAAAAAAAAAAAAATGAAGTTGATGCCAGTTTTAATATGTAGACGACCCTTCAGCAAATTCTAACTGTACCTTTGTAAACTAGACATTATTACAAATCGATTCGTACCAGCAGCATATTTCTACGAAAATTTATGGGGAATTTAGCCCGGAGGAGGTTAATGGTGGGTTTCTTTTCTTTTCTTTTCTTTTTTTCCGATTGTACACTTGAAATAGAGATGAGGAATTTTCCCGTTTTTTCCAACCACTATTTATAAACTATGATAGCTAACGCATTGGTTTCAGTGCTGCCATATACAATTTTGCCATTTCTCTACTGACATCTTAAAATGGGCCTACATAAAAGTGTCTACTTTAGTGCTGAATATTATCGTAAAATGCACTGTTAGCCTGGCAATATTCCAGGGATGTCCTGTGGAAAAAAGGGTACCTCCAAAATTTCCCTATATATGCTGAAGAAACTAAAAGTTTCTACAGATTGAGACAAATCCATACAGTTGACAATATTGATTTAATAAAAAAAAATTACTTTAAATTCCATTAATATTTCTATTTGAAAATAGCGGTAGCAATAAACGCGGAATATTCTCATCCCTGATTTGATGTAAATAAGAAGTGCATTATTAAACATTGTAGTTAACATTTTTTTTTAATATATATATTAAGTTAAATAAATTTACAAAAATTTATATATTTAAAACGAAAATGTAAAAAAAAAAATAATAAAAATGCAATTTTGATTTAAATCCAAAGTAAAAAAAAGTAATTTAATTCGTGATTTTAACTATACGGTAATTGTAGGGGAGAGTGGGGTTGAATCGGACGCAGGATGAATGGGTCAATAGCTAGATTTTTATGTTTTGGAAGCACCGGAAACTTGACATTTGTTGTGTGTATGGCAGTACTCAGGTCATTCATCAAGTGCAGTTTCAGAATTGTGCTATCCATAGAATAGCAGAAAAAAATTAAAATGTCTTTTTCAGCTGCCAAAGTACCGTAATTTTCTGCGTATAATCCGCAGATAAAATATGTCATTCCTCCACCAGAAATTTTTTTAACACAGAAATCTATATTATTTTGAAGAAAAAGCTCGTACAAATAGAACCTCGTTCGATAATTAAAATTTCTGGTGCAGAACTGACTTACCTGACCTGCGGATTATACGGTAAGTTTTTCTTATTCAGTTAGGTAGTAGTTAAGACATTAACTCTTTGCTGAAGTTAATATATCTCATATATGGCGAAAAGGCATAATTTTTTATTGTGTTTATGATATTCAAGAAGAATACTGACAATTGTTCATTAAGCCTATTTCCTGTTTTATATGATCATGTGGTGATTAGGATAAATGGGACAGTTTGAATGGGGATGAATGGGCATTCCCCAGTATGTAATTATTTCAAATTGTATATAAGAATTATATTAAAACAAATCTTAAATAGATTTTCAATATTTTTATAACCTGTAGTTCCGTAGTTATGACATGGAATTGTAAAAGTAGCATGGATTTCGAGAAAAATAGATTGAAATTAATTGTTCTGATTTTTGTTTATAATAATTATGGTTAAAAAAATTATAAGTTAGAATATTCAATGCAACTTAAATCAATAATTAAAAATAAATAAATAAATAAACTAATAATAATTTGATTAAAATCACAATTTCAATCAAACTAATTAAATATATCCTGGTGATTATTAATGTAATACAGAATAGAATGCTGATTTTTCCCGATCAGTCAGAAACAAAAATTTATCTCGATAATTCATACTCTATTATAATGATTTATCTCTTTCTAGTGTCTTATTTATTTATTTATTTTTAGATTAGATCTTATTAGATTAAATTACCAAATCCTTGAGCACTAGGAACTGTGCGAACCAAAGGAATTTTGTCTTTTGATGTTAATTTTAGTCAATACAACAGTTTATGTTAATTTCAGCAAATTCAAAGTGTGTAATAAAATCACGTAAACCAATTTAACTTAGAAAATTTATTTACTTTCTATTTACTTTTCTTTTCTTTTTAACTCCAGTTCTGTCCCATTCATCCCCATAGGTGGGGATGAATGGGATAATTCACATGCATGTAAATATATATATATATATATATATATATATATTATTAATTGAAAATTACAACTTTTTACTAAAGTTAGTATGTTTATATGTAACTGATTACTGAAGTATACTTATGAGAAATGTTACAAAATTCTGAATTAAACATGGTGAACGTCTTAACGGCAAAGACATGGTGTCTTAACGGCAAAGACAACGCTTGTCTAAGGCCCGCCGTACACTGACATGACATGAGACAAAGTTTAACACTACAGGCGACACGCGCATGCTCTAAATACAACTTCATCTCCTGAAAATTGTTCAGAGCATGCGTGTGTCGCATGAAACTTTGTTTCACGTCACGTCAGGGTGCAGTGGGCCTTAGAAACTAACATACCTTAAAAATTCCTGCTCACGTTTTCCTTAACTATCGCGCTATGGATCTCCGTCCTCGGATACGATCCATAGCATTTCCTGAACTACGTATCACAATCGGTTGATGACAAGAAAACATTACGAAGAATATTATATATATATATATATGCCTTACTATAATTTTTCCGGTTTGAATTATTTTTGTAATGCAAAATCCACTTGAATATTTTCTTTGACAATTTTTTTATATGCTAATGCTGTGCATCATCAGCGCATAAAATGCATCTTATAAACAATTTGTTAATATTTTCTAAAAAATTTGAAAAATGTTTTTGCTTTCTGTTCGTCTGCGTTCCGCTTTATATAAATATTTTTAGCACATCTGGAATCTTCTATAGGATATTAAGGTTTACTATGACATATTTTCTATTGAAATTTTTTCATATAATACTAACGGTTTATACTCAGAGACTTACGAAGAATCTTAATACGTTAAGGTCTGTGAAACTTCTTTAAAAAACATATTTTAACTCATTTAAATTGCACAATACACAGCGAAATTAACATTTGTCTTCCTTTAACCCCTTCTTTCTCGCTCCAGTGATATTCACGGGCAGTGACCGCGCCTCACGCGTTTTTTTCTTTTAACATTTTAGGGAACATGAAAGGACCAGCCAGTACCAAACTCTATATAATGTATTTGAAAATATGTACAGAATAAATATATATATTATTCATATATTTATTTACAATCTTTTTTTCTTTTTTAATTAGACAAAAATATGGACTTTATGGGCGTGTCTTTGAAAAATATTTGACCGTTAAAGGGTTAACTGGTTGATTGTATGCACGCGGGTCCTATATCTTGGTGGAATAACCTCTCTTTCTCTGCATGCGTGTGGGGTCTTTATAAGGGATCTAACACGTATTTCCTCAAATTTTGAAAAAAAAAAAATCACTGAAAACGTCGAACAGCTAAGTGAGCTAGCAAGACCTGAGATCGAACTCAGCACTTTCTGTCTACCTGCTTCGAAAGCAGAAGCACTCGGCCACTGGTGAATCTCTAACTGTGTGAACTATGCAAGTATATAGTTCGAGCAAAGTGATATAAAAATAATTGATTTTTTTTAAATCTTATTTGAACTTGTCAGTTTAGTTTTCGCTTTCTTCCCTGAATAAATGCCAAAAGAAAAAAAAATATTACTGATGTTGGACAATTTTCCTGATCAATCTAAG
>CAWVNO010000458.1:0-25328 GCA_963930645.1 Salticus scenicus
AGAATCTGCCCACGAAGTCTACTTTCATGATAAAGCACGAGGGACCTGCCAAAGTTAAACCATTTGGCCAGGAGAGCCCTTTTTTGAAGGCATGTGCTCGATTCGTCGCGAAATTTTTTTGGCGAATTTTACGACATCTCATTTTTAAAAGTCGATTCCACAGCTACTAATAGAGCTTTGCGATCGCAATCACTTCCAGAATGTGCAAAAGATATTCTAGTTTCATAACAGACCAGCAGGGACCTGCCAAAGTTAAACCATTTGGCCAGGAGAGCCCTTTTATGCAGACTTTTGCCAGATTTCGATACCCAAAATTTTTGCGATTTTCGCAGAATTTTTTTCAAAAGCCGATTCCAAAGCAACTAATAGAGCTTTGCGATCGCAATCACTTCCAGAATCTGCCCCACGAAGTCTACTTTCATGATAAAGCACGAGGGACCTGCCAAAGTTAAACCATTTGGCCAGGAGAGCCCTTTTTTGAAGGCATGTGCTCGATTTCGTCGCGAAATTTTTTTGGCGAATTTTACGACATCTCATTTTTAAAAGTCGATTCCACAGCTACTAATAGAGCTTTGCGATCGCAATCACTTCCAGAATGTGCAAAAGATATTCTAGTTTCATAACAGACCAGCAGGGACCTGCCAAAGTTAAACCATTTGGCCAGGAGAGCCCTTTTATGCAGACTTTTGCCAGATTTCGATACCCAAAATTTTTGCGATTTTCGCAGAATTTTTTTCAAAAGCCGATTCCAAAGCAACTAATAGAGCTTTGCGATCGCAATCACTTCCAGAATCTGCCCCACGAAGTCTACTTTCATGATAAAGCACGAGGGACCTGCCAAAGTTAAACCATTTGGCCAGGAGAGCCCTTTTTTGAAGGCATGTGCTCGATTTCGTCGCGAAATTTTTTTGGCGAATTTACGACATCTCATTTTTAAAAGTCGATTCCACAGCTACTAATAGAGCTTTGCGATCGCAATCACTTCCAGAATGTGCAAAAGATATTCTAGTTTCATAACAGACCAGCAGGGACCTGCCAAAGTTAAACCATTTGGCCAGGAGAGCCCTTTTATGCAGACTTTTGCCAGATTTCGATACCCAAAATTTTTGCGATTTTCGCAGAATTTTTTTCAAAAGCCGATTCCAAAGCAACTAATAGAGCTTTGCGATCGCAATCACTTCCAGAATCTGCCCCACGAAGTCTACTTTCATGATAAAGCACGAGGGACCTGCCAAAGTTAAACCATTTGGCCAGGAGAGCCCTTTTTTGAAGGCATGTGCTCGATTTCGTCGCGAAATTTTTTTGGCGAATTTTACGACATCTCATTTTTAAAAGTCGATTCCACAGCTACTAATAGAGCTTTGCGATCGCAATCACTTCCAGAATGTGCAAAAGATATTCTAGTTTCATAACAGACCAGCAGGGACCTGCCAAAGTTAAACCATTTGGCCAGGAGAGCCCTTTTATGCAGACTTTTGCCAGATTTCGATACCCAAAATTTTTGCGATTTTCGCAGAATTTTTTTCAAAAGCCGATTCCAAAGCAACTAATAGAGCTTTGCGATCGCAATCACTTCCAGAATCTGCCCCACGAAGTCTACTTTCATGATAAAGCACGAGGGACCTGCCAAAGTTAAACCATTTGGCCAGGAGAGCCCTTTTTTGAAGGCATGTGCTCGATTTCGTCGCGAAATTTTTTTGGCGAATTTTACGACATCTCATTTTTAAAAGTCGATTCCACAGCTACTAATAGAGCTTTGCGATCGCAATCACTTCCAGAATGTGCAAAAGATATTCTAGTTTCATAACAGACCAGCAGGGACCTGCCAAAGTTAAACCATTTGGCCAGGAGAGCCCTTTTATGCAGACTTTTGCCAGATTTCGATACCCAAAATTTTTGCGATTTTCGCAGAATTTTTTTCAAAAGCCGATTCCAAAGCAACTAATAGAGCTTTGCGATCGCAATCACTTCCAGAATCTGCCCCACGAAGTCTACTTTCATGATAAAGCACGAGGGACCTGCCAAAGTTAAACCATTTGGCCAGGAGAGCCCTTTTTTGAAGGCATGTGCTCGATTTCGTCGCGAAATTTTTTTGGCGAATTTTACGACATCTCATTTTTAAAAGTCGATTCCACAGCTACTAATAGAGCTTTGCGATCGCAATCACTTCCAGAATGTGCAAAAGATATTCTAGTTTCATAACAGACCAGCAGGGACCTGCCAAAGTTAAACCATTTGGCCAGGAGAGCCCTTTTATGCAGACTTTTGCCAGATTTCGATACCCAAAATTTTTGCGATTTTCGCAGAATTTTTTTCAAAAGCCGATTCCAAAGCAACTAATAGAGCTTTGCGATCGCAATCACTTCCAGAATCTGCCCCACGAAGTCTACTTTCATGATAAAGCACGAGGGACCTGCCAAAGTTAAACCATTTGGCCAGGAGAGCCCTTTTTTGAAGGCATGTGCTCGATTTCGTCGCGAAATTTTTTGGCGAATTTTACGACATCTCATTTTTAAAAGTCGATTCCACAGCTACTAATAGAGCTTTGCGATCGCAATCACTTCCAGAATGTGCAAAAGATATTCTAGTTTCATAACAGACCAGCAGGGACCTGCCAAAGTTAAACCATTTGGCCAGGAGAGCCCTTTTATGCAGACTTTTGCCAGATTTCGATACCCAAAATTTTTGCGATTTTCGCAGAATTTTTTTCAAAAGCCGATTCCAAAGCAACTAATAGAGCTTTGCGATCGCAATCACTTCCAGAATCTGCCCCACGAAGTCTACTTTCATGATAAAGCACGAGGGACCTGCCAAAGTTAAACCATTTGGCCAGGAGAGCCCTTTTTTGAAGGCATGTGCTCGATTTCGTCGCGAAATTTTTTTGGCGAATTTTACGACATCTCATTTTTAAAAGTCGATTCCACAGCTACTAATAGAGCTTTGCGATCGCAATCACTTCCAGAATGTGCAAAAGATATTCTAGTTTCATAACAGACCAGCAGGGACCTGCCAAAGTTAAACCATTTGGCCAGGAGAGCCCTTTTATGCAGACTTTTGCCAGATTTCGATACCCAAAATTTTTGCGATTTTCGCAGAATTTTTTTCAAAAGCCGATTCCAAAGCAACTAATAGAGCTTTGCGATCGCAATCACTTCCAGAATCTGCCCCACGAAGTCTACTTTCATGATAAAGCACGAGGGACCTGCCAAAGTTAAACCATTTGGCCAGGAGAGCCCTTTTTTGAAGGCATGTGCTCGATTTCGTCGCGAAATTTTTTTGGCGAATTTTACGACATCTCATTTTTAAAAGTCGATTCCACAGCTACTAATAGAGCTTTGCGATCGCAATCACTTCCAGAATGTGCAAAAGATATTCTAGTTTCATAACAGACCAGCAGGGACCTGCCAAAGTTAAACCATTTGGCCAGGAGAGCCCTTTTATGCAGACTTTTGCCAGATTTCGATACCCAAAATTTTTGCGATTTTCGCAGAATTTTTTTCAAAAGCCGATTCCAAAGCAACTAATAGAGCTTTGCGATCGCAATCACTTCCAGAATCTGCCCCACGAAGTCTACTTTCATGATAAAGCACGAGGGACCTGCCAAAGTTAAACCATTTGGCCAGGAGAGCCCTTTTTTGAAGGCATGTGCTCGATTTCGTCGCGAAATTTTTTTGGCGAATTTTACGACATCTCATTTTTAAAAGTCGATTCCACAGCTACTAATAGAGCTTTGCGATCGCAATCACTTCCAGAATGTGCAAAAGATATTCTAGTTTCATAACAGACCAGCAGGGACCTGCCAAAGTTAAACCATTTGGCCAGGAGAGCCCTTTTATGCAGACTTTTGCCAGATTTCGATACCCAAAATTTTTGCGATTTTCGCAGAATTTTTTTCAAAAGCCGATTCCAAAGCAACTAATAGAGCTTTGCGATCGCAATCACTTCCAGAATCTGCCCCACGAAGTCTACTTTCATGATAAAGCACGAGGGACCTGCCAAAGTTAAACCATTTGGCCAGGAGAGCCCTTTTTTGAAGGCATGTGCTCGATTTCGTCGCGAAATTTTTTTGGCGAATTTTACGACATCTCATTTTTAAAAGTCGATTCCACAGCTACTAATAGAGCTTTGCGATCGCAATCACTTCCAGAATGTGCAAAAGATATTCTAGTTTCATAACAGACCAGCAGGGACCTGCCAAAGTTAAACCATTTGGCCAGGAGAGCCCTTTTATGCAGACTTTTGCCAGATTTCGATACCCAAAATTTTTGCGATTTTCGCAGAATTTTTTTCAAAAGCCGATTCCAAAGCAACTAATAGAGCTTTGCGATCGCAATCACTTCCAGAATCTGCCCCACGAAGTCTACTTTCATGATAAAGCACGAGGGACCTGCCAAAGTTAAACCATTTGGCCAGGAGAGCCCTTTTTTGAAGGCATGTGCTCGATTTCGTCGCGAAATTTTTTTGGCGAATTTTACGACATCTCATTTTTAAAAGTCGATTCCACAGCTACTAATAGAGCTTTGCGATCGCAATCACTTCCAGAATGTGCAAAAGATATTCTAGTTTCATAACAGACCAGCAGGGACCTGCCAAAGTTAAACCATTTGGCCAGGAGAGCCCTTTTATGCAGACTTTTGCCAGATTTCGATACCCAAAATTTTTGCGATTTTCGCAGAATTTTTTTCAAAAGCCGATTCCAAAGCAACTAATAGAGCTTTGCGATCGCAATCACTTCCAGAATCTGCCCCACGAAGTCTACTTTCATGATAAAGCACGAGGGACCTGCCAAAGTTAAACCATTTGGCCAGGAGAGCCCTTTTTTGAAGGCATGTGCTCGATTTCGTCGCGAAATTTTTTTGGCGAATTTTACGACATCTCATTTTTAAAAGTCGATTCCACAGCTACTAATAGAGCTTTGCGATCGCAATCACTTCCAGAATGTGCAAAAGATATTCTAGTTTCATAACAGACCAGCAGGGACCTGCCAAAGTTAAACCATTTGGCCAGGAGAGCCCTTTTATGCAGACTTTTGCCAGATTTCGATACCCAAAATTTTTGCGATTTTCGCAGAATTTTTTTCAAAAGCCGATTCCAAAGCAACTAATAGAGCTTTGCGATCGCAATCACTTCCAGAATCTGCCCCACGAAGTCTACTTTCATGATAAAGCACGAGGGACCTGCCAAAGTTAAACCATTTGGCCAGGAGAGCCCTTTTTTGAAGGCATGTGCTCGATTTCGTCGCGAAATTTTTTTGGCGAATTTTACGACATCTCATTTTTAAAAGTCGATTCCACAGCTACTAATAGAGCTTTGCGATCGCAATCACTTCCAGAATGTGCAAAAGATATTCTAGTTTCATAACAGACCAGCAGGGACCTGCCAAAGTTAAACCATTTGGCCAGGAGAGCCCTTTTATGCAGACTTTTGCCAGATTTCGATACCCAAAATTTTTGCGATTTTCGCAGAATTTTTTTCAAAAGCCGATTCCAAAGCAACTAATAGAGCTTTGCGATCGCAATCACTTCCAGAATCTGCCCCACGAAGTCTACTTTCATGATAAAGCACGAGGGACCTGCCAAAGTTAAACCATTTGGCCAGGAGAGCCCTTTTTTGAAGGCATGTGCTCGATTTCGTCGCGAAATTTTTTTGGCGAATTTTACGACATCTCATTTTTAAAAGTCGATTCCACAGCTACTAATAGAGCTTTGCGATCGCAATCACTTCCAGAATGTGCAAAAGATATTCTAGTTTCATAACAGACCAGCAGGGACCTGCCAAAGTTAAACCATTTGGCCAGGAGAGCCCTTTTATGCAGACTTTTGCCAGATTTCGATACCCAAAATTTTTGCGATTTTCGCAGAATTTTTTTCAAAAGCCGATTCCAAAGCAACTAATAGAGCTTTGCGATCGCAATCACTTCCAGAATCTGCCCCACGAAGTCTACTTTCATGATAAAGCACGAGGGACCTGCCAAAGTTAAACCATTTGGCCAGGAGAGCCCTTTTTTGAAGGCATGTGCTCGATTTCGTCGCGAAATTTTTTTGGCGAATTTTACGACATCTCATTTTTAAAAGTCGATTCCACAGCTACTAATAGAGCTTTGCGATCGCAATCACTTCCAGAATGTGCAAAAGATATTCTAGTTTCATAACAGACCAGCAGGGACCTGCCAAAGTTAAACCATTTGGCCAGGAGAGCCCTTTTATGCAGACTTTTGCCAGATTTCGATACCCAAAATTTTTGCGATTTTCGCAGAATTTTTTTCAAAAGCCGATTCCAAAGCAACTAATAGAGCTTTGCGATCGCAATCACTTCCAGAATCTGCCCCACGAAGTCTACTTTCATGATAAAGCACGAGGGACCTGCCAAAGTTAAACCATTTGGCCAGGAGAGCCCTTTTTTGAAGGCATGTGCTCGATTTCGTCGCGAAATTTTTTTGGCGAATTTTACGACATCTCATTTTTAAAAGTCGATTCCACAGCTACTAATAGAGCTTTGCGATCGCAATCACTTCCAGAATGTGCAAAAGATATTCTAGTTTCATAACAGACCAGCAGGGACCTGCCAAAGTTAAACCATTTGGCCAGGAGAGCCCTTTTATGCAGACTTTTGCCAGATTTCGATACCCAAAATTTTTGCGATTTTCGCAGAATTTTTTTCAAAAGCCGATTCCAAAGCAACTAATAGAGCTTTGCGATCGCAATCACTTCCAGAATCTGCCCCACGAAGTCTACTTTCATGATAAAGCACGAGGGACCTGCCAAAGTTAAACCATTTGGCCAGGAGAGCCCTTTTTTGAAGGCATGTGCTCGATTTCGTCGCGAAATTTTTTTGGCGAATTTTACGACATCTCATTTTTAAAAGTCGATTCCACAGCTACTAATAGAGCTTTGCGATCGCAATCACTTCCAGAATGTGCAAAAGATATTCTAGTTTCATAACAGACCAGCAGGGACCTGCCAAAGTTAAACCATTTGGCCAGGAGAGCCCTTTTATGCAGACTTTTGCCAGATTTCGATACCCAAAATTTTTGCGATTTTCGCAGAATTTTTTTCAAAAGCCGATTCCAAAGCAACTAATAGAGCTTTGCGATCGCAATCACTTCCAGAATCTGCCCCACGAAGTCTACTTTCATGATAAAGCACGAGGGACCTGCCAAAGTTAAACCATTTGGCCAGGAGAGCCCTTTTTTGAAGGCATGTGCTCGATTTCGTCGCGAAATTTTTTTGGCGAATTTTACGACATCTCATTTTTAAAAGTCGATTCCACAGCTACTAATAGAGCTTTGCGATCGCAATCACTTCCAGAATGTGCAAAAGATATTCTAGTTTCATAACAGACCAGCAGGGACCTGCCAAAGTTAAACCATTTGGCCAGGAGAGCCCTTTTATGCAGACTTTTGCCAGATTTCGATACCCAAAATTTTTGCGATTTTCGCAGAATTTTTTTCAAAAGCCGATTCCAAAGCAACTAATAGAGCTTTGCGATCGCAATCACTTCCAGAATCTGCCCCACGAAGTCTACTTTCATGATAAAGCACGAGGGACCTGCCAAAGTTAAACCATTTGGCCAGGAGAGCCCTTTTTTGAAGGCATGTGCTCGATTTCGTCGCGAAATTTTTTTGGCGAATTTTACGACATCTCATTTTTAAAAGTCGATTCCACAGCTACTAATAGAGCTTTGCGATCGCAATCACTTCCAGAATGTGCAAAAGATATTCTAGTTTCATAACAGACCAGCAGGGACCTGCCAAAGTTAAACCATTTGGCCAGGAGAGCCCTTTTATGCAGACTTTTGCCAGATTTCGATACCCAAAATTTTTGCGATTTTCGCAGAATTTTTTTCAAAAGCCGATTCCAAAGCAACTAATAGAGCTTTGCGATCGCAATCACTTCCAGAATCTGCCCCACGAAGTCTACTTTCATGATAAAGCACGAGGGACCTGCCAAAGTTAAACCATTTGGCCAGGAGAGCCCTTTTTTGAAGGCATGTGCTCGATTTCGTCGCGAAATTTTTTTGGCGAATTTTACGACATCTCATTTTTAAAAGTCGATTCCACAGCTACTAATAGAGCTTTGCGATCGCAATCACTTCCAGAATGTGCAAAAGATATTCTAGTTTCATAACAGACCAGCAGGGACCTGCCAAAGTTAAACCATTTGGCCAGGAGAGCCCTTTTATGCAGACTTTTGCCAGATTTCGATACCCAAAATTTTTGCGATTTTCGCAGAATTTTTTTCAAAAGCCGATTCCAAAGCAACTAATAGAGCTTTGCGATCGCAATCACTTCCAGAATCTGCCCCACGAAGTCTACTTTCATGATAAAGCACGAGGGACCTGCCAAAGTTAAACCATTTGGCCAGGAGAGCCCTTTTTTGAAGGCATGTGCTCGATTTCGTCGCGAAATTTTTTTGGCGAATTTTACGACATCTCATTTTTAAAAGTCGATTCCACAGCTACTAATAGAGCTTTGCGATCGCAATCACTTCCAGAATGTGCAAAAGATATTCTAGTTTCATAACAGACCAGCAGGGACCTGCCAAAGTTAAACCATTTGGCCAGGAGAGCCCTTTTATGCAGACTTTTGCCAGATTTCGATACCCAAAATTTTTGCGATTTTCGCAGAATTTTTTTCAAAAGCCGATTCCAAAGCAACTAATAGAGCTTTGCGATCGCAATCACTTCCAGAATCTGCCCCACGAAGTCTACTTTCATGATAAAGCACGAGGGACCTGCCAAAGTTAAACCATTTGGCCAGGAGAGCCCTTTTTTGAAGGCATGTGCTCGATTTCGTCGCGAAATTTTTTTGGCGAATTTTACGACATCTCATTTTTAAAAGTCGATTCCACAGCTACTAATAGAGCTTTGCGATCGCAATCACTTCCAGAATGTGCAAAAGATATTCTAGTTTCATAACAGACCAGCAGGGACCTGCCAAAGTTAAACCATTTGGCCAGGAGAGCCCTTTTATGCAGACTTTTGCCAGATTTCGATACCCAAAATTTTTGCGATTTTCGCAGAATTTTTTTCAAAAGCCGATTCCAAAGCAACTAATAGAGCTTTGCGATCGCAATCACTTCCAGAATCTGCCCCACGAAGTCTACTTTCATGATAAAGCACGAGGGACCTGCCAAAGTTAAACCATTTGGCCAGGAGAGCCCTTTTTTGAAGGCATGTGCTCGATTTCGTCGCGAAATTTTTTTGGCGAATTTTACGACATCTCATTTTTAAAAGTCGATTCCACAGCTACTAATAGAGCTTTGCGATCGCAATCACTTCCAGAATGTGCAAAAGATATTCTAGTTTCATAACAGACCAGCAGGGACCTGCCAAAGTTAAACCATTTGGCCAGGAGAGCCCTTTTATGCAGACTTTTGCCAGATTTCGATACCCAAAATTTTTGCGATTTTCGCAGAATTTTTTTCAAAAGCCGATTCCAAAGCAACTAATAGAGCTTTGCGATCGCAATCACTTCCAGAATCTGCCCCACGAAGTCTACTTTCATGATAAAGCACGAGGGACCTGCCAAAGTTAAACCATTTGGCCAGGAGAGCCCTTTTTTGAAGGCATGTGCTCGATTTCGTCGCGAAATTTTTTTGGCGAATTTTACGACATCTCATTTTTAAAAGTCGATTCCACAGCTACTAATAGAGCTTTGCGATCGCAATCACTTCCAGAATGTGCAAAAGATATTCTAGTTTCATAACAGACCAGCAGGGACCTGCCAAAGTTAAACCATTTGGCCAGGAGAGCCCTTTTATGCAGACTTTTGCCAGATTTCGATACCCAAAATTTTTGCGATTTTCGCAGAATTTTTTTCAAAAGCCGATTCCAAAGCAACTAATAGAGCTTTGCGATCGCAATCACTTCCAGAATCTGCCCCACGAAGTCTACTTTCATGATAAAGCACGAGGGACCTGCCAAAGTTAAACCATTTGGCCAGGAGAGCCCTTTTTTGAAGGCATGTGCTCGATTTCGTCGCGAAATTTTTTTGGCGAATTTTACGACATCTCATTTTTAAAAGTCGATTCCACAGCTACTAATAGAGCTTTGCGATCGCAATCACTTCCAGAATGTGCAAAAGATATTCTAGTTTCATAACAGACCAGCAGGGACCTGCCAAAGTTAAACCATTTGGCCAGGAGAGCCCTTTTATGCAGACTTTTGCCAGATTTCGATACCCAAAATTTTTGCGATTTTCGCAGAATTTTTTTCAAAAGCCGATTCCAAAGCAACTAATAGAGCTTTGCGATCGCAATCACTTCCAGAATCTGCCCCACGAAGTCTACTTTCATGATAAAGCACGAGGGACCTGCCAAAGTTAAACCATTTGGCCAGGAGAGCCCTTTTTTGAAGGCATGTGCTCGATTTCGTCGCGAAATTTTTTTGGCGAATTTTACGACATCTCATTTTTAAAAGTCGATTCCACAGCTACTAATAGAGCTTTGCGATCGCAATCACTTCCAGAATGTGCAAAAGATATTCTAGTTTCATAACAGACCAGCAGGGACCTGCCAAAGTTAAACCATTTGGCCAGGAGAGCCCTTTTATGCAGACTTTTGCCAGATTTCGATACCCAAAATTTTTGCGATTTTCGCAGAATTTTTTTCAAAAGCCGATTCCAAAGCAACTAATAGAGCTTTGCGATCGCAATCACTTCCAGAATCTGCCCCACGAAGTCTACTTTCATGATAAAGCACGAGGGACCTGCCAAAGTTAAACCATTTGGCCAGGAGAGCCCTTTTTTGAAGGCATGTGCTCGATTTCGTCGCGAAATTTTTTTGGCGAATTTTACGACATCTCATTTTTAAAAGTCGATTCCACAGCTACTAATAGAGCTTTGCGATCGCAATCACTTCCAGAATGTGCAAAAGATATTCTAGTTTCATAACAGACCAGCAGGGACCTGCCAAAGTTAAACCATTTGGCCAGGAGAGCCCTTTTATGCAGACTTTTGCCAGATTTCGATACCCAAAATTTTTGCGATTTTCGCAGAATTTTTTTCAAAAGCCGATTCCAAAGCAACTAATAGAGCTTTGCGATCGCAATCACTTCCAGAATCTGCCCCACGAAGTCTACTTTCATGATAAAGCACGAGGGACCTGCCAAAGTTAAACCATTTGGCCAGGAGAGCCCTTTTTTGAAGGCATGTGCTCGATTTCGTCGCGAAATTTTTTTGGCGAATTTTACGACATCTCATTTTTAAAAGTCGATTCCACAGCTACTAATAGAGCTTTGCGATCGCAATCACTTCCAGAATGTGCAAAAGATATTCTAGTTTCATAACAGACCAGCAGGGACCTGCCAAAGTTAAACCATTTGGCCAGGAGAGCCCTTTTATGCAGACTTTTGCCAGATTTCGATACCCAAAATTTTTGCGATTTTCGCAGAATTTTTTTCAAAAGCCGATTCCAAAGCAACTAATAGAGCTTTGCGATCGCAATCACTTCCAGAATCTGCCCCACGAAGTCTACTTTCATGATAAAGCACGAGGGACCTGCCAAAGTTAAACCATTTGGCCAGGAGAGCCCTTTTTTGAAGGCATGTGCTCGATTTCGTCGCGAAATTTTTTTGGCGAATTTTACGACATCTCATTTTTAAAAGTCGATTCCACAGCTACTAATAGAGCTTTGCGATCGCAATCACTTCCAGAATGTGCAAAAGATATTCTAGTTTCATAACAGACCAGCAGGGACCTGCCAAAGTTAAACCATTTGGCCAGGAGAGCCCTTTTATGCAGACTTTTGCCAGATTTCGATACCCAAAATTTTTGCGATTTTCGCAGAATTTTTTTCAAAAGCCGATTCCAAAGCAACTAATAGAGCTTTGCGATCGCAATCACTTCCAGAATCTGCCCCACGAAGTCTACTTTCATGATAAAGCACGAGGGACCTGCCAAAGTTAAACCATTTGGCCAGGAGAGCCCTTTTTTGAAGGCATGTGCTCGATTTCGTCGCGAAATTTTTTTGGCGAATTTTACGACATCTCATTTTTAAAAGTCGATTCCACAGCTACTAATAGAGCTTTGCGATCGCAATCACTTCCAGAATGTGCAAAAGATATTCTAGTTTCATAACAGACCAGCAGGGACCTGCCAAAGTTAAACCATTTGGCCAGGAGAGCCCTTTTATGCAGACTTTTGCCAGATTTCGATACCCAAAATTTTTGCGATTTTCGCAGAATTTTTTTCAAAAGCCGATTCCAAAGCAACTAATAGAGCTTTGCGATCGCAATCACTTCCAGAATCTGCCCCACGAAGTCTACTTTCATGATAAAGCACGAGGGACCTGCCAAAGTTAAACCATTTGGCCAGGAGAGCCCTTTTTTGAAGGCATGTGCTCGATTTCGTCGCGAAATTTTTTTGGCGAATTTTACGACATCTCATTTTTAAAAGTCGATTCCACAGCTACTAATAGAGCTTTGCGATCGCAATCACTTCCAGAATGTGCAAAAGATATTCTAGTTTCATAACAGACCAGCAGGGACCTGCCAAAGTTAAACCATTTGGCCAGGAGAGCCCTTTTATGCAGACTTTTGCCAGATTTCGATACCCAAAATTTTTGCGATTTTCGCAGAATTTTTTTCAAAAGCCGATTCCAAAGCAACTAATAGAGCTTTGCGATCGCAATCACTTCCAGAATCTGCCCCACGAAGTCTACTTTCATGATAAAGCACGAGGGACCTGCCAAAGTTAAACCATTTGGCCAGGAGAGCCCTTTTTTGAAGGCATGTGCTCGATTTCGTCGCGAAATTTTTTTGGCGAATTTTACGACATCTCATTTTTAAAAGTCGATTCCACAGCTACTAATAGAGCTTTGCGATCGCAATCACTTCCAGAATGTGCAAAAGATATTCTAGTTTCATAACAGACCAGCAGGGACCTGCCAAAGTTAAACCATTTGGCCAGGAGAGCCCTTTTATGCAGACTTTTGCCAGATTTCGATACCCAAAATTTTTGCGATTTTCGCAGAATTTTTTTCAAAAGCCGATTCCAAAGCAACTAATAGAGCTTTGCGATCGCAATCACTTCCAGAATCTGCCCCACGAAGTCTACTTTCATGATAAAGCACGAGGGACCTGCCAAAGTTAAACCATTTGGCCAGGAGAGCCCTTTTTTGAAGGCATGTGCTCGATTTCGTCGCGAAATTTTTTTGGCGAATTTTACGACATCTCATTTTTAAAAGTCGATTCCACAGCTACTAATAGAGCTTTGCGATCGCAATCACTTCCAGAATGTGCAAAAGATATTCTAGTTTCATAACAGACCAGCAGGGACCTGCCAAAGTTAAACCATTTGGCCAGGAGAGCCCTTTTATGCAGACTTTTGCCAGATTTCGATACCCAAAATTTTTGCGATTTTCGCAGAATTTTTTTCAAAAGCCGATTCCAAAGCAACTAATAGAGCTTTGCGATCGCAATCACTTCCAGAATCTGCCCCACGAAGTCTACTTTCATGATAAAGCACGAGGGACCTGCCAAAGTTAAACCATTTGGCCAGGAGAGCCCTTTTTTGAAGGCATGTGCTCGATTTCGTCGCGAAATTTTTTTGGCGAATTTTACGACATCTCATTTTTAAAAGTCGATTCCACAGCTACTAATAGAGCTTTGCGATCGCAATCACTTCCAGAATGTGCAAAAGATATTCTAGTTTCATAACAGACCAGCAGGGACCTGCCAAAGTTAAACCATTTGGCCAGGAGAGCCCTTTTATGCAGACTTTTGCCAGATTTCGATACCCAAAATTTTTGCGATTTTCGCAGAATTTTTTTCAAAAGCCGATTCCAAAGCAACTAATAGAGCTTTGCGATCGCAATCACTTCCAGAATCTGCCCCACGAAGTCTACTTTCATGATAAAGCACGAGGGACCTGCCAAAGTTAAACCATTTGGCCAGGAGAGCCCTTTTTTGAAGGCATGTGCTCGATTTCGTCGCGAAATTTTTTTGGCGAATTTTACGACATCTCATTTTTAAAAGTCGATTCCACAGCTACTAATAGAGCTTTGCGATCGCAATCACTTCCAGAATGTGCAAAAGATATTCTAGTTTCATAACAGACCAGCAGGGACCTGCCAAAGTTAAACCATTTGGCCAGGAGAGCCCTTTTATGCAGACTTTTGCCAGATTTCGATACCCAAAATTTTTGCGATTTTCGCAGAATTTTTTTCAAAAGCCGATTCCAAAGCAACTAATAGAGCTTTGCGATCGCAATCACTTCCAGAATCTGCCCCACGAAGTCTACTTTCATGATAAAGCACGAGGGACCTGCCAAAGTTAAACCATTTGGCCAGGAGAGCCCTTTTTTGAAGGCATGTGCTCGATTTCGTCGCGAAATTTTTTTGGCGAATTTTACGACATCTCATTTTTAAAAGTCGATTCCACAGCTACTAATAGAGCTTTGCGATCGCAATCACTTCCAGAATGTGCAAAAGATATTCTAGTTTCATAACAGACCAGCAGGGACCTGCCAAAGTTAAACCATTTGGCCAGGAGAGCCCTTTTATGCAGACTTTTGCCAGATTTCGATACCCAAAATTTTTGCGATTTTCGCAGAATTTTTTTCAAAAGCCGATTCCAAAGCAACTAATAGAGCTTTGCGATCGCAATCACTTCCAGAATCTGCCCCACGAAGTCTACTTTCATGATAAAGCACGAGGGACCTGCCAAAGTTAAACCATTTGGCCAGGAGAGCCCTTTTTTGAAGGCATGTGCTCGATTTCGTCGCGAAATTTTTTTGGCGAATTTTACGACATCTCATTTTTAAAAGTCGATTCCACAGCTACTAATAGAGCTTTGCGATCGCAATCACTTCCAGAATGTGCAAAAGATATTCTAGTTTCATAACAGACCAGCAGGGACCTGCCAAAGTTAAACCATTTGGCCAGGAGAGCCCTTTTATGCAGACTTTTGCCAGATTTCGATACCCAAAATTTTTGCGATTTTCGCAGAATTTTTTTCAAAAGCCGATTCCAAAGCAACTAATAGAGCTTTGCGATCGCAATCACTTCCAGAATCTGCCCCACGAAGTCTACTTTCATGATAAAGCACGAGGGACCTGCCAAAGTTAAACCATTTGGCCAGGAGAGCCCTTTTTTGAAGGCATGTGCTCGATTTCGTCGCGAAATTTTTTTGGCGAATTTTACGACATCTCATTTTTAAAAGTCGATTCCACAGCTACTAATAGAGCTTTGCGATCGCAATCACTTCCAGAATGTGCAAAAGATATTCTAGTTTCATAACAGACCAGCAGGGACCTGCCAAAGTTAAACCATTTGGCCAGGAGAGCCCTTTTATGCAGACTTTTGCCAGATTTCGATACCCAAAATTTTTGCGATTTTCGCAGAATTTTTTTCAAAAGCCGATTCCAAAGCAACTAATAGAGCTTTGCGATCGCAATCACTTCCAGAATCTGCCCCACGAAGTCTACTTTCATGATAAAGCACGAGGGACCTGCCAAAGTTAAACCATTTGGCCAGGAGAGCCCTTTTTTGAAGGCATGTGCTCGATTTCGTCGCGAAATTTTTTTGGCGAATTTTACGACATCTCATTTTTAAAAGTCGATTCCACAGCTACTAATAGAGCTTTGCGATCGCAATCACTTCCAGAATGTGCAAAAGATATTCTAGTTTCATAACAGACCAGCAGGGACCTGCCAAAGTTAAACCATTTGGCCAGGAGAGCCCTTTTATGCAGACTTTTGCCAGATTTCGATACCCAAAATTTTTGCGATTTTCGCAGAATTTTTTTCAAAAGCCGATTCCAAAGCAACTAATAGAGCTTTGCGATCGCAATCACTTCCAGAATCTGCCCCACGAAGTCTACTTTCATGATAAAGCACGAGGGACCTGCCAAAGTTAAACCATTTGGCCAGGAGAGCCCTTTTTTGAAGGCATGTGCTCGATTTCGTCGCGAAATTTTTTTGGCGAATTTTACGACATCTCATTTTTAAAAGTCGATTCCACAGCTACTAATAGAGCTTTGCGATCGCAATCACTTCCAGAATGTGCAAAAGATATTCTAGTTTCATAACAGACCAGCAGGGACCTGCCAAAGTTAAACCATTTGGCCAGGAGAGCCCTTTTATGCAGACTTTTGCCAGATTTCGATACCCAAAATTTTTGCGATTTTCGCAGAATTTTTTTCAAAAGCCGATTCCAAAGCAACTAATAGAGCTTTGCGATCGCAATCACTTCCAGAATCTGCCCCACGAAGTCTACTTTCATGATAAAGCACGAGGGACCTGCCAAAGTTAAACCATTTGGCCAGGAGAGCCCTTTTTTGAAGGCATGTGCTCGATTTCGTCGCGAAATTTTTTTGGCGAATTTTACGACATCTCATTTTTAAAAGTCGATTCCACAGCTACTAATAGAGCTTTGCGATCGCAATCACTTCCAGAATGTGCAAAAGATATTCTAGTTTCATAACAGACCAGCAGGGACCTGCCAAAGTTAAACCATTTGGCCAGGAGAGCCCTTTTATGCAGACTTTTGCCAGATTTCGATACCCAAAATTTTTGCGATTTTCGCAGAATTTTTTTCAAAAGCCGATTCCAAAGCAACTAATAGAGCTTTGCGATCGCAATCACTTCCAGAATCTGCCCCACGAAGTCTACTTTCATGATAAAGCACGAGGGACCTGCCAAAGTTAAACCATTTGGCCAGGAGAGCCCTTTTTTGAAGGCATGTGCTCGATTTCGTCGCGAAATTTTTTTGGCGAATTTTACGACATCTCATTTTTAAAAGTCGATTCCACAGCTACTAATAGAGCTTTGCGATCGCAATCACTTCCAGAATGTGCAAAAGATATTCTAGTTTCATAACAGACCAGCAGGGACCTGCCAAAGTTAAACCATTTGGCCAGGAGAGCCCTTTTATGCAGACTTTTGCCAGATTTCGATACCCAAAATTTTTGCGATTTTCGCAGAATTTTTTTCAAAAGCCGATTCCGAAGCAACTAATAGAGCTTTGCGATCGCAATCACTTCCAGAATCTGCCCCACGAAGTCTACTTTCATGATAAAGCACGAGGGACCTGCCAAAGTTAAACCATTTGGCCAGGAGAGCCCTTTTTTGAAGGCATGTGCTCGATTTCGTCGCGAAATTTTTTTGGCGAATTTTACGACATCTCATTTTTAAAAGTCGATTCCACAGCTACTAATAGAGCTTTGCGATCGCAATCACTTCCAGAATGTGCAAAAGATATTCTAGTTTCATAACAGACCAGCAGGGACCTGCCAAAGTTAAACCATTTGGCCAGGAGAGCCCTTTTATGCAGACTTTTGCCAGATTTCGATACCCAAAATTTTTGCGATTTTCGCAGAATTTTTTTCAAAAGCCGATTCCAAAGCAACTAATAGAGCTTTGCGATCGCAATCACTTCCAGAATCTGCCCCACGAAGTCTACTTTCATGATAAAGCACGAGGGACCTGCCAAAGTTAAACCATTTGGCCAGGAGAGCCCTTTTTTGAAGGCATGTGCTCGATTTCGTCGCGAAATTTTTTTGGCGAATTTTACGACATCTCATTTTTAAAAGTCGATTCCACAGCTACTAATAGAGCTTTGCGATCGCAATCACTTCCAGAATGTGCAAAAGATATTCTAGTTTCATAACAGACCAGCAGGGACCTGCCAAAGTTAAACCATTTGGCCAGGAGAGCCCTTTTATGCAGACTTTTGCCAGATTTCGATACCCAAAATTTTTGCGATTTTCGCAGAATTTTTTTCAAAAGCCGATTCCAAAGCAACTAATAGAGCTTTGCGATCGCAATCACTTCCAGAATCTGCCCCACGAAGTCTACTTTCATGATAAAGCACGAGGGACCTGCCAAAGTTAAACCATTTGGCCAGGAGAGCCCTTTTTTGAAGGCATGTGCTCGATTTCGTCGCGAAATTTTTTTGGCGAATTTTACGACATCTCATTTTTAAAAGTCGATTCCACAGCTACTAATAGAGCTTTGCGATCGCAATCACTTCCAGAATGTGCAAAAGATATTCTAGTTTCATAACAGACCAGCAGGGACCTGCCAAAGTTAAACCATTTGGCCAGGAGAGCCCTTTTATGCAGACTTTTGCCAGATTTCGATACCCAAAATTTTTGCGATTTTCGCAGAATTTTTTTCAAAAGCCGATTCCGAAGCAACTAATAGAGCTTTGCGATCGCAATCACTTCCAGAATCTGCCCCACGAAGTCTACTTTCATGATAAAGCACGAGGGACCTGCCAAAGTTAAACCATTTGGCCAGGAGAGCCCTTTTTTGAAGGCATGTGCTCGATTTCGTCGCGAAATTTTTTTGGCGAATTTTACGACATCTCATTTTTAAAAGTCGATTCCACAGCTACTAATAGAGCTTTGCGATCGCAATCACTTCCAGAATGTGCAAAAGATATTCTAGTTTCATAACAGACCAGCAGGGACCTGCCAAAGTTAAACCATTTGGCCAGGAGAGCCCTTTTATGCAGACTTTTGCCAGATTTCGATACCCAAAATTTTTGCGATTTTCGCAGAATTTTTTTCAAAAGCCGATTCCAAAGCAACTAATAGAGCTTTGCGATCGCAATCACTTCCAGAATCTGCCCCACGAAGTCTACTTTCATGATAAAGCACGAGGGACCTGCCAAAGTTAAACCATTTGGCCAGGAGAGCCCTTTTTTGAAGGCATGTGCTCGATTCGTCGCGAAATTTTTTTGGCGAATTTTACGACATCTCATTTTTAAAAGTCGATTCCACAGCTACTAATAGAGCTTTGCGATCGCAATCACTTCCAGAATGTGCAAAAGATATTCTAGTTTCATAACAGACCAGCAGGGACCTGCCAAAGTTAAACCATTTGGCCAGGAGAGCCCTTTTATGCAGACTTTTGCCAGATTTCGATACCCAAAATTTTTGCGATTTTCGCAGAATTTTTTTCAAAAGCCGATTCCAAAGCAACTAATAGAGCTTTGCGATCGCAATCACTTCCAGAATCTGCCCCACGAAGTCTACTTTCATGATAAAGCACGAGGGACCTGCCAAAGTTAAACCATTTGGCCAGGAGAGCCCTTTTTTGAAGGCATGTGCTCGATTTCGTCGCGAAATTTTTTTGGCGAATTTTACGACATCTCATTTTTAAAAGTCGATTCCACAGCTACTAATAGAGCTTTGCGATCGCAATCACTTCCAGAATGTGCAAAAGATATTCTAGTTTCATAACAGACCAGCAGGGACCTGCCAAAGTTAAACCATTTGGCCAGGAGAGCCCTTTTATGCAGACTTTTGCCAGATTTCGATACCCAAAATTTTTGCGATTTTCGCAGAATTTTTTTCAAAAGCCGATTCCAAAGCAACTAATAGAGCTTTGCGATCGCAATCACTTCCAGAATCTGCCCCACGAAGTCTACTTTCATGATAAAGCACGAGGGACCTGCCAAAGTTAAACCATTTGGCCAGGAGAGCCCTTTTTTGAAGGCATGTGCTCGATTTCGTCGCGAAATTTTTTTGGCGAATTTTACGACATCTCATTTTTAAAAGTCGATTCCACAGCTACTAATAGAGCTTTGCGATCGCAATCACTTCCAGAATGTGCAAAAGATATTCTAGTTTCATAACAGACCAGCAGGGACCTGCCAAAGTTAAACCATTTGGCCAGGAGAGCCCTTTTATGCAGACTTTTGCCAGATTTCGATACCCAAAATTTTTGCGATTTTCGCAGAATTTTTTTCAAAAGCCGATTCCAAAGCAACTAATAGAGCTTTGCGATCGCAATCACTTCCAGAATCTGCCCCACGAAGTCTACTTTCATGATAAAGCACGAGGGACCTGCCAAAGTTAAACCATTTGGCCAGGAGAGCCCTTTTTTGAAGGCATGTGCTCGATTTCGTCGCGAAATTTTTTTGGCGAATTTTACGACATCTCATTTTTAAAAGTCGATTCCACAGCTACTAATAGAGCTTTGCGATCGCAATCACTTCCAGAATGTGCAAAAGATATTCTAGTTTCATAACAGACCAGCAGGGACCTGCCAAAGTTAAACCATTTGGCCAGGAGAGCCCTTTTATGCAGACTTTTGCCAGATTTCGATACCCAAAATTTTTGCGATTTTCGCAGAATTTTTTTCAAAAGCCGATTCCAAAGCAACTAATAGAGCTTTGCGATCGCAATCACTTCCAGAATCTGCCCCACGAAGTCTACTTTCATGATAAAGCACGAGGGACCTGCCAAAGTTAAACCATTTGGCCAGGAGAGCCCTTTTTTGAAGGCATGTGCTCGATTTCGTCGCGAAATTTTTTTGGCGAATTTTACGACATCTCATTTTAAAAGTCGATTCCACAGCTACTAATAGAGCTTTGCGATCGCAATCACTTCCAGAATGTGCAAAAGATATTCTAGTTTCATAACAGACCAGCAGGGACCTGCCAAAGTTAAACCATTTGGCCAGGAGAGCCCTTTTATGCAGACTTTTGCCAGATTTCGATACCCAAAATTTTTGCGATTTTCGCAGAATTTTTTTCAAAAGCCGATTCCAAAGCAACTAATAGAGCTTTGCGATCGCAATCACTTCCAGAATCTGCCCCACGAAGTCTACTTTCATGATAAAGCACGAGGGACCTGCCAAAGTTAAACCATTTGGCCAGGAGAGCCCTTTTTTGAAGGCATGTGCTCGATTTCGTCGCGAAATTTTTTTGGCGAATTTTACGACATCTCATTTTTAAAAGTCGATTCCACAGCTACTAATAGAGCTTTGCGATCGCAATCACTTCCAGAATGTGCAAAAGATATTCTAGTTTCATAACAGACCAGCAGGGACCTGCCAAAGTTAAACCATTTGGCCAGGAGAGCCCTTTTATGCAGACTTTTGCCAGATTTCGATACCCAAAATTTTTGCGATTTTCGCAGAATTTTTTTCAAAAGCCGATTCCAAAGCAACTAATAGAGCTTTGCGATCGCAATCACTTCCAGAATCTGCCCCACGAAGTCTACTTTCATGATAAAGCACGAGGGACCTGCCAAAGTTAAACCATTTGGCCAGGAGAGCCCTTTTTTGAAGGCATGTGCTCGATTTCGTCGCGAAATTTTTTTGGCGAATTTTACGACATCTCATTTTTAAAAGTCGATTCCACAGCTACTAATAGAGCTTTGCGATCGCAATCACTTCCAGAATGTGCAAAAGATATTCTAGTTTCATAACAGACCAGCAGGGACCTGCCAAAGTTAAACCATTTGGCCAGGAGAGCCCTTTTATGCAGACTTTTGCCAGATTTCGATACCCAAAATTTTTGCGATTTTCGCAGAATTTTTTTCAAAAGCCGATTCCAAAGCAACTAATAGAGCTTTGCGATCGCAATCACTTCCAGAATCTGCCCCACGAAGTCTACTTTCATGATAAAGCACGAGGGACCTGCCAAAGTTAAACCATTTGGCCAGGAGAGCCCTTTTTTGAAGGCATGTGCTCGATTTCGTCGCGAAATTTTTTTGGCGAATTTTACGACATCTCATTTTTAAAAGTCGATTCCACAGCTACTAATAGAGCTTTGCGATCGCAATCACTTCCAGAATGTGCAAAAGATATTCTAGTTTCATAACAGACCAGCAGGGACCTGCCAAAGTTAAACCATTTGGCCAGGAGAGCCCTTTTATGCAGACTTTTGCCAGATTTCGATACCCAAAATTTTTGCGATTTTCGCAGAATTTTTTTCAAAAGCCGATTCCAAAGCAACTAATAGAGCTTTGCGATCGCAATCACTTCCAGAATCTGCCCCACGAAGTCTACTTTCATGATAAAGCACGAGGGACCTGCCAAAGTTAAACCATTTGGCCAGGAGAGCCCTTTTTTGAAGGCATGTGCTCGATTTCGTCGCGAATTTTTTTGGCGAATTTTACGACATCTCATTTTTAAAAGTCGATTCCACAGCTACTAATAGAGCTTTGCGATCGCAATCACTTCCAGAATGTGCAAAAGATATTCTAGTTTCATAACAGACCAGCAGGGACCTGCCAAAGTTAAACCATTTGGCCAGGAGAGCCCTTTTATGCAGACTTTTGCCAGATTTCGATACCCAAAATTTTTGCGATTTTCGCAGAATTTTTTTCAAAAGCCGATTCCAAAGCAACTAATAGAGCTTTGCGATCGCAATCACTTCCAGAATCTGCCCCACGAAGTCTACTTTCATGATAAAGCACGAGGGACCTGCCAAAGTTAAACCATTTGGCCAGGAGAGCCCTTTTTTGAAGGCATGTGCTCGATTTCGTCGCGAAATTTTTTTGGCGAATTTTACGACATCTCATTTTTAAAAGTCGATTCCACAGCTACTAATAGAGCTTTGCGATCGCAATCACTTCCAGAATGTGCAAAAGATATTCTAGTTTCATAACAGACCAGCAGGGACCTGCCAAAGTTAAACCATTTGGCCAGGAGAGCCCTTTTATGCAGACTTTTGCCAGATTTCGATACCCAAAATTTTTGCGATTTTCGCAGAATTTTTTTCAAAAGCCGATTCCAAAGCAACTAATAGAGCTTTGCGATCGCAATCACTTCCAGAATCTGCCCCACGAAGTCTACTTTCATGATAAAGCACGAGGGACCTGCCAAAGTTAAACCATTTGGCCAGGAGAGCCCTTTTTTGAAGGCATGTGCTCGATTTCGTCGCGAAATTTTTTTGGCGAATTTTACGACATCTCATTTTTAAAAGTCGATTCCACAGCTACTAATAGAGCTTTGCGATCGCAATCACTTCCAGAATGTGCAAAAGATATTCTAGTTTCATAACAGACCAGCAGGGACCTGCCAAAGTTAAACCATTTGGCCAGGAGAGCCCTTTATGCAGACTTTTGCCAGATTTCGATACCCAAAATTTTTGCGATTTTCGCAGAATTTTTTTCAAAAGCCGATTCCAAAGCAACTAATAGAGCTTTGCGATCGCAATCACTTCCAGAATCTGCCCCACGAAGTCTACTTTCATGATAAAGCACGAGGGACCTGCCAAAGTTAAACCATTTGGCCAGGAGAGCCCTTTTTTGAAGGCATGTGCTCGATTTCGTCGCGAAATTTTTTTGGCGAATTTTACGACATCTCATTTTTAAAAGTCGATTCCACAGCTACTAATAGAGCTTTGCGATCGCAATCACTTCCAGAATGTGCAAAAGATATTCTAGTTTCATAACAGACCAGCAGGGACCTGCCAAAGTTAAACCATTTGGCCAGGAGAGCCCTTTTATGCAGACTTTTGCCAGATTTCGATACCCAAAATTTTTGCGATTTTCGCAGAATTTTTTTCAAAAGCCGATTCCAAAGCAACTAATAGAGCTTTGCGATCGCAATCACTTCCAGAATCTGCCCCACGAAGTCTACTTTCATGATAAAGCACGAGGGACCTGCCAAAGTTAAACCATTTGGCCAGGAGAGCCCTTTTTTGAAGGCATGTGCTCGATTTCGTCGCGAAATTTTTTTGGCGAATTTTACGACATCTCATTTTTAAAAGTCGATTCCACAGCTACTAATAGAGCTTTGCGATCGCAATCACTTCCAGAATGTGCAAAAGATATTCTAGTTTCATAACAGACCAGCAGGGACCTGCCAAAGTTAAACCATTTGGCCAGGAGAGCCCTTTTATGCAGACTTTTGCCAGATTTCGATACCCAAAATTTTTGCGATTTTCGCAGAATTTTTTTCAAAAGCCGATTCCAAAGCAACTAATAGAGCTTTGCGATCGCAATCACTTCCAGAATCTGCCCCACGAAGTCTACTTTCATGATAAAGCACGAGGGACCTGCCAAAGTTAAACCATTTGGCCAGGAGAGCCCTTTTTTGAAGGCATGTGCTCGATTTCGTCGCGAAATTTTTTTGGCGAATTTTACGACATCTCATTTTTAAAAGTCGATTCCACAGCTACTAATAGAGCTTTGCGATCGCAATCACTTCCAGAATGTGCAAAAGATATTCTAGTTTCATAACAGACCAGCAGGGACCTGCCAAAGTTAAACCATTTGGCCAGGAGAGCCCTTTTATGCAGACTTTTGCCAGATTTCGATACCCAAAATTTTTGCGATTTTCGCAGAATTTTTTTCAAAAGCCGATTCCAAAGCAACTAATAGAGCTTTGCGATCGCAATCACTTCCAGAATCTGCCCCACGAAGTCTACTTTCATGATAAAGCACGAGGGACCTGCCAAAGTTAAACCATTTGGCCAGGAGAGCCCTTTTTTGAAGGCATGTGCTCGATTTCGTCGCGAAATTTTTTTGGCGAATTTTACGACATCTCATTTTTAAAAGTCGATTCCACAGCTACTAATAGAGCTTTGCGATCGCAATCACTTCCAGAATGTGCAAAAGATATTCTAGTTTCATAACAGACCAGCAGGGACCTGCCAAAGTTAAACCATTTGGCCAGGAGAGCCCTTTTATGCAGACTTTTGCCAGATTTCGATACCCAAAATTTTTGCGATTTTCGCAGAATTTTTTTCAAAAGCCGATTCCAAAGCAACTAATAGAGCTTTGCGATCGCAATCACTTCCAGAATCTGCCCCACGAAGTCTACTTTCATGATAAAGCACGAGGGACCTGCCAAAGTTAAACCATTTGGCCAGGAGAGCCCTTTTTTGAAGGCATGTGCTCGATTTCGTCGCGAAATTTTTTTGGCGAATTTTACGACATCTCATTTTTAAAAGTCGATTCCACAGCTACTAATAGAGCTTTGCGATCGCAATCACTTCCAGAATGTGCAAAAGATATTCTAGTTTCATAACAGACCAGCAGGGACCTGCCAAAGTTAAACCATTTGGCCAGGAGAGCCCTTTTATGCAGACTTTTGCCAGATTTCGATACCCAAAATTTTTGCGATTTTCGCAGAATTTTTTTCAAAAGCCGATTCCAAAGCAACTAATAGAGCTTTGCGATCGCAATCACTTCCAGAATCTGCCCACGAAGTCTACTTTCATGATAAAGCACGAGGGACCTGCCAAAGTTAAACCATTTGGCCAGGAGAGCCCTTTTTTGAAGGCATGTGCTCGATTTCGTCGCGAAATTTTTTTGGCGAATTTTACGACATCTCATTTTTAAAAGTCGATTCCACAGCTACTAATAGAGCTTTGCGATCGCAATCACTTCCAGAATGTGCAAAAGATATTCTAGTTTCATAACAGACCAGCAGGGACCTGCCAAAGTTAAACCATTTGGCCAGGAGAGCCCTTTTATGCAGACTTTTGCCAGATTTCGATACCCAAAATTTTTGCGATTTTCGCAGAATTTTTTTCAAAAGCCGATTCCAAAGCAACTAATAGAGCTTTGCGATCGCAATCACTTCCAGAATCTGCCCCACGAAGTCTACTTTCATGATAAAGCACGAGGGACCTGCCAAAGTT
>CAWVNO010000461.1:0-15000 GCA_963930645.1 Salticus scenicus
ATTCTCCAACACGTATGGGTAAGAGAAAATTAAAAAAAAAAAAAAATGATAAAAAACTTGACTGTCTGTTAAGACCACGCGTTTAAATAAACTAAATCATTTTATCGCTAATTTCATTTTTTTTTTTTTTTTTTTTTTTTTTTGTTTACCAAGAAAAATTACTTTGCAAATTTTTGTAAGAAATGTGCAAGTAAATTTGGATTTATAAACAATTAAGATTATTCTTTTAAATATATTTTACCACCTATTTAAGAAAGTGTCTTTCTATTGCATAGAATCATTGGTATTAGTAATAACATTTTTTTTTTTAAACCTTCAAATATTTTTTTTTCTGTTTTCAATATGTTTTTATTAAATATACTGAATGGGTGTGTGTCAGCGGGGGAGGGGGTGCCTGGGCACCCAGGGCACCCCCCCTGGCTACGCGCATGTAATGTAACTTAATATTTTTATGTGGCCCTGTAAGATTAATACTAATCATACTGTATTTATAAAAAGCATTCCTTTTTGCATATGAATAACATTTTTCAATTTCATTAAGATTTGTGCAAAGTAAAGTTATTAAAATTTGGTTTGCAGAAATACCTCTCATACAACGCAATACTTGTAAGTCTTCCTGTACACAAAACAGTGGTAATATTTTCTCCATTTCACATAGGAAACATCCGATAGTGAACTTGAATAACATATTTCAATTTCATTAAGATTTGTGTAAAGTAACGGTATTAAAATATGGTTTATAGAAATGCCTCTCATAGAAAAAAAAATAGTTTGCAGTACTTTCCGATGCCCCTGTACACAAACCAGTAGAGGTATTCACTCCATTTTTAATAGAGGACATCCGATAGTGAACTTGAAAAACATATATTAGTTTCAAGATATTCCATAAATATTTACCGGAGTTAGAGCGCCGAAAGACAGACAGATGGGCAGACAAACAGATACACAGATACACAAATTGAAATTATATTCACACTTAAAAATTGTTAGAAAATGTTAAAAACGCTTAATGTAAACGAAAGTGCAATTCCAGCAAACTTTTCTTAATAGCTCTTTATGTATCTGAATATTTTTTTGTTGCTCTGTAAAACTAATACTAAACATACTATATTCTATAGAAAGCAGTCTTTTGTGCATATGAATAACACATTTCAGTTTCATTAAGCTTTGTGGAAAGTAAAGTTATCAAAATTTGGTTTATAGAAATACTTCTCATATAACGCAATGCTTTGGTATGCTTTCAAGTGTCTCTGTGCCCAAACCAGTGGTGGTATTTACTCCATTTAATATATAAAACATCCGATAGTGAACTTGAATGACATTTCTCAATTTCATTAAGGTTTGTGTACAGTAAAGGTATTAAAATATGGTTTATAGAAATATCTCTCATAGAACACAATGCTTTGTAAAAGGTTTGGGTGCCTCTGTACACAAACCAGTAGAGATATTAACTCCTTTTACAATAGGGAACATCCGATAGTGAACTTAAATAACATATATCAGTTTCAAGAAATTACATAAATATTTACTGGAGCTAGAGCGCGGACAGATGAACAGACAGATATTTAAATTGAAATTATATTCACAGATGAAAATTGTTAGACAATGTTAAAAACGCTTAATGTAAACGAAATTGAAATTATAGCAAACTTTTATGAACAGCTCTTAATGTAACTGAATATTTTTGTGTGGCCCTGTAAATCTAATGCTAATCATGCTATATTCTATGCAAAGCATTCTTTTGTGCATATGAATAACATATTTCAATTTCATTAAACTTTGTGGAAAGTAAAGTTATTAAAATTTGGTTTATAGAAATACCTCTCATAAAACGCAATACTTTGGAGTACTTTCGAGTGTCCCTGTGTACAAACTAGAGGTGGTATTTATTCCATTTTATATATGAAACATCCGATAGTGAACTTGAATAACATGATTCAATTTCACTAAGATTTGTATACAGTGAAGGTATTAAATATGGTTGTCACTTTTAAACCTTGTTGGAAAGTGTTAAAAAGGAAAAAGTGCTTAAACTTCCCTTAATATATCAACTGTAAAATTCGCCGCATTTAAGGGATAAAATTTGTCGCATTTAGGAAAATGGTGTAAACAGACCCTTAAATGCGATAAAAATTTTAAACCCCTCTTTTAAAAAAAATGTAGTATTTTTTTTTTATTTTCTTCTGGTAGGTATAAAGGGTATTCAAGCACATGACGTAACAGTGGTTATTTGACCTTGAAAGATGAAAAGATAAAATTACAGTTACTATTTGAAAATATTTCATTGCAATTAGGAAAAGATGGGGGAAAGCCATAATGACAATGTTTATAGCAAAAGTAAATTCTACTAGAAAAAACTTTTAAAATTTAATGAAAAGTTTCGTGAACCATTCTTGAAATGTGTATGTTCCATTATGATTTATAAGTTTGGGATTTAAACATTTAGATTTTCAGTAGAAGAACTTTGTCGCATTTATGGGTTATCGCATTTAGGCACAATGACCTTAAATGGAAATAGAAGCTTTGTGATTATTCTTCCTTGTGGAATTATTAACTAGAACAGTAGGAATATGATTATTCAGGTCTATGCATAGTGCACTCCTGTGAAAGATATCAAGCAATGTTACCTGTTTGATTCAACTACAGTATTAAATTGGGTTCAGTGTGAAGAAATTTCGGCGGTTTTTTTGTATAATAGATTTTTAAAGATAACAATATTGACTGATCTTTCCCTTTGAAAACATTTTCTCAGAACTCAAAATCCTATTGACTTACCGTCAAAGGTTGCTTTGTGAATAACTTTTATGTAATAAATATAGGGACTCGTGTGGCTTCAAGGAATTAAATATTAATGTCTGACAGGATATAATACAACTTTCAGCTGTTTTCCGATCCTTTTGAACCAGATCGAAAATGATAAATGCAGCAGTGAATACACTGAAAAAGACTACATAAGCTGATATATTGTTTAGGTTGGTACACTTATTAATTTTCATGCTAAAATTCTACAAATTGTTTTTTAGATAAAATAATTTATTGTATAGAAATTCCACTTCACTAAGCACTGATGAATCTCCCTATAATAAAATAAAATTAGCTGAACTGTTTTGTATCAAGATAATAAATGACAAATACTTTACTTCTGATGTGAATAATAATAATAAATGTATTCTTTAATAACCAACAAAGACAGGGAAGGAATCTTTTGAGTAAAGACGAAAATAATGCATTTTAAGGATTCAAGAAGCTTTCAAAACCTCTTTCATTTGACCATCTTATTATACTAAGTCGTCTAAAGACACAGTTTGCTAACACAGATCTGCGAAATCGGCACTTTTCAATTTTTTTTTTTTTTTTTAAACATTGCTTTGGGTGTTTGTAATGCGTTTTAATGCGCTGAATTCAGAAATGCTTGTCTTTTTTTCCTATCGCGTAAGGATTTTTAAGGATTATCGCTTAAGGATTAAAGTAAGGATGAAGATCGGAAGAATTCACACAGAGCCCATAACAAATTTGAAACTCTCTATGTATTAAATGCATTAAAATAGGCTTTTATTTACCCATTACTTTTTAAATGTGTTTTTTTACATCAAAGATCTGTTTGAAGCTTTTACTCTAGTGCACTATTTGGGAGCCTTGAAGGGTGGGGGTGAAGAGATTCTCTATGCAGCATCCAACAATAATCTCCTAAAATGTTAACATTCCATTGTCCGTGGTACCTCCTCTACATTTTTTTGATGTCTTAATGAAATAACTCCTTTTTCTTCACTCACATCATCTACGTTTTCCGAGAAATAACTTAGATGGCGTTCAAAAAGTGAAGCTTTAAGCTAAAAAAAATTCCATTTTTTAACAAAACTGTACGCGATAAATTTTTTTGAATAGATTTTCCTTAATCAGCATCCAAAAATACACTCGAAAAACACATCACCTTGGAGAGAAAAAAAAAAAAAATCATCGCAGACCTGTGTAATGATTGAAGACAAAGAATTATACACTATTACCGATTTTATTGACTTTTCTGCGGGGTCATCATTGGTATTTGAATGTTGTCGATTAGGCATGTGAAAATGTGGTATTTGGTAAAGACACGTTAAAAGTAATGTGACCACCTCGACTACATCCCTGCCAGAAAATGCAGTCAAAAGTGCTGCTGTTTATGAGAACAATTGGTTGGGCAGGGTCATTTTTTTAAAAGGAGAAATTAAAGCATGGATATATTGGTGCTCTTTTCAGAATAGCATGCTTAAACTTTTTTCATTATTAAGCACTGAAACTTTTCTTCAAAGTTTATGGAAAGTTAAAAACAAGAAATAAAAAACCTGTTAAATATCCTATGTAACTAGTGGATCTGCAGATCAGGAGCCTCAACGTTCTATTTGCATCACACATTATTGAACTGGTCATTTTTTATTTATTCTTTATTATATAATATATATATATATATATATATATATATATATATATATATATATATATATATATATATATATATACTGATTCGATTAACTTGTTACATAAACAGATACGTTCCTGAGGGCCTCCCCCACTATGCCACTCTTTCTGTACTTATCGGTATATCATATATATGTATTCTTAATAACTGACGCAGTCTTATATTATTTCTCTGAAATTCATAAATATTTGTATCAAATTTCATGAAAAAGATTACATAGCATATCGGAAATATTTTGTGTAACCCTGAAAACTAATTACGAATTTTATGCACACACTTTTCAACAGAAAAACTTGCTTTTAAAATTCTAATAAAATTCCATTATATTTAATGGGGTGTAACCATTTAAAATACACTTTTAAGAAATACCGACTATAGACCGTAATAGTACGAAGTTCTTTTATGTATCCCGGAAAAGGAGCCACAGTTATTATATACGCCAATAATAAGAATACACCTAATTAACTGTAACTCTAATTTTTCAAACTAATTCGAAATCATTTGGATGATTACAGTACGTCATCGGAAGTCCCATAAATAAATTACTTAGTCTATACATACCCCTTTTAAAGAGTAAATATGCTTATAAGCATCTTTACAATGTATGTTAATTCCATTATGTTCAATGCAGCATAAACACAGTAAAGTGCGCTTAAATAAAAATTTCTCCATAGGCTCTAATGTCACGAAATTCTTTGTGCGTCTCTGTGAACGAACCGTAAACACTGTACACACCAATAAAATCTGTTCAGCTTATTATATGTTTTTCTTAAATAATTGTTCGAAATTTCACATAATTTGGATGATTGTGTGAACAGAACACTTTTGTAAGGTCCTGTACATTAATTAGGAAGCCTAAGAGCACACATTTTCTGCAGAAAACATATGATTAAGCATCTAAGTAATGTACGCTATTTCCATTTTGTTGGCTTCAACGTGTGTGCCAATTTGTAAGTCAATAGGAGGAATTTTGCGGCCGCTGTTGCGGAACATACAAATTTTGCCCATAGGCCGTAATGATAAGAGAAATTTTGGTGTGTCCCTGTACACGAACTGCAAATGGAATACACACCCAAAACAATACAGCGGATTCCGTGTGGCTCATAAACATGTGTACCAAACTGCTAGTCAACAGCGTGATTTTTGCAGTCGCTATCGTGGTACACACAAATTCTTCCCATAGGCCGTAATGATAAGAAAAACTTTGGCGTGTCCCTGTAAACGAACTACAAATGGGGTGCACAACCCAAAACTATGCAACTGATTCCGCAGGCTCATGAACATGTGTACCAAATTGCAAGCCAATAGCATGATTTTTGCGGTCACTATCGCGCGACAGACAGACAAACACACAGACGGAACCCAAAATCTTTTTGAGTCTCAACAGGGAGGCCTCCACCGACGTTTCAGCAATTAGGTTTATACTAGTGGATCTTGAAATCAGGAGCCTCAACGTCCTATTTGCGTCACACATTATTTATCAGATAATTTTTATTTATTCCTATTATTATCTATATAAATAAAGAGAAGTGTCTGTGTGTGTATCTGTCTGTGTGTGTGTGTGTGTCTGTCTGCGCTCTGGTGCTCACACTACTGATCGCAGAGCTTCCAAATTTGGCATGTAGGTACCTGGGACCCCGCAGGTGGACACCTCATCGAGATTTTTTCGAATTTCGAATTTGAACTTTTTAAATTAATGTTTTTTCGATTTTAAATATTGGCTTTAATGTTTCATTTTTCATGAATTTATTCTTCGGTTGTAATCGTCTGCGTATCTTAGCAACGGCTATTATGCAATTCATTTTTTATTTAATGCATTCATTTGAAGGCGATTTTCTTTTTTAACACGCTTATATTAGCTTCACCTGTATGTATGTATGTTTGTAACTTCTCTGGGAGCAAAACGTGATTGCACAAAATCCTTCATATCTCAAACAAAAAACCATTGTGTATGGTTTCCAGAGCTTTTTAAGAAAACGGCTGATGGCTGAGCTACAAAAATTTGCATGGTGGTTCGTAATGACCTCTCCTGATGCACCTCGAAGCCCGATTTTCGAATTTTGTTTTAGTTTTCTTTTAATTAATTAAAATGTTAAAATAAAAACCTTCTAATTACTGATAAATTGGCCATTTAATTTTAATCCTTAATTTAATTGTTGCCAAAAAAAATTATCATTATTTTTTGGACAAAAAAAAAAAAAAAAAATGTGAACAATAAAAATTACATTTATTTAAAATATTTAATATTATTCCTTAATTTAATTGTTGCCAAAAAAATTATCATTATTTTTTCGACAGAAAAAAAAAAAAAAAAAAAAAACGTGAACAATAAAAATTACATTTATTTAAAATAAGGAAAGTAAATTAAAGCGTGTTCTTTAATTTTTTAAAACTATAATATTATTTCTTCTTTTTTTCTTTATCATTATTATTATTATATTTATTGAAAATCAAATGGTAATGCAATAGAAATAAATTGTTACGTTTATGTATAAATTTTATACTATAGCAACTTTTTATTTTTCATTTTTTTAATTAATTCCTTTAAAATCTTTTTTTTTCTTTATTATTATTATTTATAATATTTATTGGGTGAAAAAAATGGTAGTTTATAGTAGAAAGGATAAACTGATAAAAATTCGTTTTTCATGTATTTAATTCCTTTTAAAAGAAAATCTACTTTTTTATTTTATTTTATTGCACTGTTCGGAATCAAATCGTAATATAGTATGTAAATAACGGGGACTATAAAACACATGATTCGAAAACTAAAATATATAATAGATGCTGAGATACAGTCATCTTTAAAATCGTAGTTCTTAAGTAACAGAAAATCCACAAGTCGTCGATAAATATCCAGATTGAAGTGCCCGAGAAAGACCTTTCTGTAGACAGTGGGAAACTGGACTCGATGCAGTACGGGCAGAAAAAAGAGCTGCCTTAGGCAACGGGTACCCGAAGAAGCGAGATCTAAAGCAATTTTTTTCTTTTCTTTTCTTTTTTTTTTTCCTTTTTTTTTTTTAAAGTTTTTATTTGTAATGTGATGTAAAAAATAAATACTGATCCAATTCTTTTGAAAATTCATTTAAATATAGTGACCAGCGAAGCGGGCGTAGCCTGCTAGTATAATATATATATATATTGATTCGATTGAGTTGCTACATAAACAGAAACAATTCTAAGGGGGTCTGCTGCCCCCCTCAACTCCCTGCTGTAGCTATCTTTCTATAACTATACATATATATATATGTATTCCTAATAACTGATTGTCTTGTATTAATTCCCTGTAATTCATAAGTACGTGTACCAAATTTCATGCAAAATGATTACGTAACATATCGGAATTATTTTGTGTAACCTTGTAAATCAATTACCAATTCTATGCCCACACTTCACGGAAAAACATTCTTTTAAAATTCTAATAAAATTTCATTACATTTAACGAGGTGTAAGCATGTTTTTAAGAAATACCGACTATAGACCGTAATAGTACGAAATTCTTTTATGTATCCTAGAAAAGGAGTCACAGTAATTATATGCACTAAAAAGAATACACCTATTTAATTAATTATAACTCATTAATATTTCAACCTAGTTTGACATAATTTGGATGATTACAGTACGTCATCGGAATTCATATGTGGAGTCCCGTAAATAAATTATTTAGTCTATACATATCCTTTTTCTAGGACGTATTCTTTTTAATTCCATTATGCTGAATGCAGCATAAACGCACTAAAGTACGCTTAAATAAAAATTTGTTCATAGGCTTTAATGTCACGAAATTACATACTTTATGTGTCTCCGTAAACGAACCATAAACATTGTATACACCACTAAAAACTATTCAACTTATTGTATGTTTTTCTTGAATAATTGTTCGAAATTTAATATAATTTGGCTGATTACGTTGCATTGTCAGAACACTTTTGTATGGTCTTGTACATTAATTAGGAAGCTTAAGAGCACAAATTTTCTGCAGGAAACATAAGTTTAAGCATCTCAGTAATGTACGCTAATTTCTTTTGTTGATTGCAAAGTAATTATGTCAAAATGCGTTTAAACGAAATTCACCCAATATACCGTAATGATAAAAATTTTTTCGTTGCCCGATACACAATCCATAAAAAATTACACAGCTATTTCTATATAGAGCCTGAATGTACAGTGCCAATTTGCGAGTCAATCGGAGGATTTTTGCGGCCGCTATTGTGGCACATACAAATTCTGCCCATAGGCCGCAATGTTAAGAAAAAATTTTGGTGTATCCCTGTACACGAAGTACAAATGAAACACACACCCCAAACTATACAGCTAAAATTCCGTGTGGCTCATAAATATGTGTACCAAATTGCAAGTCAACAGCGTGATTTTTTCGGTCACTATCGCGGTACATACAAATTCTTCCCATAGGCCGTAATGATAAGGAAAAGTTTGGTGTGTCCTTGTACACGAACTACATATGGAATACACACCTAAAACTATACAGCTAATTCTGTTGGGCTCATGAATATGTGCACCAAATTGCAACTCAGTAGCGTGATTTTTGCGGCCGCTATCGCGGTTCGTATAAATTCTTCCTATAGGCCGTAATGATAAGAAAAACTTTGGCTTGTCCCTGTACACTAACTACAAATGGGACATACATCGAAAATTACACAGCTGATTCCGTGGGGCTCATGAACATGTGTACCAAATTTCAAGTCAATAGCGTGATTATTGTGGTCGCTATCGCGCAACAGACAGGCACACAGACGGAACCCAAAATCATTTTGAGTCTCAACAGGGAGGCCTTCACTGACGTTTCGGCAAAAACTTTTGTTTTTACTACTTAACTTCAAAATAGTTTTGCGTTCTTTAAATGAACTTGTAATTTATAGTAAATAATGTGCATTGCTTAATTTTTCAATATATATATAATCGTATATATATAAAATTGTAGGCCGAATCATGAGGAATCGCCTGGAAGATCAATTCAGTACTCAAGCGAAACAATGCGGTTTTACGGCAGGAAAATCTTGTGTGGATCATATCTTTACTATGAGACAAATTTTGGAAAAGGCAGAGGTGAAAGGAAAGGAAATACACATGCTTTTCATTGATCTCCGGAAAGCTTATGAAACTGTACCACGGAAGTTACTATGCGAAGCATTGAAAAAAGCTGGGACAAACGAATCATTGATCAATGTAATAAAGCTAATATACAAGGATAATAATTGTAAAGTGAAAATGGGAGAGAAACTATCAGAAGAATTTCCAACAAGCAAAGGTCTTCTGCAAGGATGTTGTATGTCACCCACATTGTTTAAAATATATATATAGATGTGTTACTGAAGGAATGGGTACAACAATGTAGAAAGATGGGAATTTAGGTAATAAACACCTGATTCACCTATTATTTGCAGATGATCAAGTTATTATGACTCAAACCAAGGAAGACTTAAAGCATGTCACTGAAGAGGCATTAAAGGCATACAACCAATGGGACCTGAAAATTAACTATAAGAAGACAGAACACATGACAACAGGGACAGAGGAAGATATCGTCATAGACGGATTTGAAATCAAGAATGTACAGGCTTTTAAATATCTGGAATCAATACTAGAAAAAGACGGTTCATCAGGGACGGAAATGACTTTAGGAAAATAATAGGAATACTAAACTCAATTCTATGGAGCAGAAATATTGAAAAAAAAAAAAAAAAAGAATCATCTTCAACACCTTGATAGAAAGCGTTTTGTTGTATAGAGTAGAAACATGGACAATCAAGTCTGAAAGCGAAAAAACACTGCTATCTACAGAGATGGAATTCTGCCGACAATCGGCAAGAACTTCAAGACTCGAAAAAAAAAAAAAAAAAGACCAATATTGAAATACGAGCAAGGATGGGTGTTAAGACGAATATCATAAGAAAAATAGACAAGAAGAGGTTACAATGGTACGAACATGTACATCGGATGAATGCGAAATACCACAGCTTATACTGAACTGGAAACCTGAAGGGAAAAACAGGAGGGGAAGACCACAGAAAAAGTGGAAAGAGAAGCTTATGAGGGACAAAAGAGGTTAGAAGAATCTAACCTCTAACTTCTAACCTCTTTGGACACGACAGAGAATGGAATGGATGAGAAAGATGCTCAGGACAGAGAAAGATGGAGACAATGACTTATTTTCATATTCAGGAAAATCGGCGCTCACTTACGAGGGACAAGCTTATGAGGAACCAAAGAGGTTAGAAGAATCTAACCTCTAACTTCTAACCACTTTGGACATGACAGAGAATGGAATGGATGAGGAAGATGCTCAGGACAGAGAAAAATGGAGACAAAAACTAAAGGCTGTTTTTGGTTGAAAAGAAACCTCAGCATTGAGGAAATTCCTTAATATATATATATATATATACAGAGAGAAAGTTCAGTTTTCCACTTTGATAAAAAATTTAGAATTAGGGGTTTTTGAGATGGACGAATCCATATGACTTATTTTCATATTTAGGAAAATCGGCGCTTACTTTTAACCTCGACACTGCCCGTTGCAAAATGCAAACAATGCCAGAAATTTGGTTTTCTCGAAAATGGTTTAAAGATTTTGATAAAAATTTATTGTTAAGGGTTTTTTTAGATGAGAAGCCATCTGATTTATCCACACTTTCACTAAAATTTACGTTCACTGTTAACACTCATTCCACCCGTGAAAAATATGGCAGGAACTTGTTTTTATTTTACCATGTTTTTATTAACTTCGATTCTTGTGTGTTTGTCAGGGACAAATCTTGCAATCGATTTTTAACTAACTTCCAGACTAGCTAGACATTTGAAACTTTCACAGTAGCTCAGAACCCGGTGACAACATAATACTTCGAAGTCAGATTTTCGAATTTTCGAATAGTTTTCTTTTAATTAATTAAAATGTGAAAATGATAAGCTCCTAATAGCAATAAAAATAGTCATTAAAATATTAGCTATAATTTAATTGTTGCCAAAAAAAATTTACGAGTTCATTTTCTTTCGACCTAAAAATAAATACATTTAATTAAACGTGAGCGTTAAAAAATTGTTAAAAGTTAAATTATGCATTTGGCAAAAATTGACGTCGTTATCATTTTAAAGATTTTCTACACAATGATAAAGTGCTAATGTAGTTCATGATGCAAATATATGTTGTTCGGAAAGGATTAATATTTTATTTTTAAAACCAACTTTTTTTTTTTTTAATTCAAATTTCCGGTAACTCTTTAACCAATCACATTAGAACGTTCATCTTTGGAATATCGATAAGAAGAATTTTCTCGCCAAAAGTCGCCAAAAAAGTCGCCAAGGGCAAAAAGTTGTCAAATTTGGCGCCAAATCCATTACCTGCCTATTGGAGCTGATTGAAATCAACCTACCCTTCCGAATAAGCCGGAAGGACTTGTTTGTAATTCAATTAATAGGGCAGTTCCTTGTTTGTAAACAAACATCTCAACTTTTATGAGTGGTTGGCAAAAAGGCTTGGGAAAAGCATAGCGATGGCGGATTAGCAACGGAAAATCAATAGTGGGCGGGGCGCGGGAAAGTCGAGCGCGCTTTTTTGCCAACCACCAGACGTCACGAGGAAATGCTCTATAAATGTTTGAAAGTTTTTTATAATTGCTCTCTTTGTCAAATTTATATGATTCAACAGAAAATTTAAAAACATGGTATATAATTTTTTTTTTCATCTTATAATTATTTCTTTTATAAATTACTTAAATGTTTTGATAAAAATTTACAGTTAGGAGCTTTTTGAGTTTAAAATTACATCTGAATTCCTCTCATTTTCAGGGAAATTAGCATTCACAGATAACCCGCGCTTGTCCCGGAAGAAAATTGCAGAAACTTGAAAGTACTTGAACGAATTTGATAAAAATTTAGATTTTGAGATGATAGTTCGATCTGAAATACTCTCATCTTCAGGATAATTAACGTTAACTGGTAACTCGTACTTCATCCGAGAAAAACACAGCAAAGAACTGGTTTCTTTAGAAATTGCTGGAATGATTAAAAAAAAAAAAAAAAAAAAGGCTAGAGGTCTTGAGATAGAAAACCGATCTACCTTACCTTTTCTCCAGGAAAGTTAGTAGTCGCTGGAAACCCGTGTTTTGCTTGGAACAAACTATAGTAGAAATCTAGTTTTCGAAACGGCTCGAACAATTTTGATAAGAATTTAGAATTAGGGGTTTGAGATGATAATTCGATTTGAATTTTCCTTATCTCCGGAAAAATCTAGCTTTCATTAGTAACTCTCGCTTCGCTCACAGCAATCAAATAAGAAATTAAAAAAAAAAAAAAAAAAAAAAACTATATTTACACTGAAAATGACTTTTATAATGAGATCGAGTGAACTCGGTCGTCCAGGTACTTTTATTTAATGAACTTAATGAGGGGGATGTCAGCTTTTTACGTTCCTATCTATTTTGCAGCAAACTGCAACAGGTGGAAGGATTTGTTTTAGTTTGGCGTTTATAGTATTTGAATAAATGGCTATACCCAAAACTGTCTTGATTATTGCTTTTCTTCAATTTATATTCTTATAAAACTATTCATAGTTTTCCCTTTTGCTTTTGATATTCTTGTAGCGTACGTTTATTGAAGGATTTTTTCCAGATAAAGGAATACTATCACAAAAGCCTAATAAAGAGCTAAATCTGAAAAAAATCCTTACATGTTGCTGAACGCGCGAACAAATTTAGAGAAGTGATGATTTGAGATTGTTTTGTTGCCATGAGAATGAATAGTCATTTTCTAAAAATAAAAAAATATATCTTCTGTTACTTACATGTATTTCGAAATATGCTGAATGTTTTTTCAAAGGGTCACTCCATAGACTCACTCGTATGTGATTTTATTTTTCAGAATTTTTAAAGAAAGAAATTTAGCTCAAAAAGCTTTCTCAAACATTTCTCTTGTAGGGGATACCTTTTAAAAATACAATAATATTATAGTTTTAAAAAATTAAAGAACACGCTTTTATAGAAATGTGAACTAAAAAACACAAAATATCTATCTTAGTATTAAAATGCAGGGTAAGAGAAAATCGTGTGAGTGACACACCATAATATTTACATACATTTAAACCTTTAGTTAAAATAATTTGAATTAAACAAAAAACATTTTTAAAAAATCTCCCCTGACTGGGATCGAACGCTGTACCTTTAGGTTCGTAGCGCGGAGCTATACCTCAACGCCACGGTGTTCACGTAGAGAAAGTCTTTTTTTTACAATATAGATTTTTTGTTTGCTCCCAGAGCGGTTACAAACATACATACAAACATACATACATACAGGTGAAGCTAATAAAAGCGTGTTAAAAATAAATTCTCTTATACGTTGTAGAGCTTTCAAAATCTGAATATATATATATAATATTAATTATGGTTTGTTCATAATAATGATATTAAGAAGATACTTTTCAGCACCTCCAAATTTTTAAATAAAGAAGCACATATTTTTACTCTTACCAGCTGTGTTTCTTTGCATAGCATTATTGGTTTATTCTGTTTTGTTAATGGATCGTTAATGATGTGAAACTTTCCGTTGTCATAGTAATGTTGATTTAAGGAGTGACCCATATCTTTCAGTAGTTCCCTTTCTTTTCTTTTTCAAGGACCCATAGTCTAAGATCCGGCTGCATAATTGCTACATTCATCGAGTATGTAATCAAAATTAGATTTTTATATTCAATTATAAAAGGGACAATATGTTTTGGCCGGGTTGCCTAATAAAATGTGCCCGCTAGTATTTTTAATTAAATTAGTATTAATTGACTTTTTGGAGAGAAATTTCATTCATTTGTTATTGAAATAAACTATACTCCACATCACAGACATATACATAGTGAACTTGAAAAGTAATGGTTGCCGTTGCGCGTTTGGCCGCTACCTCTTCGCAGCCAGGTGCAAACAGGTAGTATTTTGGGGCGTTTATACGTTCATGGCGTATATTCATCCTTTATATATCAAATTAAAGCTAATTTTTTTCTGAACATGGTAAACTTCGTCTGCCAATGTAAAAGTGGCCGCAAGTAGGGGTTGCCAGCTGTTAAAGATTGCTTAGAATGAAAATTAGCGCGCTACATCGTTCGTCAGACAAGGATGACGATAGCCAATTGTACGCGTTTTTGAAGCTTTTGCGCATACGTCGATTGATATTGTTCTCAACCAATGGCACAAACAGTTGTAGAAAAGAATTTCAAAACTTCAAAAGAAATATAATTAATAAATTTTTGTGTGGTTACATTTAAAATTCCCTATAAATATAAAACATTTATTTCTCAATAAATAATCAAATTGTATTTTCTCTATATAATTAGAACATCTCCTTATATTATTAAAATCTGTGCGCATCTGTCTGTCTGTCTGTTTGTCTTTCTGTCTGTCTGTCTGTCTGTGAGAAATGCCTTGTCATAGCTAAAGCTCCGGCGCTAATGGTCACAGCGCTTCGAAACCGGTGTCGACAGACGCAGAATTTCTTCATCTCGACATCGCGATAATTCTCTAAGCGATGCGACCCTAATTAGCGGAGAT
>CAWVNO010000462.1:0-30696 GCA_963930645.1 Salticus scenicus
AAACGACGATTCCCAAGCAACTAAAAGAGTCTAACTATCGCAATAACTTTCAGAATCTGCGGAATATATTCTAGTTTCATAATAACATCACCGGGAATTTTGCACGGTGAAACTTTAGGCCCGGGGGGCGTTTTTACGCAGACTTTCGGCAGCCGTCCTACGCTCTCAAAATTTTTTTCGCAGTTTCACATGCCCATCTTCAAACGACGATTCCCAAGCAACTAAAAGAGTCTAACTATCGAAATAACTTTCAGAATCTGCGGAATATATTCTAGTTTCATAATAACATCACCGGGAATTTTGCACGGTGAAACTTTAGGCCCGGGGGCGTTTTTACGCAGACTTTCGGCAACCGTCCTACGCTCTCAAATTTTTTTTCGCAGTTTCACATGCCCATCTTCAAACGACGATTCCCAAGCAACTAAAAGAGTCTAACTATCGCAATAACTTTCAGAATCTGCGGAATATATTCTAGTTTCATAATAACATCACCGGGAATTTTGCACGGTGAAACTTTAGGCCCGGGGGGCGTTTTTACGCAGACTTTCGGCAGCCGTCCTACGCTCTCAAAATTTTTTTCGCAGTTTCACATGCCCATCTTCAAACGGCGATTCCCAAACAACTAAAAGAGTCTAACTATCGCAATAACTTTCAGAATCTGCGGAATATATTCTAGTTTCATAATAACATCACCGGGAATTTTGCACGGTGAAACTTTAGGCCCGGGGGGCGTTTTTACGCAGACTTTCGGCAGCCGTCCTACGCTCTCAAAATTTTTTTCGCAGTTTCACATGCCCATCTTCAAACGACGATTCCCAAGCAACTAAAAGAGTCTAACTATCGCAATAACTTTCAGAATCTGCGGAATATATTCTAGTTTCACAATAACATCACCGGGAATTTTGCACGGTGAAACTTTAGGCCCGGGGGGCGTTTTTACGCAGACTTTCGGCAGCCGTCCTACGCTCTCAAATTTTTTTTCGCAGTTTCACATGCCCATCTTCAAACGACGATTCCCAAGCAACTAAAAGAGTCTAACTATCGCAATAACTTTCAGAATCTGCGGAATGTATTCTAGTTTCATAATAACATCACCGGGAATTTTGCACGGTGAAACTTTAGGCCCGGGGGGCGTTTTTACGCAGACTTTCGGCAACCGTCCTACGCTCTCAAATTTTTTTTCGCAGTTTCACATGCCCATCTTCAAACGACGATTCCCAAGCAACTAAAAGAGTCTAACTATCGCAATAACTTTCAGAATCTGCGGAATATATTCTAGTTTCATAATAACATCACCGGGAATTTTGCACGGTGAAACTTTAGGCCCGGGGGGCGTTTTTACGCAGACTTTCGGCAGCCGTCCTACGCTCTCAAAATTTTTTTCGCAGTTTCACATGCCCATCTTCAAACGGCGATTCCCAAACAACTAAAAGAGTCTAACTATCGCAATAACTTTCAGAATCTGCGGAATATATTCTAGTTTCATAATAACATCACCGGGAATTTTGCACGGTGAAACTTTAGGCCCGGGGGGCGTTTTTACGCAGACTTTCGGCAGCCGTCCTACGCTCTCAAAATTTTTTTCGCAGTTTCACATGCCCATCTTCAAACGACGATTCCCAAGCAACTAAAAGAGTCTAACTATCGCAATAACTTTCAGAATCTGCGGAATATATTCTAGTTTCACAATAACATCACCGGGAATTTTGCACGGTGAAACTTTAGGCCCGGGGGGCGTTTTTACGCAGACTTTCGGCAGCCGTCCTACGCTCTCAAATTTTTTTTCGCAGTTTCACATGCCCATCTTCAAACGACGATTCCCAAGCAACTAAAAGAGTCTAACTATCGCAATAACTTTCAGAATCTGCGGAATATATTCTAGTTTCATAATAACATCACAGGGAATTTTGCACGGTGAAACTTTAGGCCCGGGGGGCGTTTTTACGCAGACTTTCGGCAGCCGTCTTACGCTCTCAAATTTTTTTTCGCAGTTTCACATGCCCATCTTCAAACGACGATTCCCAAGCAACTAAAAGAGTCTAACTATCGCAATAACTTTCAGAATCTGCGGAATATATTCTAGTTTCATAATAACATCACCGGGAATTTTGCACGGTGAAACTTTAGGCCCGGGGGGCGTTTTTACGCAGACTTTCGGCAGCCGTCCTACGCTCTCAAAATTTTTTTCGCAGTTTCACATGCCCATCTTCAAACGACGATTCCCAAGCAACTAAAAGAGTCTAACTATCGCAATAACTTTCAGAATCTGCGGAATATATTCTAGTTTCATAATGACATCACCGGGAATTTTGCACGGTGAAACTTTAGGCCCGGGGGGCGTTTTTACGCAGACTTTCGGCAGCCGTCCTACGCTCTCAAATTTTTTTTCGCAGTTTCACATGCCCATCTTCAAACGACGATTCCCAAGCAACTAAAAGAGTCTAACTATCGCAATAACTTTCAGAATCTGCGGAATATATTCTAGTTTCATAATAACATCACCGAGAATTTTGCACGGTGAAACTTTAGGCCCGGGGGGCGTTTTTACGCAGACTTTCGGCAGCCGTCCTACGCTCTCAAATTTTTTTTCGCAGTTTCACATGCCCATCTTCAAACGACGATTCCCAAGCAACTAAAAGAGTCTAACTATCGCAATAACTTTCAGAATCTGCGGAATATATTCTAGTTTCATAATAACATCACCGGGAATTTTGCACGGTGAAACTTTAGGCCCGGGGGGCGTTTTTACGCAGACTTTCGGCAGCCGTCCTACGCTCTCAAAATTTTTTTCGCAGTTTCACATGCCCATCTTCAAACGACGATTCCCAAGCAACTAAAAGAGTCTAACTATCGCAATAACTTTCAGAATCTGCGGAATATATTCTAGTTTCATAATAACATCACCGGGAATTTTGCACGGTGAAACTTTAGGCCCGGGGGGCGTTTTTACGCAGACTTTCGGCAGCCGTCCTACGCTCTCAAATTTTTTTTCGCAGTTTCACATGCCCATCTTCAAACGACGATTCCCAAGCAACTAAAAGAGTCTAACTATCGCAATAACTTTCAGAATCTGCGGAATGTATTCTAGTTTCATAATAACATCACCGGGAATTTTGCACGGTGAAACTTTAGGCCCGGGGGGCGTTTTTACGCAGACATTCGGCAGCCGTCCTACGCTCTCAAATTTTTTTTCGCAGTTTCACATGCCCATCTTCAAACGACGATTCCCAAGCAACTAAAAGAGTCTAACTATCGCAATAACTTTCAGAATCTGCGGAATATATTCTAGTTTCATAATAACATCACCGGGAATTTTGCACGGTGAAACTTTAGGCCCGGGGGGCGTTTTTACGCAGACTTTCGGCAGCCGTCCTACGCTCTCAAATTTTTTTTCGCAGTTTCACATGCCCATCTTCAAACGACGATTCCCAAGCAACTAAAAGAGTCTAACTATCGCAATAACTTTCAGAATCTGCGGAATATATTCTAGTTTCATAATAACATCACCGGGAATTTTGCACGGTGAAACTTTAGGCCCGGGGGGCGATTTTACGCAGACTTTCGGCAGCCGTCCTACGCTCTCAAAATTTTTTTCGCAGTTTCACATGCCCATCTTCAAACGACGATTCCCAAGCAACTAAAAGAGTCTAACTATCGCAATAACTTTCAGAATCTGCGGAATATATTCTAGTTTCATAATAACATCACCGGGAATTTTGCACGGTGAAACTTTAGGCCCGGGGGGCGTTTTTACGCAGACTTTCGGCAGCCGTCCTACGCTCTCAAATTTTTTTTCGCAGTTTCACATGCCCACCCTCAAACGACGATTCCCAAGCAACTAAAAGAGTCTAACTATCGCAATAACTTTCAGAATCTGCGGAATATATTCTAGTTTCATAATAACATCACCGGGAATTTTGCACGGTGAAACTTTAGGCCCGGGGGGCGTTTTTACGCAGACTTTCGGCAGCCGTCCTACGCTCTCAAATTTTTTTTCGCAGTTTCACATGCCCATCTTCAAACGACGATTCCCAAGCAACTAAAAGAGTCTAACTATCGCAATAACTTTCAGAATCTGCGGAATATATTCTAGTTTCATAATAACATCACCGGGAATTTTGCACGGTGAAACTTTAGGCCCGGGGGGCGTTTTTACGCAGACTTTCGGCAGCCGTCCTACGCTCTCAAAATTTTTTTCGCAGTTTCACATGCCCATCTTCAAACGACGATTCCCAAGCAACTAAAAGAGTCTAACTATCGCAATAACTTTCAGAATCTGCGGAATATATTCTAGTTTCATAATAACATCACCGGGAATTTTGCACGGTGAAACTTTAGGCCCGGGGGGCGTTTATACGCAGACTTTCGGCAGCCGTCCTACGCTCTCAAATTTTTTTTCGCAGTTTCACATGCCCATCTTCAAACGACGATTCCCAAGCAACTAAAAGAGTCTAACTATCGCAATAACTTTCAGAATCTGCGGAATATATTCTAGTTTCATAATAACATCACCGGGAATTTTGCACGGTGAAACTTTAGGCCCGGGGGGCGTTTATACGCAGACTTTCGGCAGCCGTCCTACGCTCTCAAATTTTTTTTCGCAGTTTCACATGCCCATCTTCAAACGACGATTCCCAAGCAACTAAAAGAGTCTAACTATCGCAATAACTTTCAGAATCTGCGGAATATATTCTAGTTTCATAATAACATCACCGGGAATTTTGCACGGTGAAACTTTAGGCCCGGGGGGCGTTTTTACGCAGACTTTCGGCAGCCGTCCTACGCTCTCAAATTTTTTTTCGCAGTTTCACTTGCCCATCTTCAAACGACGATTCCCAAGCAACTAAAAGAGTCTAACTATCGCAATAACTTTCAGAATCTGCGGAATATATTCTAGTTTCATAATAACATCACCGGGAATTTTGCACGGTGAAACTTTAGGCCCGGGGGGCGTTTTTACGCAGACTTTCGGCAGCCGTCCTACGCTCTCAAATTTTTTTTCGCAGTTTCACTTGCCCATCTTCAAACGACGATTCCCAAGCAACTAAAAGAGTCTAACTATCGCAATAACTTTCAGAATCTGCGGAATATATTCTAGTTTCATAATAACATCACCGGGAATTTTGCACGGTGAAACTTTAGGCCCGGGGGGCGTTTTTACGCAGACTTTCGGCAGCCGTCCTACGCTCTCAAATTTTTTTTCGCAGTTTCACATGCCCATCTTCAAACGACGATTCCCAAGCAACTAAAAGAGTCTAACTATCGCAATAACTTTCAGAATCTGCGGAATATATTCTAGTTTCATAATAACATCACCGGGAATTTTGCACGGTGAAACTTTAGGCCCGGGGGGCGTTTTTACGCAGACTTTCGGCAGCCGTCCTACGCTCTCAAATTTTTTTTCGCAGTTTCACATGCCCATCTTCAAACGACGATTCCCAAGCAACTAAAAGAGTCTAACTATCGCAATAACTTTCAGAATCTGCGGAATATATTCTAGTTTCATAATAACATCACCGGTAATTTTGCACGGTGAAACTTTAGGCCCGGGGGGCGTTTTTACGCAGACTTTCGGCAGCCGTCCTACGCTCTCAAAACTTTTTTTCGCAGTTTCACATGCCCATCTTCAAACGACGATTCCCAAGCAACTAAAAGAGTCTAACTATCGCAATAACTTTCAGAATCTGCGGAATATATTCTAGTTTCATAATAACATCACCGGGAATTTTGCACGGTGAAACTTTAGGCCCGGGGGGCGTTTTTACGCAGACTTTCGGCAGCCGTCCTACGCTCTCAAATTTTTTTTCGCAGTTTCACATGCCCATCTTCAAACGACGATTCCCAAGCAACTAAAAGAGTCTAACTATCGCAATAACTTTCAGAATCTGCGGAATATATTCTAGTTTCATAATAACATCACCGGGAATTTTGCACGGTGAAACTTTAGGCCCGGGGGGCGTTTTTACGCAGACTTTCGGCAGCCGTCCTACGCTCTCAAATTTTTTTTCGCAGTTTCACATGCCCATCTTCAAACGACGATTCCCAAGCAACTAAAAGAGTCTAACTATCGCAATAACTTTCAGAATCTGCGGAATATATTCTAGTTTCATAATAACATCACCGGGAATTTTGCACGGTGAAACTTTAGGCCCGGGGGGCGTTTTTACGCAGACTTTCGGCAGCCGTCCTACGCTCTCAAATTTTTTTTCGCAGTTTCACATGCCCATCTTCAAACGACGATTCCCAAGCAACTAAAAGAGTCTAACTATCGCAATAACTTTCAGAATCTGCGGAATATATTCTAGTTTCATAATAACATCACCGGGAATTTTGCACGGTGAAACTTTAGGCCCGGGGGGCGTTTTTACGCAGACTTTCGGCAGCCGTCCTACGCTCTCAAAATTTTTTTCGCAGTTTCACATGCCCATCTTCAAACGACGATTCCCAAGCAACTAAAAGAGTCTAACTATCGCAATAACTTTCAGAATCTGCGGAATATATTCTAGTTTCATAATAACATCACCGGGAATTTTGCACGGTGAAACTTTAGGCCCGGGGGGCGTTTTTACGCAGACTTTCGGCAGCCGTCCTACGCTCTCAAATTTTTTTCGCAGTTTCACATGCCCATCTTCAAACGACGATTCCCAAGCAACTAAAAGAGTCTAACTATCGCAATAACTTTCAGAATCTGCGGAATATATTCTAGTTTCATAATAACATCACCGGGAATTTTGCACGGTGAAACTTTAGGCCCGGGGGGCATTTTTACGCAGACTTTCGGCAGCCGTCCTACGCTCTCAAAATTTTTTTCGCAGTTTCACATGCCCATCTTCAAACGACGATTCCCAAGCAACTAAAAGAGTCTAACTATCGCAAAAACTTTCAGAATCTGCGGAATATATTCTAGTTTCATAATAACATCACCGGGAATTTTGCACGGTGAAACTTTAGGCCCGGGGGGCGTTTTTACGCAGACTTTCGGCAACCGTCCTACGCTCTCAAATTTTTTTCGCAGTTTCACATGCCCATCTTCAAACGACGATTCCCAAGCAACTAAAAGAGTCTAACTATCGCAATAACTTTCAGAATCTGCGGAATATATTCTAGTTTCATAATAACATCACCGGGAATTTTGCACGGTGAAACTTTAGGCCCGGGGGGCGTTTTTACGCAGACTTTCGGCAGCCGTCCTACGCTCTCAAATTTTTTTCGCAGTTTCACATGCCCATCTTCAAACGGCGATTCCCAAACAACTAAAAGAGTCTAACTATCGCAATAACTTTCAGAATCTGCGGAATATATTCTAGTTTCATAATAACATCACCGGGAATTTTGCACGGTGAAACTTTAGGCCCGGGGGGCCTTTTTACGCAGACTTTCGGCAGCCGTCCTACGCTCTCAAAATTTTTTTCGCAGTTTCACATGCCCATCTTCAAACGACGATTCCCAAGCAACTAAAAGAGTCTAACTATCGCAATAACTTTCAGAATCTGCGGAATATATTCTAGTTTCACAATAACATCACCGGGAATTTTGCACGGTGAAACTTTAGGCCCGGGGGGCGTTTTTACGCAGACTTTCGGCAGCCGTCCTACGCTCTCAAATTTTTTTCGCAGTTTCACATGCCCATCTTCAAACGACGATTCCCAAGCAACTAAAAGAGTCTAACTATCGCAATAACTTTCAGAATCTGCGGAATATATTCTAGTTTCACAATAACATCACAGGGAATTTTGCACGGTGAAACTTTAGGCCCGGGGGGCGTTTTTACGCAGACTTTCGGCAGCCGTCTTACGCTCTCAAATTTTTTTTCGCAGTTTCACATGCCCATCTTCAAACGACGATTCCCAAGCAACTAAAAGAGTCTAACTATCGCAATAACTTTCAGAATCTGCGGAATATATTCTAGTTTCATAATGACATCACCGGGAATTTTGCACGGTGAAACTTTAGGCCCGGGGGGCGTTTTTACGCAGACTTTCGGCAGCCGTCCTACGCTCTCAAATTTTTTTTCGCAGTTTCACATGCCCATCTTCAAACGACGATTCCCAAGCAACTAAAAGAGTCTAACTATCGCAATAACTTTCAGAATCTGCGGAATATATTCTAGTTTCATAATAACATCACCGAGAATTTTGCACGGTGAAACTTTAGGCCCGGGGGGCGTTTTTACGCAGACTTTCGGCAGCCGTCCTACGCTCTCAAATTTTTTTTCGCAGTTTCACATGCCCATCTTCAAACGACGATTCCCAAGCAACTAAGAGAGTCTAACTATCGCAATAACTTTCAGAATCTGCGGAATATATTCTAGTTTCATAATAACATCACCGGGAATTTTGCACGGTGAAACTTTAGGCCCGGGGGGCGTTTTTACGCAGACTTTCGGCAGCCGTCCTACGCTCTCAAAATTTTTTTCGCAGTTTCACATGCCCATCTTCAAACGACGATTCCCAAGCAACTAAAAGAGTCTAACTATCGCAATAACTTTCAGAATCTGCGGAATATATTCTAGTTTCATAATAACATCACCGGGAATTTTGCACGGTGAAACTTTAGGCCCGGGGGGCGTTTTTACGCAGACTTTCGGCAGCCGTCCTACGCTCTCAAATTTTTTTTCGCAGTTTCACATGCCCATCTTCAAACGACGATTCCCAAGCAACTAAAAGAGTCTAACTATCGCAATAACTTTCAGAATCTGCGGAATATATTCTAGTTTCATAATAACATCACCGGGAATTTTGCACGGTGAAACTTTAGGCCCGGGGGGCGTTTTTACGCAGACATTCGGCAGCCGTCCTACGCTCTCAAATTTTTTTTCGCAGTTTCACATGCCCATCTTCAAACGACGATTCCCAAGCAACTAAAAGAGTCTAACTATCGCAATAACTTTCAGAATCTGCGGAATATATTCTAGTTTCATAATAACATCACCGGGAATTTTGCACGGTGAAACTTTAGGCCCGGGGGGCGTTTTTACGCAGACTTTCGGCAGCCGTCCTACGCTCTCAAATTTGTTTTCGCAGTTTCACATGCCCATCTTCAAACGACGATTCCCAAGCAACTAAAAGAGTCTAACTATCGCAATAACTTTCAGAATCTGCGGAATATATTCTAGTTTCATAATAACATCACTGGGAATTTTGCACGGTGAAACTTTAGGCCCGGGGGGCGTTTTTACGCAGACTTTCGGCAGCCGTCCTACGCTCTCAAAATTTTTTTCGCAGTTTCACATGCCCATCTTCAAACGACGATTCCCAAGCAACTAAAAGAGTCTAACTATCGCAATAACTTTCAGAATCTGCGGAATATATTCTAGTTTCATAATAACATCACCGGGAATTTTGCACGGTGAAACTTTAGGCCCGGGGGGCGTTTTTACGCAGACTTTCGGCAGCCGTCCTACGCTCTCAAATTTTTTTTCGCAGTTTCACATGCCCATCTTCAAACGACGATTCCCAAGCAACTAAAAGAGTCTAACTATCGCAATAACTTTCAGAATCTGCGGAATATATTCTAGTTTAATAATAACATCACCGGGAATTTTGCACGGTGAAACTTTAGGCCCGGGGGGCGTTTTTACGCAGACTTTCGGCAGCCGTCCTACGCTCTCAAATTTTTTTTCGCAGTTTCACATGCCCATCTTCAAACGACGATTCCCAAGCAACTAAAAGAGTCTAACTATCGCAATAACTTTCAGAATCTGCGGAATATATTCTAGTTTCATAATAACATCACCGGGAATTTTGCACGGTGAAACTTTAGGCCCGGGGGGCGTTTTTACGCAGACTTTCGGCAGCCGTCCTACGCTCTCAAATTTTTTTTCGCAGTTTCACATGCCCATCTTCAAACGACGATTCCCAAGCAACTAAAAGAGTCTAACTATCGCAATAACTTTCAGAATCTGCGGAATATATTCTAGTTTCATAATAACATCACCGGGAATTTTGCACGGTGAAACTTTAGGCCCGGGGGGCGTTTTTACGCAGACTTTCGGCAGCCGTCCTACGCTCTCAAAATTTTTTTCGCAGTTTCACATGCCCATCTTCAAACGACGATTCCCAAGCAACTAAAAGAGTCTAACTATCGCAATAACTTTCAGAATCTGCGGAATATATTCTAGTTTCATAATAACATCACCGGGAATTTTGCACGATGAAACTTTAGGCCCGGGGGGCGTTTTTACGCAGACTTTCGGCAGCCGTCCTACGCTCTCAAAATTTTTTTCGCAGTTTCACATGCCCATCTTCAAACGACGATTCCCAAGCAACTAAAAGAGTCTAACTATCGCAATAACTTTCAGAATCTGCGGAATATATTCTAGTTTCATAATAACATCACCGGGAATTTTGCACGGTGAAACTTTAGGCCCGGGGGGCGTTTTTACGCAGACTTTCGGCAGCCGTCCTACGCTCTCAAATTTTTTTTCGCAGTTTCACATGCCCATCTTCAAACGACGATTCCCAAGCAACTAAAAGAGTCTAACTATCGCAATAACTTTCAGAATCTGCGGAATATATTCTAGTTTCATAATAACATCACCGGGAATTTTGCACGGTGAAACTTTAGGCCCGGGGGGCGTTTTTACGCAGACTTTCGGCAGCCGTCCTACGATCTCAAATTTTTTTTCGCAGTTTCACATGCCCATCTTCAAACGACGATTCCCAAGCAACTAAAAGAGTCTAACTATCGCAATAACTTTCAGAATCTGCGGAATATATTCTAGTTTCATAATAACATCACCGGGAATTTTGCACGGTGAAACTTTAGGCCCGGGGGGCGTTTTTACGCAGACTTTCGGCAGCCGTCCTACGCTCTCAAATTTTTTTTCGCAGTTTCACATGCCCATCTTCAAACGACGATTCCCAAGCAACTAAAAGAGTCTAACTATCGCAATAACTTTCAGAATCTGCGGAATATATTCTAGTTTCATAATAACATCACCGGGAATTTTGCACGGTGAAACTTTAGGCCCGGGGGGCGTTTTTACGCAGACTTTCGGCAGCCGTCCTACGCTCTCAAATTTTTTTTCGCAGTTTCACATGCCCATCTTCAAACGACGATTCCCAAGCAACTAAAAGAGTCTCACTATCGCAATAACTTTCAGAATCTGCGGAATATATTCTAGTTTCATAATAACATCACCGGGAATTTTGCACGGTGAAACTTTAGGCCCGGGGGGCGTTTTTACGCAGACTTTCGGCAGCCGTCCTACGCTCTCAAAATTTTTTTCGCAGTTTCACATGCCCATCTTCAAACGACGATTCCCAAGCAACTAAAAGAGTCTAACTATCGCAAAAACTTTCAGAATCTGCGGAATATATTCTAGTTTCATAATAACATCACCGGGAATTTTGCACGGTGAAACTTTAGGCCCGGGGGGCGTTTTTACGCAGACTTTCGGCAGCCGTCCTACGCTCTCAAATTGTTTTTCGCAGTTTCACATGCCCATCTTCAAACGACGATTCCCAAGCAACTAAAAGAGTCTAACTATCGCAATAACTTTCAGAATCTGCGGAATATATTCTAGTTTCATAATAACATCACCGGGAATTTTGCACGGTGAAACTTTAGGCCCGGGGGGCGTTTTTACGCAGACTTTCGGCAGCCGTCCTACGATCTCAAATTTTTTTTCGCAGTTTCACATGCCCATCTTCAAACGACGATTCCCAAGCAACTAAAAGAGTCTAACTATCGCAATAACTTTCAGAATCTGCGGAATATATTCTAGTTTCATAATAACATCACCGGGAATTTTGCACGGTGAAACTTTAGGCCCGGGGGGCGTTTTTACGCAGACTTTCGGCAGCCGTCCTACGATCTCAAAATTTTTTTCGCATTTTCACATGCCCATCTTCAAACGACGATTCCCAAGCAACTAAAAGAGTCTAACTATCGCAATAACTTTCAGAATCTGCGGAATATATTCTAGTTTCATAATAACATCACCGGGAATTTTGCACGGTGAAACTTTAGGCCCGGGGGGCGTTTTTACGCAGACTTTCGGCAACCGTCCTACGCTCTCAAATTTTTTTTCGCAGTTTCACATGCCCATCTTCAAACGACGATTCCCAAGCAACTAAAAGAGTCTAACTATCGCAATAACTTTCAGAATCTGCGGAATATATTCTAGTTTCATAATAACATCACCGGGAATTTTGCACGGTGAAACTTTAGGCCCGGGGGGCGTTTTTACGCAGACTTTCGGCAGCCGTCCTACGCTCTCAAAATTTTTTTCGCAGTTTCACATGCCCATCTTCAAACGGCGATTCCCAAACAACTAAAAGAGTCTAACTATCGCAATAACTTTCAGAATCTGCGGAATATATTCTAGTTTCATAATAACATCACCGGGAATTTTGCACGGTGAAACTTTAGGCCCGGGGGGCGTTTTTACGCAGACTTTCGGCAGCCGTCCTACGCTCTCAAAATTTTTTTCGCAGTTTCACATGCCCATCTTCAAACGGCGATTCCCAAGCAACTAAAAGAGTCTAACTATCGCAATAACTTTCAGAATCTGCGGAATATATTCTAGTTTCATAATAACATCACCGGGAATTTTGCACGGTGAAACTTTAGGCCCGGGGGGCGTTTTTACGCAGACTTTCGGCAGCCGTCCTACGCTCTCAAAATTTTTTTCGCAGTTTCACATGCCCATCTTCAAACGACGATTCCCAAGCAACTAAAAGAGTCTAACTATCGCAATAACTTTCAGAATCTGCGGAATATATTCTAGTTTCACAATAACATCACAGGGAATTTTGCACGGTGAAACTTTAGGCCCGGGGGGCGTTTTTACGCAGACTTTCGGCAGCCGTCCTACGCTCTCAAATTTTTTTCGCAGTTTCACATGCCCATCTTCAAACGACGATTCCAAAGCAACTAAAAGAGTCTAACTATCGCAATAACTTTCAGAATCTGCGGAATATATTCTAGTTTCATAATAACATCACAGGGAATTTTGCACGGTGAAACTTTAGGCCCGGGGGGCGTTTTTACGCAGACTTTCGGCAGCCGTCTTACGCTCTCAAATTTTTTTTCGCAGTTTCACATGCCCATCTTCAAACGACGATTCCCAAGCAACTAAAAGAGTCTAACTATCGCAATAACTTTCAGAATCTGCGGAATATATTCTAGTTTCATAATAACATCACCGGGAATTTTGCACGGTGAAACTTTAGGCCCGGGGGGCGTTTTTACGCAGACTTTCGGCAGCCGTCCTACGCTCTCAAAATTTTTTTCGCAGTTTCACATGCCCATCTTCAAACGACGATTCCCAAGCAACTAAAAGAGTCTAACTATCGCAATAACTTTCAGAATCTGCGGAATATATTCTAGTTTCATAATGACATCACCGGGAATTTTGCACGGTGAAACTTTAGGCCCGGGGGGCGTTTTTACGCAGACTTTCGGCAGTCGTCCTACGCTCTCAAAATTTTTTTCGCAGTTTCACATGCCCATCTTCAAACGACGATTCCCAAGCAACTAAAAGAGTCTAACTATCGCAATAACTTTCAGAATCTGCGGAATATATTCTAGTTTCATAATAACATCACCGAGAATTTTGCACGGTGAAACTTTAGGCCCGGGGGGCGTTTTTACGCAGACTTTCGGCAGCCGTCCTACGCTCTCAAATTTTTTTTCGCAGTTTCACATGCCCATCTTCAAACGACGATTCCCAAGCAACTAAAAGAGTCTAACTATCGCAATAACTTTCAGAATCTGCGGAATATATTCTAGTTTCATAATAACATCACCGGGAATTTTGCACGGTGAAACTTTAGGCCCGGGGGGCGTTTTTACGCAGACTTTCGGCAGCCGTCCTACGCTCTCAAATTTTTTTTCGCAGTTTCACATGCCCATCTTCAAACGACGATTCCCAAGCAACTAAAAGAGTCTAACTATCGCAATAACTTTCAGAATCTGCGGAATATATTCTAGTTTCATAATAACATCACCGGGAATTTTGCACGGTGAAACTTTAGGCCCGGGGGGCGTTTTTACGCAGACTTTCGGCAGCCGTCCTACGCTCTCAAAATTTTTTTCGCAGTTTCACATGCCCATCTTCAAACGACGATTCCCAAGCAACTAAAAGAGTCTAACTATCGCAATAACTTTCAGAATCTGCGGAATATATTCTAGTTTCATAATAACATCACCGGGAATTTTGCACGGTGAAACTTTAGGCCCGGGGGGCGTTTTTACGCAGACTTTCGGCAGCCGTCCTACGCTCTCAAATTTTTTTTCGCAGTTTCACATGCCCATCTTCAAACGACGATTCCCAAGCAACTAAAAGAGTCTAACTATCGCAATAACTTTCAGAATCTGCGGAATATATTCTAGTTTCATAATAACATCACCGGGAATTTTGCACGGTGAAACTTTAGGCCCGGGGGGCGTTTTTACGCAGACATTCGGCAGCCGTCCTACGCTCTCAAATTTTTTTTCGCAGTTTCACATGCCCATCTTCAAACGACGATTCCCAAGCAACTAAAAGAGTCTAACTATCGCAATAACTTTCAGAATCTGCGGAATATATTCTAGTTTCATAATAACATCACCGGGAATTTTGCACGGTGAAACTTTAGGCCCGGGGGGCGTTTTTACGCAGACTTTCGGCAGCCGTCCTACGCTCTCAAATTTTTTTTCGCAGTTTCACATGCCCATCTTCAAACGATGATTCCCAAGCAACTAAAAGAGTCTAACTATCGCAATAACTTTCAGAATCTGCGGAATATATTCTAGTTTCATAATAACATCACCGGGAATTTTGCACGGTGAAACTTTAGGCCCGGGGGGCGTTTTTACGCAGACTTTCGGCAGCCGTCCTACGCTCTCAAAATTTTTTCGCAGTTTCACATGCCCATCTTCAAACGACGATTCCCAAGCAACTAAAAGAGTCTAACTATCGCAATAACTTTCAGAATCTGCGGAATATATTCTAGTTTCATAATAACATCACCGGGAATTTTGCACGGTGAAACTTTAGGCCCGGGGGGCGTTTTTACGCAGACTTTCGGCAGCCGTCCTACGCTCTCAAATTTTTTTTCGCAGTTTCACATGCCCATCTTCAAACGACGATTCCCAAGCAACTAAAAGAGTCTAACTATCGCAATAACTTTCAGAATCTGCGGAATATATTCTAGTTTCATAATAACATCACCGGGAATTTTGCACGGTGAAACTTTAGGCCCGGGGGGCGTTTTTACGCAGACTTTCGGCAGCCGTCCTACGCTCTCAAATTTTTTTCGCAGTTTCACATGCCCATCTTCAAACGACGATTCCCAAGCAACTAAAAGAGTCTAACTATCGCAATAACTTTCAGAATCTGCGGAATATATTCTAGTTTCATAATAACATCACCGGGAATTTTGCACGGTGAAACTTTAGGCCCGGGGGGCGTTTTTACGCAGACTTTCGGCAGCCGTCCTACGCTCTCAAATTTTTTTTCGCAGTTTCACATGCCCATCTTCAAACGACGATTCCCAAGCAACTAAAAGAGTCTAACTATCGCAATAACTTTCAGAATCTGCGGAATATATTCTAGTTTCATAATAACATCACCGGGAATTTTGCACGGTGAAACTTTAGGCCCGGGGGGCGTTTTTACGCAGACTTTCGGCAGCCGTCCTACGCTCTCAAATTTTTTTTCGCAGTTTCACATGCCCATCTTCAAACGACGATTCCCAAGCAACTAAAAGAGTCTAACTATCGCAATAACTTTCAGAATCTGCGGAATATATTCTAGTTTCATAATAACATCACCGGGAATTTTGCACGGTGAAACTTTAGGCCCGGGGGGCGTTTATACGCAGACTTTCGGCAGCCGTCCTACGCTCTCAAATTTTTTTTCGCAGTTTCACATGCCCATCTTCAAACGACGATTCCCAAGCAACTAAAAGAGTCTAACTATCGCAATAACTTTCAGAAGCTGCGGAATATATTCTAGTTTCATAATAACATAACCGGGAATTTTGCACGGTGAAACTTTAGGCCCGGGGGGCGTTTTTACGCAGACTTTCGGCAGCCGTCCTACGCTCTCAAAATTTTTTTCGCAGTTTCACATGCCCATCTTCAAACGACGATTCCCAAGCAACTAAAAGAGTCTAACTATCGCAATAACTTTCAGAATCTGCGGAATATATTCTAGTTTCATAATAACATCACCGGGAATTTTGCACGGTGAAACTTTAGGCCCGGGGGGCGTTTTTACGCAGACTTTCGGCAGCCGTCCTACGCTCTCAAATTTTTTTTCGCAGTTTCACTTGCCCATCTTCAAACGACGATTCCCAAGCAACTAAAAGAGTCTAACTATCGCAATAACTTTCAGAATCTGCGGAATATATTCTAGTTTCATAATAACATCACCGGGAATTTTGCACGGTGAAACTTTAGGCCCGGGGGGCGTTTTTACGCAGACTTTCGGCAGCCGTCCTACGCTCTCAAATTTTTTTTCGCAGTTTCACATGCCCATCTTCAAACGACGATTCCCAAGCAACTAAAAGAGTCTAACTATCGCAATAACTTTCAGAATCTGCGGAATATATTCTAGTTTCATAATAACATCACCGGGAATTTTGCACGGTGAAACTTTAGGCCCGGGGGGCGTTTTTACGCAGACTTTCGGCAGCCGTCCTACGCTCTCAAATTTTTTTTCGCAGTTTCACATGCCCATCTTCAAACGACGATTCCCAAGCAACTAAAAGAGTCTAACTATCGCAATAACTTTCAGAATCTGCGGAATATATTCTAGTTTCATAATAACATCACCGGTAATTTTGCACGGTGAAACTTTAGGCCCGGGGGGCGTTTTTACGCAGACTTTCGGCAGCCGTCCTACGCTCTCAAAACTTTTTTCGCAGTTTCACATGCCCATCTTCAAACGACGATTCCCAAGCAACTAAAAGAGTCTAACTATCGCAATAACTTTCAGAATCTGCGGAATATATTCTAGTTTCATAATAACATCACCGGGAATTTTGCACGGTGAAACTTTAGGCCCGGGGGGCGTTTTTACGCAGACTTTCGGCAGCCGTCCTACGCTCTCAAAATTTTTTTCGCAGTTTCACATGCCCATCTTCAAACGACGATTCCCAAGCAACTAAAAGAGTCTAACTATCGCAATAACTTTCAGAATCTGCGGAATATATTCTAGTTTCATAATAACATCACCGGGAATTTTGCACGGTGAAACTTTAGGCCCGGGGGGCGTTTTTACGCAGACTTTCGGCAGCCGTCCTACGCTCTCAAAATTTTTTTCGCAGTTTCACATGCCCATCTTCAAACGACGATTCCCAAGCAACTAAAAGAGTCTAACTATCGCAATAACTTTCAGAATCTGCGGAATATATTCTAGTTTCATAATAACATCACCGGGAATTTTGCACGGTGAAACTTTAGGCCCGGGGGGCGTTTTTACGCAGACTTTCGGCAACCGTCCTACGCTCTCAAATTTTTTTTCGCAGTTTCACATGCCCATCTTCAAACGACGATTCCCAAGCAACTAAAAGAGTCTAACTATCGCAATAACTTTCAGAATCTGCGGAATATATTCTAGTTTCATAATAACATCACCGGGAATTTTGCACGGTGAAACTTTAGGCCCGGGGGGCGTTTTTACGCAGACTTTCGGCAGCCGTCCTACGCTCTCAAAATTTTTTTCGCAGTTTCACATGCCCATCTTCAAACGGCGATTCCCAAGCAACTAAAAGAGTCTAACTATCGCAATAACTTTCAGAATCTGCGGAATATATTCTAGTTTCATAATAACATCACCGGGAATTTTGCACGGTGAAACTTTAGGCCCGGGGGGCGTTTTTACGCAGACTTTCGGCAGCCGTCCTACGCTCTCAAAATTTTTTTCGCAGTTTCACATGCCCATCTTCAAACGACGATTCCCAAGCAACTAAAAGAGTCTAACTATCGCAATAACTTTCAGAATCTGCGGAATATATTCTAGTTTCACAATAACATCACCGGGAATTTTGCACGGTGAAACTTTAGGCCCGGGGGGCGTTTTTACGCAGACTTTCGGCAGCCGTCCTACGCTCTCAAATTTTTTTTCGCAGTTTCACATGCCCATCTTCAAACGACGATTCCCAAGCAACTAAAAGAGTCTAACTATCGCAATAACTTTCAGAATCTGCGGAATATATTCTAGTTTCATAATAACATCACAGGGAATTTTGCACGGTGAAACTTTAGGCCCGGGGGGCGTTTTTACGCAGACTTTCGGCAGCCGTCTTACGCTCTCAAATTTTTTTTCGCAGTTTCACATGCCCATCTTCAAACGACGATTCCCAAGCAACTAAAAGAGTCTAACTATCGCAATAACTTTCAGAATCTGCGGAATATATTCTAGTTTCATAATAACATCACCGGGAATTTTGCACGGTGAAACTTTAGGCCCGGGGGGCGTTTTTACGCAGACTTTCGGCAGCCGTCCTACGCTCTCAAAATTTTTTTCGCAGTTTCACATGCCCATTTTCAAACGACGATTCCCAAGCAACTAAAAGAGTCTAACTATCGCAATAACTTTCAGAATCTGCGGAATATATTCTAGATTCATAATAACATCACCGGGAATTTTGCACGGTGAAACTTTAGGCCCGGGGGGCGTTTTTACGCAGACTTTCGGCAGTCGTCCTACGCTCTCAAAATTTTTTTCGCAGTTTCACCTGCCCATCTTCAAACGACGATTCCCAAGCAACTAAAAGAGTCTAACTATCGCAATAACTTTCAGAATCTGCGGAATATATTCTAGTTTCATAATGACATCACCGGGAATTTTGCACGGTGAAACTTTAGGCCCGGGGGGCGTTTTTACGCAGACTTTCGGCAGCCGTCCTACGCTCTCAAAATTTTTTTCGCAGTTTCACATGCCCATCTTCAAACGACGATTCCCAAGCAACTAAAAGAGTCTAACTATCGCAATAACTTTCAGAATCTGCGGAATATATTCTAGTTTCATAATGACATCACCGAGAATTTTGCACGGTGAAACTTTAGGCCCGGGGGGCGTTTTTACGCAGACTTTCGGCAGTCGTCCTACGCTCTCAAAATTTTTTTCGCAGTTTCACCTGCCCATCTTCAAACGACGATTCCCAAGCAACTAAAAGAGTCTAACTATCGCAATAACTTTCAGAATCTGCGGAATATATTCTAGTTTCATAATGACATCACCGGGAATTTTGCACGGTGAAACTTTAGGCCCGGGGGGCGTTTTTACGCAGACTTTCGGCAGCCGTCCTACGCTCTCAAATTTTTTTTCGCAGTTTCACTTGCCCATCTTCAAACGACGATTCCCAAGCAACTAAAAGAGTCTAACTATCGCAATAACTTTCAGAATCTGCGGAATATATTCTAGTTTCATAATAACATCACCGGGAATTTTGCACGGTGAAACTTTAGGCCCGGGGGGCGTTTTTACGCAGACTTTCGGCAGCCGTCCTACGCTCTCAAATTTTTTTTCGCAGTTTCACATCCCATCTTCAAACGACGATTCCCAAGCAACTAAAAGAGTCTAACTATCGCAATAACTTTCAGAATCTGCGGAATATATTCTAGTTTCATAATAACATCACCGGGAATTTTGCACGGTGAAACTTTAGGCCCGGGGGGCGTTTTTACGCAGACTTTCGGCAGCCGTCCTACGCTCTCAAATTTTTTTTCGCAGTTTCACATGCCCATCTTCAAACGACGATTCCCAAGCAACTAAAAGAGTCTAACTATCGCAATAACTTTCAGAATCTGCGGAATATATTCTAGTTTCATAATAACATCACCGGGAATTTTGCACGGTGAAACTTTAGGCCCGGGGGGCGTTTATACGCAGACTTTCGGCAGCCGTCCTACGCTCTCAAATTTTTTTTCGCAGTTTCACATGCCCCATCTTCAAACGACGATTCCCAAGCAACTAAAAGAGTCTAACTATCGCAATAACTTTCAGAAGCTGCGGAATATATTCTAGTTTCATAATAACATCACCGGGAATTTTGCACGGTGAAACTTTAGGCCCGGGGGGCGTTTTTACGCAGACTTTCGGCAGCCGTCCTACGCTCTCAAAATTTTTTTCGCAGTTTCACATGCCCATCTTCAAACGACGATTCCCAAGCAACTAAAAGAGTCTAACTATCGCAATAACTTTCAGAATCTGCGGAATATATTCTAGTTTCATAATAACATCACCGGGAATTTTGCACGGTGAAACTTTAGGCCCGGGGGGCGTTTTTACGCAGACTTTCGGCAGCCGTCCTACGCTCTCAAATTTTTTTTCGCAGTTTCACTTGCCCATCTTCAAACGACGATTCCCAAGCAACTAAAAGAGTCTAACTATCGCAATAACTTTCAGAATCTGCGGAATATATTCTAGTTTCATAATAACATCACCGGGAATTTTGCACGGTGAAACTTTAGGCCCGGGGGGCGTTTTTACGCAGACTTTCGGCAGCCGTCCTACGCTCTCAAATTTTTTTCGCAGTTTCACATGCCCATCTTCAAACGACGATTCCCAAGCAACTAAAAGAGTCTAACTATCGCAATAACTTTCAGAATCTGCGGAATATATTCTAGTTTCATAATAACATCACCGGGAATTTTGCACGGTGAAACTTTAGGCCCGGGGGGCGTTTTTACGCAGACTTTCGGCAGCCGTCCTACGCTCTCAAATTTTTTTTCGCAGTTTCACATGCCCATCTTCAAACGACGATTCCCAAGCAACTAAAAGAGTCTAACTATCGCAATAACTTTCAGAATCTGCGGAATATATTCTAGTTTCATAATAACATCACCGGTAATTTTGCACGGTGAAACTTTAGGCCCGGGGGGCGTTTTTACGCAGACTTTCGGCAGCCGTCCTACGCTCTCAAAACTTTTTTCGCAGTTTCACATGCCCATCTTCAAACGACGATTCCCAAGCAACTAAAAGAGTCTAACTATCGCAATAACTTTCAGAATCTGCGGAATATATTCTAGTTTCATAATAACATCACCGGGAATTTTGCACGGTGAAACTTTAGGCCCGGGGGGCGTTTTTACGCAGACTTTCGGCAGCCGTCCTACGCTCTCAAAATTTTTTTCGCAGTTTCACATGCCCATCTTCAAACGACGATTCCCAAGCAACTAAAAGAGTCTAACTATCGCAATAACTTTCAGAATCTGCGGAATATATTCTAGTTTCATAATAACATCACCGGGAATTTTGCACGGTGAAACTTTAGGCCCGGGGGGCGTTTTTACGCAGACTTTCGGCAGCCGTCCTACGCTCTCAAAATTTTTTTCGCAGTTTCACATGCCCATCTTCAAACGACGATTCCCAAGCAACTAAAAGAGTCTAACTATCGCAATAACTTTCAGAATCTGCGGAATATATTCTAGTTTCATAATAACATCACCGGGAATTTTGCACGGTGAAACTTTAGGCCCGGGGGGCGTTTTTACGCAGACTTTCGGCAGCCGTCCTACGCTCTCAAATTTTTTTTCGCAGTTTCACATGCCCATCTTCAAACGACGATTCCCAAGCAACTAAAAGAGTCTAACTATCGCAATAACTTTCAGAATCTGCGGAATATATTCTAGTTTCATAATAACATCACCGGGAATTTTGCACGGTGAAACTTTAGGCCCGGGGGGCGTTTTTACGCAGACTTTCGGCAGCCGTCCTACGCTCTCAAAATTTTTTTCGCAGTTTCACATGCCCATCTTCAAACGGCGATTCCCAAGCAACTAAAAGAGTCTAACTATCGCAATAACTTTCAGAATCTGCGGAATATATTCTAGTTTCATAATAACATCACCGGGAATTTTGCACGGTGAAACTTTAGGCCCGGGGGGCGTTTTTACGCAGACTTTCGGCAGCCGTCCTACGCTCTCAAAATTTTTTTCGCAGTTTCACATGCCCATCTTCAAACGACGATTCCCAAGCAACTAAAAGAGTCTAACTATCGCAATAACTTTCAGAATCTGCGGAATATATTCTAGTTTCACAATAACATCACCGGGAATTTTGCACGGTGAAACTTTAGGCCCGGGGGCGTTTTTACGCAGACTTTCGGCAGCCGTCCTACGCTCTCAAATTTTTTTTCGCAGTTTCACATGCCCATCTTCAAACGACGATTCCCAAGCAACTAAAAGAGTCTAACTATCGCAATAACTTTCAGAATCTGCGGAATATATTCTAGTTTCATAATAACATCACAGGGAATTTTGCACGGTGAAACTTTAGGCCCGGGGGGCGTTTTTACGCAGACTTTCGGCAGCCGTCTTACGCTCTCAAATTTTTTTTCGCAGTTTCACATGCCCATCTTCAAACGACGATTCCCAAGCAACTAAAAGAGTCTAACTATCGCAATAACTTTCAGAATCTGCGGAATATATTCTAGTTTCATAATAACATCACCGGGAATTTTGCACGGTGAAACTTTAGGCCCGGGGGGCGTTTTTACGCAGACTTTCGGCAGCCGTCCTACGCTCTCAAAATTTTTTTCGCAGTTTCACATGCCCATTTTCAAACGACGATTCCCAAGCAACTAAAAGAGTCTAACTATCGCAATAACTTTCAGAATCTGCGGAATATATTCTAGATTCATAATAACATCACCGGGAATTTTGCACGGTGAAACTTTAGGCCCGGGGGGCGTTTTTACGCAGACTTTCGGCAGTCGTCCTACGCTCTCAAAATTTTTTTCGCAGTTTCACCTGCCCATCTTCAAACGACGATTCCCAAGCAACTAAAAGAGTCTAACTATCGCAATAACTTTCAGAATCTGCGGAATATATTCTAGTTTCATAATGACATCACCGGGAATTTTGCACGGTGAAACTTTAGGCCCGGGGGGCGTTTTTACGCAGACTTTCGGCAGCCGTCCTACGCTCTCAAAATTTTTTTCGCAGTTTCACATGCCCATCTTCAAACGACGATTCCCAAGCAACTAAAAGAGTCTAACTATCGCAATAACTTTCAGAATCTGCGGAATATATTCTAGTTTCATAATGACATCACCGAGAATTTTGCACGGTGAAACTTTAGGCCCGGGGGGCGTTTTTACGCAGACTTTCGGCAGTCGTCCTACGCTCTCAAAATTTTTTTCGCAGTTTCACCTGCCCATCTTCAAACGACGATTCCCAAGCAACTAAAAGAGTCTAACTATCGCAATAACTTTCAGAATCTGCGGAATATATTCTAGTTTCATAATGACATCACCGGGAATTTTGCACGGTGAAACTTTAGGCCCGGGGGGCGTTTTTACGCAGACTTTCGGCAGCCGTCCTACGCTCTCAAATTTTTTTTCGCAGTTTCACTTGCCCATCTTCAAACGACGATTCCCAAGCAACTAAAAGAGTCTAACTATCGCAATAACTTTCAGAATCTGCGGAATATATTCTAGTTTCATAATAACATCACCGGGAATTTTGCACGGTGAAACTTTAGGCCCGGGGGGCGTTTTTACGCAGACTTTCGGCAGCCGTCCTACGCTCTCAAATTTTTTTTCGCAGTTTCACATGCCCATCTTCAAACGACGATTCCCAAGCAACTAAAAGAGTCTAACTATCGCAATAACTTTCAGAATCTGCGGAATATATTCTAGTTTCATAATAACATCACCGGGAATTTTGCACGGTGAAACTTTAGGCCCGGGGGGCGTTTTTACGCAGACTTTCGGCAGCCGTCCTACGCTCTCAAATTTTTTTTCGCAGTTTCACATGCCCATCTTCAAACGACGATTCCCAAGCAACTAAAAGAGTCTAACTATCGCAATAACTTTCAGAATCTGCGGAATATATTCTAGTTTCATAATAACATCACCGGGAATTTTGCACGGTGAAACTTTAGGCCCGGGGGGCGTTTTTACGCAGACTTTCGGCAGCCGTCCTACGCTCTCAAAACTTTTTTCGCAGTTTCACATGCCCATCTTCAAACGACGATTCCCAAGCAACTAAAAGAGTCTAACTATCGCAATAACTTTCAGAATCTGCGGAATATATTCTAGTTTCATAATAACATCACCGGGAATTTTGCACGGTGAAACTTTAGGCCCGGGGGGCGTTTTTACGCAGACTTTCGGCAGCCGTCCTACGCTCTCAAATTTTTTTTCGCAGTTTCACATGCCCATCTTCAAACGACGATTCCCAAGCAACTAAAAGAGTCTAACTATCGCAATAACTTTCAGAATCTGCGGAATATATTCTAGTTTCATAATAACATCACCGGGAATTTTGCACGGTGAAACTTTAGGCCCGGGGGGCGTTTTTACGCAGACTTTCGGCAGCCGTCCTACGCTCTCAAAATTTTTTTCGCAGTTTCACATGCCCATCTTCAAACGACGATTCCCAAGCAACTAAAAGAGTCTAACTATCGCAATAACTTTCAGAATCTGCGGAATATATTCTAGTTTCATAATAACATCACCGGGAATTTTGCACGGTGAAACTTTAGGCCCGGGGGGCGTTTTTACGCAGACTTTCGGCAGCCGTCCTACGCTCTCAAATTTTTTTTCGCAGTTTCACATGCCCATCTTCAAACGACGATTCCCAAGCAACTAAAAGAGTCTAACTATCGCAATAACTTTCAGAATCTGCGGAATATATTCTAGTTTCATAATAACATCACCGGGAATTTTGCACGGTGAAACTTTAGGCCCGGGGGGCGTTTTTACGCAGACTTTCGGCAGCCGTCCTACGCTCTCAAATTTTTTTTCGCAGTTTCACATGCCCATCTTCAAACGACGATTCCCAAGCAACTAAAAGAGTCTAACTATCGCAATAACTTTCAGAATCTGCGGAATATATTCTAGTTTCATAATAACATCACCGGGAATTTTGCACGGTGAAACTTTAGGCCCGGGGGGCGTTTTTACGCAGACTTTCGGCAGCCGTCCTACGCTCTCAAATTTTTTTTCGCAGTTTCACATGCCCATCTTCAAACGACGTTTCCCAAGCAACTAAAAGAGTCTAACTATCGCAATAACTTTCAGAACCTGCGGAATATATTCTAGTTTCATAATAACATCACCGGGAATTTTGCACGGTGAAACTTTAGGCCCGGGGGGCGTTTTTACGCAGACTTTCGGCAGCCGTCCTACGCTCTCAAAATTTTTTTCGCAGTTTCACATGCCCATCTTCAAACGACGATTCCCAAGCAACTAAAAGAGTCTAACTATCGCAATAACTTTCAGAATCTGCGGAATATATTCTAGTTTCACAATAACATCACCGGGAATTTTGCACGGTGAAACTTTAGGCCCGGGGGGCGTTTTTACGCAGACTTTCGGCAGCCGTCCTACGCTCTCAAATTTTTTTTCGCAGTTTCACATGCCCATCTTCAAACGACGATTCCCAAGCAACTAAAAGAGTCTAACTATCGCAATAACTTTCAGAATCTGCGGAATATATTCTAGTTTCATAATAACATCACCGGGAATTTTGCACGGTGAAACTTTAGGCACGGGGGGCGTTTTTTACGCAGATTTTCGGCAGCCGTCCTACGCTCTCAAATTTTTTTTCGCAGTTTCACATGCCCATTTTCAAACGACGATTCCCAAGCAACTAAAAGAGTCTAACTATCGCAATAACTTTCAGAATCTGCGGAATATATTCTAGTTTCATAATAACATCACCGGGAATTTTGCACGGTGAAACTTTAGGCCCGGGGGGCGTTTTTACGCAGACTTTCGGCAGCCGTCCTACGCTCTCAAATTTTTTTTCGCAGTTTCACATGCCCATCTTCAAACGACGATTCCCAAGCAACTAAAAGAGTCTAACTATCGCAATAACTTTCAGAATCTGCGGAATATATTCTAGTTTCATAATAACATCACCGGGAATTTTGCACGGTGAAACTTTAGGCCCGGGGGGCGTTTTTACGCAGACTTTCGGCAGCCGTCCTACGCTCGCAAATTTTTTTTCGCAGTTTCACATGCCCATCTTCAAACGACGATTCCCAAGCAACTAAAAGAGTCTAACTATCGCAATAACTTTCAGAATCTGCGGAATATATTCTAGTTTCATAATAACATCACCGGGAATTTTGCACGGTGAAACTTTAGGCCCGGGGGGCGTTTTTACGCAGACTTTCGGCAGCCGTCCTACGCTCTCAAATTTTTTTTCGCAGTTTCACATGCCCATCTTCAAACGACGATTCCCAAGCAACTAAAAGAGTCTAACTATCGCAATAACTTTCAGAATCTGCGGAATATATTCTAGTTTCATAATAACATCACCGGGAATTTTGCACGGTGAAACTTTAGGCCCGGGGGCGTTTTTACGCAGACTTTCGGCAGCCGTCCTACGCTCTCAAATTTTTTTTCGCAGTTTCACATGCCCATCTTCAAACGACGATTCCCAAGCAACTAAAAGAGTCTAACTATCGCAATAACTTTCAGAATCTGCGGAATATATTCTAGTTTCATAATAACATCACCGGGAATTTTGCACGGTGAAACTTTAGGCCCGGGGGGCGTTTTTACGCAGACTTTCGGCAGCCGTCCTACGCTCTCAAATTTTTTTTCGCAGTTTCACATGCCCATCTTCAAACGACGATTCCCAAGCAACTAAAAGAGTCTAACTATCGCAATAACTTTCAGAATCTGCGGAATATATTCTAGTTTCATAATAACATCACCGGGAATTTTGCACGGTGAAACTTTAGGCCCGGGGGGCGTTTTTACGCAGACTTTCGGCAGCCGTCCTACGCTCTCAAATTTTTTTTCGCAGTTTCACATGCCCATCTTCAAACGACGATTCCCAAGCAACTAAAAGAGTCTAACTATCGCAATAACTTTCAGAATCTGCGGAATATATTCTAGTTTCATAATAACATCACCGGGAATTTTGCACGGTGAAACTTTAGGCCCGGGGGGCGTTTTTACGCAGACTTTCGGCAGCCGTCCTACGCTCTCAAATTTTTTTTCGCAGTTTCACATGCCCATCTTCAAACGACGATTCCCAAGCAACTAAAAGAGTCTAACTATCGCAATAACTTTCAGAATCTGCGGAATATATTCTAGTTTCATAATAACATCACCGGGAATTTTGCACGGTGAAACTTTAGGCCCGGGGGGCGTTTTTACGCAGACTTTCGGCAGCCGTCCTACGCTCTCAAAATTTTTTTCGCAGTTTCACATGCCCATCTTCAAACGACGATTCCCAAGCAACTAAAAGAGTCTAACTATCGCAATAACTTTCAGAATCTGCGGAATATATTCTAGTTTCATAATAACATCACCGGGAATTTTGCACGGTGAAACTTTAGGCCCGGGGGGCGTTTTTACGCAGACTTTCGGCAGCCGTCCTACGCTCTCAAATTTTTTTTCGCAGTTTCACATGCCCATCTTCAAACGACGATTCCCAAGCAACTAAAAGAGTCTAACTATCGCAATAACTTTCAGAATCTGCGGAATATATTCTAGTTTCATAATAACATCACCGGGAATTTTGCACGGTGAAACTTTAGGCCCGGGGGGCGTTTTTACGCAGACTTTCGGCAGCCGTCCTACGCTCTCAAATTTTTTTTCGCAGTTTCACATGCCCATCTTCAAACGACGATTCCCAAGCAACTAAAAGAGTCTAACTATCGCAATAACTTTCAGAATCTGCGGAATATATTCTAGTTTCATAATAACATCACCGGGAATTTTGCACGGTGAAACTTTAGGCCCGGGGGGCGTTTTTACGCAGACTTTCGGCAGCCGTCCTACGCTCTCAAAATTTTTTTCGCAGTTTCACATGCCCATCTTCAAACGACGATTCCCAAGCAACTAAAAGAGTCTAACTATCGCAATAACTTTCAGAATCTGCGGAATATATTCTAGTTTCATAATAACATCACCGGGAATTTTGCACGGTGAAACTTTAGGCCCGGGGGGCGTTTTTACGCAGACTTTCGGCAGCCGTCCTACGCTCTCAAATTTTTTTTCGCAGTTTCACATGCCCATCTTCAAACGACGTTTCCCAAGCAACTAAAAGAGTCTAACTATCGCAATAACTTTCAGAATCTGCGGAATATATTCTAGTTTCATAATAACATCACCGGGAATTTTGCACGGTGAAACTTTAGGCCCGGGGGGCGTTTTTACGCAGACTTTCGGCAGCCGTCCTACGCTCTCAATTTTTTTTCGCAGTTTCACATGCCCATCTTCAAACGACGATTCCCAAGCAACTAAAAGAGTCTAACTATCGCAATAACTTTCAGAATCTGCGGAATATATTCTAGTTTCATAATAACATCACCGGGAATTTTGCACGGTGAAACTTTAGGCCCGGGGGGCGTTTTTACGCAGACTTTCGGCAGCCGTCCTACGCTCTCAAATTTTTTTTCGCAGTTTCACATGCCCATCTTCAAACGACGATTCCCAAGCAACTAAAAGAGTCTAACTATCGCAATAACTTTCAGAATCTGCGGAATATATTCTAGTTTCATAATAACATCACCGGGAATTTTGCACGGTGAAACTTTAGGCCCGGGTGGCGTTTTTACGCAGACTTTCGGCAGCCGTCCTACGCTCTCAAATTTTTTTTCGCAGTTTCACATGCCCATCTTCAAACGACGATTCCCAAGGAACTAAAAGAGTCTAACTATCGCAATAACTTTCAGAATCTGCGGAATATATTCTAGTTTCATAATAACATCACCGGGAATTTTGCACGGTGAAACTTTAGGCCCGGGGGGCGTTTTTACGCAGACTTTCGGCAGCCGTCCTACGCTCTCAAAATTTTTTTCGCAGTTTCACATGCCCATCTTCAAACGACGATTCCCAAGCAACTAAAAGAGTCTAACTATCGCAATAACTTTCAGAATCTGCGGAATATATTCTAGTTTCATAATAACATCACCGGGAATTTTGCACGGTGAAACTTTAGGCCCGGGGGGCGTTTTTACGCAGACTTTCGGCAGCCGTCCTACGCTCTCAAATTTTTTTTCGCAGTTTCACATGCCCATCTTCAAACGACGATTCCCAAGCAACTAAAAGAGTCTAACTATCGCAATAACTTTCAGAATCTGCGGAATATATTCTAGTTTCATAATAACATCACCGGGAATTTTGCACGGTGAAACTTTAGGCCCGGGGGGCGTTTTTACGCAGACTTTCGGCAGCCGTCCTACGCTCTCAAATTTTTTTCGCAGTTTCACATGCCCATCTTCAAACGACGATTCCCAAGCAACTAAAAGAGTCTAACTATCGCAATAACTTTCAGAATCTGCGGAATATATTCTAGTTTCATAATAACATCACCGGGAATTTTGCACGGTGAAACTTTAGGCCCGGGGGGCGTTTTTACGCAGACTTTCGGCAGCCGTCCTACGCTCTCAAAATTTTTTTTCGCAGTTTCACATGCCCATCTTCAAACGACGATTCCCAAGCAACTAAAAGAGTCTAACTATCGCAATAACTTTCAGAATCTGCGGAATATATTCTAGTTTCATAATAACATCACCGGGAATTTTGCACGGTGAAACTTCAGGCCCGGGGGGCGTTTTTACGCAGACTTTCGGCAGCCGTCCTACGCTCTCAAATTTTTTTTCGCAGTTTCACATGCCCATCTTCAAACGACGATTCCCAAGCAACTAAAAGAGTCTAACTATCGCAATAACTTTCAGAATCTGCGGAATATATTCTAGTTTCATAATAACATCACCGGGAATTTTGCACGGTGAAACTTTAGGCCCGGGGGGCGTTTTTACGCAGACTTTCGGCAGCCGTCCTACGCTCTCAAATTTTTTTTCGCAGTTTCACATGCCCATCTTCAAACGACGATTCCCAAGCAACTAAAAGAGTCTAACTATCGCAATAACTTTCAGAATCTGCGGAATATATTCTAGTTTCATAATAACATCACCGGGAATTTTGCACGGTGAAACTTTAGGCCCGGGGGGCGTTTTTACGCAGACTTTCGGCAGCCGTCCTACGCTCTCAAAATTTTTTTCGCAGTTTCACATGCCCATCTTCAAACGACGATTCCCAAGCAACTAAAAGAGTCTAACTATCGCAATAACTTTCAGAATCTGCGGAATATATTCTAGTTTCATAATAACATCACCGGGAATTTTGCACGGTGAAACTTTAGGCCCGGGGGGCGTTTTTACGCAGACTTTCGGCAGCCGTCCTACGCTCTCAAAATTTTTTTCGCAGTTTCACATGCCCATCTTCAAACGACGATTCCCAAGCAACTAAAAGAGTCTAACTATCGCAATAACTTTCAGAATCTGCGGAATATATTCTAGTTTCATAATAACATCACCGGGAATTTTGCACGGTGAAACTTTAGGCCCGGGGGGCGTTTTTACGCAGACTTTCGGCAGCCGTCCTACGCTCTCAAAATTTTTTTTCGCAGTTTCACATGCCCATCTTCAAACGACGATTCCCAAGCAACTAAAAGAGTCTAACTATCGCAATAACTTTCAGAATCTGCGGAATATATTCTAGTTTCATAATAACATCACCGGGAATTTTGCACGGTGAAACTTTAGGCCCGGGGGGCGTTTTTACGCAGACTTTCGGCAGCCGTCCCTACGCTCTCAAATTTTTTTCGCAGTTTCACATGCCCATCTTCAAACGACGATTCCCAAGCAACTAAAGAGTCTAACTATCGCAATAACTTTCAGAATCTGCGGAATATATTCTAGTTTCATAATAACATCACCGGGAATTTTGCACGGTGAAACTTTAGGCCCGGGGGGGCGTTTTTTTACGCAGACTTTCGGCA
>CAWVNO010000463.1:0-19000 GCA_963930645.1 Salticus scenicus
GAAGCAGTATTTAGTAGTTTAACTAATATATAAATTTATTAGTTAAACTACTAAAATTTTTTAATTGTGTAACAGGGTTATTTAAGACCATAATTTATAATCAAATTTGAAAAGTTCATTTCCTCTTTTCCTTTCAGTATGTAGAGTATAAAATGTTATTTTTTGTTAGGAGTAATTAAAAAAGAAGTTGTTTTCAAGGTAGAATAATTATGTCACAAAGAGTGTAGGTAAATTTCAGACCAACGTTTGGTTCAGAATTTACCTATGTCAGAATTTACCTATGAAAAAATTCAAGAGTGAGATTTTGGTGTATCTATACAGATTACGGGCTTCTGAATTCATTTTGTCATTTTTACAAAGTGTATGTAGATATGTGTGTGAATGAACATGTTAGCCTCTATACACTTTGAATGTTGATAGCTGAAAGAGAATAGGTATGTTATAGGTCACTGTCACACAAACTATACAGATTTTGAATAAATGTAGCTTTTAGGTTTTTTTTTTTTTTTTTTTTTTTTTACTACTGAAGACATAAATAAAAATTACTTATTATGGCTGTGAACTCAAATTATTTAAAGTGTGATAGCATTTAAACGGCATATTCAGTTGGTCTAAAAGTTTCTTCAAAGTATATTAGTATATTATACCTTACTGTCACACAAACTACATAGAGTTTGATGAGTTAAGGACATATAACTTTTTTATTTTTTAGGATACAAAGTAGAATTTTTATACATTGAGGTATATGGTCTCCAATTATTTGCACAAATAATAAATATAAAATTGTTTGCAGCACTCATGCCTACTTTACCTGAAGAAGAGCTGTTTAGAAAAAATGTATTGTAATTTAGTTTTAAATTACAATAAAATTGTTCTTTTACCCAAAACAATTGTTGTGAATTCTTGCATTTTATGGTTTTTATTCAAAGTTTTATACTTATTTCTTTTTAACGCCAGTACTGTGGTGTTTTTTAACACGCTTTTATTAGCTTCACCTGTATGTATGTTTGTAACTGCTCTGTGAGCAAACAAAAAATCTATATTGCAAAAAAAGACTTCCCTACGTGAACGCTGTGGCTGTGAGGTAAAGCTCCGGGCTACGAACCTAAAGGTCTAGCTTTCGAGCCCAGTCAGGGGAGATTTTTTAAAAATGTTTTCTTTTTTTTTAATTCTAAATTATTTAATTAAAGATTTAAGTGTATGTAAATATTATGGTGTGTCACTCACATGATTTTCTCTTACCCTGCATTTTAATGCTAAGATAGATATTTTGTGCTTTTTAGTTCACATTTCTATAAAAGCGTGTTCTTTAATTTTTTTAAAACTATCATTTTATTTTTAATAACATATGCACATATAATAATGAAATTTAGATTTATTATTCATATGCACAAAAAAAAGTTTTCTGTAGAATACAGTATGAGATTTACAGTGCCACTCAAAAATATTCACACGCATTAACAGCTATAACTGGAAATTGCTAGAATTGCATTTTTGATTTTATTAAGCATTTTAAGTTTGCCTTTTATTCCTTCTTTTCTTAAATTAAGTAAATTTAAGGTCAGCCCAGTGCTGGTATTTCATAATTTGTTAATCTTGTTTGAAAAAATTAATTTTTTAAAATATTTAATATTTTATTTTCAATCAGTAAAATTCAAAATATAACTTACAAGGAAGCATTCAAAAGGTGTCGTCTTAAAAAAATATTGAAAAACATATATATGATTCTACTCTTCATAAAACACCAGTAAGTGAAAAAATTATCGGATGAAATGAATTACAGCAAAACCAATCGCCTAACAATATGAAATCGCCAAATATGCTTAATTTTTGTAATTTTTTGTGGTCGCTGTAATTCATTGCAGCTGATAATTTTATCACTTTCTGGTGTTTTAGGAAGAGTAGAATCACATATATATTTTTTAATGTTTTTTGAAGACGACACCTTTTGAATGTTTCCTTGTTAGTCAGAATTCGCAATATACGTGTAACATGTTTTATTTTTTAACTTATTACAGCACATAATACATTTTGTAACTTTCAGAAAGATAACTATGAACATTTTTAGTTTCAACCAAGTTTTTTTATACTTTTTTCCCCCTTTCTCTCCCCCCCCCTTTTCTTTTGTTATTATTTTAGGATTGTTTTTTTACGAGGCTTGCAAACAACCCTGCAATAACTCTCAGAATTTTTTAAATAGTATCAGAATGTCCCCAGCAACTGTGGCTATCTTTAATCATCCCCCCCCCCCTCCATATTCATCCTTTTAAAAGCAAAGCAGACTCAACGTTTTACTCTATTTTACATCATCACTACTATAATATGGGACTAGGAGCTAAAAGTGTTTACTTTAACATGTTGTAAATATGAGAAATTGGGGGGGGGGGGGGACACTGAAAACCTATGTATGGTTTTTAAAAAAAATCATTAAGTTTTTTTTTTTTTTTTTTTTTTTTTTTTTTTTACTATTTCTTGTAGGAGGGAAAATTTGTCGTTGTGTAATTGTAACATAGTGTAACTATTATTTTTGTCTGTTAAAAAATGTTCCTGATTTATATATATATATATATATATATATATATATATGTATGTATTTATTTTAATGTGCACGAAGGATGCTTGCATGAGTAGTAGTGAGTGCGGCACAAATGCTGTACAGATTTTCATAAGTGATATAGGTTTGAAAATTTTCTATTATGTTTTTCGAGAAATTTTTCAAAGCCAAAAAAGTCAATTTTTTTTTAGTACATTTTTTACATGACATATTTAAACTTTTCTTTCAGTACTCGTAGTACCAGTAACAGTTATGTGAGATATAGTGTGAAAAACAAAAGTTTTTGATTTAAATACATTATTTAGAAATTTATCAGATATATAATTTGAGTAACTTGCTCGAGAAGATGTTATTCATTATGATACATGAGATCTATGGTTGCTAATCAGCATTTTGAATATCCTTCAATAACTTTGTGTGAATATAATTATTAAACATTTTGCAACTGAAAAGAAGAATATATTGTTAAAATCCCTTGTTAAAATAAGTGTTTGATAACCATTTACTTTTACTGTTGCAGCATCTCTCCAACTTAATCAGCAATGTGGATGGTCAAGGTGTCTACAAAGGACATGTAATTATTTCACTTTGAGAAAGAGCAGAGCTAAAGAGCAGATTCCCAAAATTTGTTCTACCTTTTCTTATAAATGTTTCAGGAGTTTACAAATATTTGCCGCCAAAAGAGAGTTCAGATTCTGGCTCATTAGCAACTACGGAAATAATATAAAATCTTAAAGCTAACTTATTAATTTCTAAGCCTGTAAAACCAATTCCCTAAACGCGCAACAATAATAAATTAAAAATAATAAATTTATATCTAAAAGTAATGAAGTGGTATATTTTTTGGATTGTACAGTTTTTTTTTTTTTTTTTTTTTTTTTTTTTTAAATAATATTTGAAAAATAGAATTACTGTGTCAAATGAATTATATTTATTAAGTATGGTTATTTATATGATTCTTGTCTTATGAATTGAAAAATTAACTTTATGTGTATGTAGTTCAAAGTATTAAAAAATGTAAATCTGTATTTAACAAATTTTCCATACAATGAACTTCTTTTATGTATTTAAAGACTGTTAAATAGAAGTCTGCTTTTTGATCGTGATGTACAATTGTAATAAACGGAGCGGCGTACCGCAACCCAAATGTATGCTTTAGTTATTCTTATTTATGTTTATATAAGTTTTAGAGATTGATTTTTTTTGCTTGATAAAGGAGAATCAGTGAAAGTTATAAAACATATACAGGTAAATATTTTAATATAAACATTTGTTTATATGAAAGCTGTTTTCAGGTTCAAGTGCAATAAGTGCAAGTTTCAGGAGTCGTGGTAAATGAAATTAAAAGCAGGTTTGTAAATCCTTGCTAAATTTTATAATTAAATAAATTTATGCTAATAGTTTTCAAGATATTTTTTCATCCTTGATATTGAAAGTAATAGTATTTTTGTTTTTTAAAGTAGCTGCATTTTAAAGCACAAAGTTGGCAAAAATTCTCTTTTCTTTTTTATAAAATCAACTGACAGTATTTCCTGTTTATTTTTATTTTTAAAACAAGATTTGAAAAACCTAAACATGGTAAACAAATGTTAATTAGCTGAGAAAGTTTTTAAAATATAATCCTTTATGTTATATCAAATACTATTCTATTTGTACATATTTTGGATTCAGTTAAATTTTAAGAAATGTTAACCAAATGTTTATTTATTTTTCTTTATTAGTTCAGTAGTGACGTTAAAATTCTATCCTCAGTTTTTTGGTATTATTTCTCTATATATAGATATCTTTTTTTTTTTTTTTTTCTTATTTAACACTGAAGAATTCTTTGATTTTTCTGTTTTTCCATGCTCATGTTCTACATTTTCTTCAGTATTTCACAACTGATTTGCAAAAACAAAACTTTTTTTAATTGCATTACTATATAAATAATTCCTTAAATAGATAAACTGAATAGCATTTATCCCCATTGCAAAATTTTCCTTTACAATACAAAGAGTCAAAAATTTTAAAGCAATTTGCAGGATGTGAAATCTAAAAATTATTTTAGATGGCCAGTGCAGATTCTTTCATCTCGGAAAAGTATAACATGAGTATTAAAGAAAGTCAATTTTGTGCTTTACAGATTGCACAAAACTGACTTTGTGCAGTCACACGAAATTTTGTGCAACTGACATGAAATTTTCTTTACCTCCCAAGGTTTTTCAGATTTTTTTAAAAGTATTACAAGTGAAGAAAATTGATTATGTTGTTTCAAATTATTACAGATATATGATTGAAACACTCGTGTTTAAAAGTATTGATCAGTTCTTTTGGAAAAAAATATTGAAAATTACATTCCTTGGAGAAAGCAATATTTCTACATATACATTTTATAATGTTTGAATACTACTATTAATTAAAATATTTTTAATTTTATGCTTGTTTAAAAATACTCCCCATTGTATTCATTTCTATGAAATTTTGACTTATGCTGTCATATGAACTAACTATTATGAAAAGACAAGATGATAACACAATCTGTTGAGCAATATGCATCAAAAGTTGATAGACAAAAAATTATGTCAAGTTGCATCTAAATGTAAAATTTCAAGCATATGTTATTGATCTCAGGGTGCATCGAATTTTTGTCACACCCATACAAAGCCATAGCCAAGGAAGGAAGTTAAAATACAACCCCCTTCTTGAAATTTTGCAGGTTTGTCAAAAATTTTAGAGTTCTACATCAGCATTTTTAGCATTCAACATTATGTACTAGAACTTGAACATCCAAAATTTTTTTCTGGCTACGCCCTTGTACTGACGTTAGGACAAAAAAGCCAGAAGTCTGTTACTCTTAAAATGTATAAAATCATCAAAAATTGGCAGTCTGAAAATTTCCAAACCAAATGTTTTCTTCTTATCAAATCAGATGTCAGTGACAATCTCACTTTTTTTTTACTAGGCATTAGGGGTACGGAAAAAATTACTACTTTTTTCCTTTCTTTTAATAGGTGCCTCACAGTTCTAAAAATTTCAATTTTTTTATTTTCCCATTTGTATCCTAAATAAGCAAGAATAATACTACTCCAATAACAGAATCATCCTTATTTGCTTATGACTCTAATTGGAGAACTAACAGTACATATAAATTTCAATGTAACTATCATGTTTAATAAAATTTCTCATAAATTATTGAATAAAATGACGTTCAAAGTTTTAATGTGTTTTGAAAATTTTTAAATTGCTCCCTGCTAATTTTATTTTTTCTCCCTCAATTTTACATTATTATTGTTTAACAATTTATTCTTGACCTACTTGGATATTATTTTGTGGATCCATTGGTAAGTTAATTGATTAAATATATTTAATATTTAAAAGCTGGAACTGAATGCAAATTTTAAGCATTTAAACAATTTTTTGTTCACCATCATGCTATAGGTATGGAGAGCGTAAAGAATCATGAAAATTTTTTACCTCGTTTTTTTTTTTTTTAATTATTATTATTATTTTTACACTTTTCAGGTATGGGGATACCAAAAATAATAAAATTTATATGTTGTCAGTCTGAAGGGTGTCAGTTTGTTAGTTTGTCTAACTATCTTAAGAATAAAAGATCGCAGGTATGTGGTTCCAGTTTTAAAATATTATCTATAACATTGGCTAGAACACTATCGATTTTCAACATTCTAATTTAAAAACTTCATAAGTTATTCAAAATTTACGATTTTCTTAACATGGTAAGTAGGGCAAAATTTTGTTTAAACATACATTAAAAGGGATATTTTTACAGTAAAGGTGCGAGACCAGCTTAAAAGTATGTTACAATGCTCGCATGAACATAATTAACCATGGAAACTGCATACATTAATTGAAATTAACCATTTTTTTAACATGGCAGAATCGCACAAAATTTCGCATAAACATCCATTGCAGTTTAAGTCATAAGATCAATAAAGTACGATAATTAAGTTCAGTCTACTTTTAAAATAATCTAAAATAGGTTTTCTTAAATAATTCAAAACTGTTACTAATTTGTCTTCAAACTTGGCAATCCCGATCAAATTTTTCGAGTGGAATTACGAACTTCAAAATGCCAAATTTGAATTTCCTGTGGTTATTTAAGTTACGCTTATAACAGATATACATACAGATCAGCCACTTAAAATTGGACTTTCGTATTCAGTGAACCTCAAAATGTGATGTTATACAAAAAACCAGTGTTGAAAATAGAATTTGAAAACATATTTTCTTTACAGTATGACTGTTAAAATTAATTTTTTTTTCCTGAGCAGTGTTTGTTGATATAGTAAAATGTAACAAAGCACTTACACCTGCTACATTCAAGTTTTGCTTAATTTTGGTTAACCTTGTATGTTGTCTGTAAATTGTATGCATATCACATTGTGCACTTAAATTTAGTTGTATTTAAAGAACACCGAACACAAAATGAAATAGACTGCCAGCAATTTCCAAGTATATATTCCCGATATATTCAAATACTTTGGATAGCCCTGTAAACAAATGATAAATGATTTCTATTCTATATTCTACACAAAACATGCTTTTATGCATTGAAAAAAAATATATATATATATGTTCATTCCATTTTGTTTAGGGCAACCTATATATGTTGCACTTTACTTAATGAACTTTTCCCCGTAGACGTAATGTATTTGAATTCTTTTGGATATCCCTGTACATAAACCATCTGCTTCATCTCAACGAAAAGTTTAATGTAGCATCACTACATTGTACAGATTTAGAATACCGAGTTTGGACTTCCTTCTATAATTTGTTGTTGAGAAAAAACAGAGACCAACTGATAAAAACATGTTTTTCAGATTCAGGAAACCTGAAAATGAAACAAAAACTCAATTTCAAAAATTTGACTCAAAAACAATACTATTTCTAATATGGATTTAAAAAATAAAATAAAAAAGATGGTAGTGTAACATTTATTTATTAATAAAAAGATTTTTTTTTTTTTCATTTATTATTATTATTATTTTTTTTTTTTTAGAATGCAAAAATTTATTTTTATTAAATACTACCTAATACACATTTAATATATTCTTTTAAAGCTCATTTATCTTCATAACAATATTGAAAAATACATTGAAATTGGTTTACCGATATAAACTTATTCAAAACATGTAAAAAATAAATAAATAAATGAGATTTTATACATATTTAATTAATTTTTCACATGAAATATGTATAACGAAAATATTAGCACGCGTATATTAAAAAAACAAAATAAAAAGTGCATAACCTTCCAAACCTCATTTTCTTTTTCATAAAAAAAAAAAAAAAAAAAAAATCGCCAAAAGAGCGATAATCAGCCAAATCTTTCTACCCATAAAACTGATTACGAAATCGCATACGTAATCCGTGACGTATGAGTAGTACTTCGGTCCCTCGTCAGGGGCGATAGTGTCTATGCGAAATTTACATGTTAAATTTTTACCATTAGCTTCTATGTAAGTGACGGCTCTGAATGTTATCAGTACTCTGTGGTTAGCAGTATCGTCACTTTTTCCCATTTCCAGTATTTCTGAAGCTTCAGAGACAGTATCCTTGAAGTTCATTTTTTGATTTATTACATTAGCATAGTGCAGCCATGTTTCCCGTGACTTGCATTCAGAACAATTCTAAAGGCTTGAAGGGATGTCAATTTGACCAACAGGGTAGGATTTGATAATCATTTAGCGTTCCTTATCGCTAATTTTCTCTGAACTACAACTGTTATCAACCTTATTTTAACATTAGACTCGTTGAGATCGCACTTGCGCAGAAGGTCGCAAGAAACGTGTTTCAAGGCTACATTATTTCAGTTATAGTTTGTTATCCTTTCCAATACCACTGAGCACATATATCCAGCAATGCTGCCAGATTAAGGATATTTTTTATTCATTACCCACCCCTAAATTTTTATTGTAACGGTTGCCTGATAACTTCGAAGGCTTAAAAGCATCACTAATCGTTAACTGCTAGCTGTAAAGAAATGCATTTAAAATTCAAAAATAAATAGATAAAAATTTTGTTAGGCTAAAAAATTATATTTTTGTGTCATGGTGTCCTTTACCCCCAGAGTACATTGTTATTCTAAAGTTTAGTCCGTAGCTAGTTGCCCACTGAGAACTTTCGAAAAATAAAATAAAATACTTTATTTAATTATTACGTAATTGCATTTATATTTCTTATTGTTCTCTTTTTTGGTCCTCTCGAAATATTTAATTTTTACTTTCTTCTATATACTAACGAAAAAAAAAAAAAAAGAAGAAGAAGAAGAAGAATTTTATTAGGGGCATCTACATATTAAAATTGGCATCAAATTCATTTTTTTTAATAGCACGCCCAATTTTTAACAAGTGTTTGAGTTATTTAAATCAAAACGTTTCAGAAGACGGTATAGTTTATATACTTCTTTCAATTTTTCGTCGATTCTTAAGCTGTCAAAATCAGTGGAAGCTAATACTAAATCAATCTGACAGATTTCATTTCACATCTAAAAAATTCTTCAATTTCTTCAATTATATATTTATTTTAAATTAATTAATTAATTAATTAATTATTGTTATTATTATTATTATTTTTGAGCAGAATTAAATTATTTAAACATATTCCACGAATATTTTTGATTGAAAAACAAAATTTAATTTTAACAACTATAAATAAATTCATATTCTAAAGAAATCTTAAATGAATTATGAATATCAATCTTTGCACAAATAGAATAAACATCTTAGAAACATCAGATTTCAAATTTACTGCTCTATTCTAGCATTATTTTTCGACATTTTTTTGTATTTCCATTTCTATTAGCGTCAAAGTGTTTATTCATCTGTTCACTTTTTATTCTTTACATATTTGTTTGGCGCATCATGTCCCATCGTGGACTTGTATCAAAAAACGCCAAACAGCCGTCATCTGTTATTATTTGTAACCCCAATAACAAAAAGTATAAAATCTAAAAAAAATGTTTTACAGTTTCCCTTTTTTCTTTGTGATTCTAATGATTTTCTTAGTAACATTCCGACTTTTACTACACACATTAACACTTTCGCGACCGCTGACGTAGATTCACATCTTTTGAAAATCTCTAACTCCACCAGTGGACGTTTCTTTCGCAATTTGTATGTTATTTATTTCTTAAAAATACACCCAAGTTCTTTGAACTCCCCAAGTTCAATGAACCGATGTGTTTGATCATGCACTTCAGCTCGATTGTTCTTCTCCTTCTCATGTGGAGGTAGGCGTCGGTTTTGACCGTCGTAGGAGCTCCCTCAAGCAACGTGATGATGATGATATTCATATTTGTACTATCAATATACTATGGATATAAAATATAAATCCTTTGATTAGAAAGAGTGTAACTATAATGTATACCCATTTGTAATATAAATGTGAATACAGAAAATTTTGCCGTCAAATATTGTAACTGGAGTGAAACACGCCCACAGGCGGCCTTACTGTGAAAAAGACAAAAACATGCGGTCGCGAAGGTGTTAACCCCTTAACGCGCGCTGTCCTCGCTGCGAGGACGCAAAATTTAAGATCCAGCTGCAAAAATTCATCCCGGAAATTTTTTAAGAAAAATTTACGTTTATAACATATCAGAAAAGGCCGTTTTTTTTTAAACCTTAAAATCTAAAATTTCTTTTAGTTTAATTTAGTTCATGAATTCCGGTGGCAATATAATTTAAATGATCCGAATTGTCTGGCGCTGCAAAGGGTTAACTTATTTTTTGTGAAACTAATGCATTGCAGATAGGAGATGGTGATATAATTATTTTCTAAAAGAAATGAGTCTCGCCTACTAATTTTATATAAAACAATACTTAAATTAAATATATATATTTAGCGCATTCGTGTTTGACTCTGTAAATGAAATTTGTATACAAAAACAACAAAGGCATTTACCTCATTTAATGTTGTGAACAAAATTATAATTATTTATTTAGGGATAGGTGAAATTATTTTGTTAAATTAAGTATTGTTTAATAAAAACCGTTAAAGCCGGTGTAAAACTGTTAAAAGTAGGAATATAGAACCTCTCATTTTTCTTAAATATTGAATATCATTTTTTAACCACTAATATTTGTGTTAATATTGTCATAAAATTAATAATATTTTAATGTTATAGTATTCGTAAGCCTCAAGTTGATATAAAGTGTTAAAGAAACACATTAAGTCGGAGCTAAATAACTATATAAAATTGACATGCAGTAACAATAAATCTTTAACTTTTATTTATTTTTTCTTAAATATTAAACATTCTACCCATTTTTTTAATTTGTTTTAGTCTTGTTATCCGCACTTTTTATTTGTTTTATGGTCTCTACACCTTATAGCGTAGCTGATAACATTTTAATTTATTCAGGAGCATCTTTTCCCTCACCTTTATTTCGGATTACTTTATTTGTCGAATCATTTTCTCCAATACATAATTCCAACGAAATGAGAAAAAAAATTCTTTAAATAAAAGTGATATGTAATAAAGGTATGGCTAAAAATGCTCTGAAATAAATTAAAATGATAGTAACTCTGTTATCCCTTTCCGACCCATTTTCGTACGATCGTGCTGTTTAGACATCCACGATATTCATTTACATTTTTGCATCTAGAATAGTCGTATGTCCAGGAAATGAACGATTGAGCTAATTAGCAGAAATTGTAAAGTGTAATTTTCAATATTTTTCTTCCAGTTTACAAAAACAGAAGAATGTAAGGTTTTAAGGTAAAAATGTTTCGGGTCGGAAGGGGTTATAGAAAACACAGAATTGATTATTACACAGAATTAGATTTTTATTAAAAAAAATGGTAGTTTATCTTTTCGTGAAAGAATGATAATTTATCTGTTGAAGCAAAAATTATTTAAAGGTATTTGATGTTTGATAGTTCTTTAGCATACAAACTCTGTCATCAGAGAGAAAGGTGCAATGTTATTTATATCCAATAAAAGCTGAACAATCACGGCGTAGCAATCATATTTATTATGAATAAATATTTAAAATAACTTAACACTTTCACACGACCGCATGTTTTTGTCTTTTTGAGAGTAAGCTCCGCCTGTGGGCGTTATTCTTTTACATTACATTAGCTTAAATGAATATTTTCTGTATTCAAATTTTAATATAAATGAACATTCGTTACAATTATGCTCTTTCTAATCAAAGTGTTTGTACCCATAGTGCATTGACTGCACAAATGTGAATCAGAAATAATGGAACGTATGTAACCTGAAGAACCGTCTACTGGCGGATTTATTTTCAAATAACGTGAATTCGCGTCAGCAGCCGCGAAAGTGTTAATGTAACTCATCAGCTTTAAATATTTAGATAATTTTTGACCATTAGGAATTAAAATAGTTATTCATCTAAGTGAAAATACAAATAATGTAGACCCTGTATAATGCGGGAAATACCTTACGCGTACTAGGAATTCGTGTTATACGAGACTTACATTATCAGAACAAATATTGCAAATTCAATCTTGTTCGGAAAAAATTTACAGCTTATTTATTTAATTAATAATTATTTAATATTATTTTTTTATTAATTTAATTTAATTTAATTTAATTGGCATTCTTACTGCTTTCTAAGTAACATTCCGATGTTTATGATACAAATTAACATATTTTTGTAAAATTAACTCTTTGCCGGCGGGAGATTTTGTCATTTTAATCATATTCCAAAAGAATAGTAAGCACCGCCCTCTGGCTTCCTCTGAAACAATATTTTACTTTGAAAAATTATTTTGCATATTTGTGTTTACTCTTTATATAATGCCAGTAAAAATAAATGCCATTGGTATTTACCGTTTCGATTGTTGACTGCAAAATGTCATTTATTTAATCACGAAATTGTTAAATAGGCGGGGCTGACTCTTTAAAATAGGAAGATGCTTTTGAAAAGTATATCTTTTTTCTTAAATATTAAATACCTTAATTTATTGTTTAAATCTTTTTAACCTTGTTTCTGGATATTGCGTGTTGTAAGTTTGTACAACTAAAATTAAATGCAATGTGATGCAGGACTTACAGCTCAACATAAAAATTTACCCAACAGAAATGCTTAAAACCCTTTCCGGCACAGTGTTCCAGGTGTAGACCTAATTTTAATTTGCAAGTGCAAAAATACATCCCAGAAAAATTTTATAGAATTTTCCTGCTATAACATAGAAGTGGAACTTCATTTATTTTTGGTCTTCTAATATCGGTCTTGAATTCCTGATTTTAAATGAGCAGAATTACTCAGCCCCGGAAAGGGTTAATTATTTTTTCTTAAATATAAACGTTTCTCATATATATATATATATATATTATAATCTTATATTATAGGGTTTGCACGCTTCAAGCGATTTAAATTTCAACGCATAAAGTAACCAATTCAGTTATCATATTTTCATTAAAAATAAATTATTTATATATATATATATGTATATATATATATAATCATATACTGCATTTAAGAAAAAAAATAAGTATTTTGTATTTTACATTATATTTTGTACGCTTTAGAGGAATCAAAGGTTTGAATAACTGTATGAAAATGTTAAATTTATCTTACGCGTTGGTGTTGATGTTGATCTTTGGAAATAACCCCGACTGACCTCCCGAGTGTCCTAATTCTAAAGGCGGTGTGCCCACCGTTGGGAGTCTTTCTTAGGGGGTCTAAGCCCGTATTTACACGAGTAAAAAAAAAAAAAAAAAACACGGAAAACTTCGAGCAGTTAAGTCGATGAGTGCTACCGGTGATTGAGCACAGCACTTCCCGTCTATCAGCTTTGAACATACATTTTCTGGCGTATAACTCGCAGGTCATATAAATGAGTTACACACCAGAAAATTAATTTACAAGTAAAGCTTTATTTTTGTGGAACAAAAGCTTGTAAAACAAATGAACAATAGCTTTTCTGCAAATTTAAATTTCCGGTTTATAACTGATTTAATAAACCTGCTCGTTATACTCAGGAAAATACGGTAACTGCCAACTTAGCACCTTTTGCTCATTGGAAAAATTTAATAGGAATGTTTACTTTATATGATCAGTGAACTACAACGGTTTCCACTCGATCACCGAAAGGTGTTAACGGCCCTCTTCACTCGCTGTCGCCGGAAGCCCAAGCCAATGGGGAAATTTTCTTTACAAATAACTTATTAACTAATACATATTTTTAAATTCTGTTTCCAATTCAGAATATTCCGAACTGTTAAATTGACGGTCCTTTTTTAAAAATGTATTTTTTTTATTTTTAATATTTTATTTCGAAATTGCAAAATGAAAAAATTTCAAGTCGTATTTTGCAGCTTCAAAATGAAATATTAAAAATTAAAAAAAATATTTTTTTAAAAAAGGTGCGTCAATTTAACAGCTGGGAATTTTCAGAATGTGAAAACAGAACTTAAAAATATGAATTAGTTAATAAGTTATTTGTAAAGAAAAATTTCCCATAGGATAACATTAGTTTCGGTTTCCGGCGGCGGTGAGTGAAGAGGGCCCTTAAGTTGGCAGCTATAACTTTGAACGAAAAACCACTCAACCACCAGTGAGACCTACCTTAGAGTGACTGTCTATCGAGCTGTATGAGTACTGATCGATTATTTAAGTTGCGTTATACGGTAGTCTAATGCAGGGGTGGCGAACCCGCGGGCCGCATGCGGCCCACCGCGTAGTTTCTTGCGGCCCGCGAGAAGACTAAGGATATTTAAAGTTTGACAACTTTGGCTAACGGATCAAAAATTAATAAATACGTTCTGACCTTTCGAAGTGAAAATACCTTTCAACGATTATGGTAGTTAAAGAACTGTTGTAATGAAATATTGTTAGATCCATTATTAATTCTTTTTATCATAGTTTTAATATATAGTCATAAACTTTTCAGGAATCTATCGTTAATTTATAAATGAAAATAATTTAAATTAATGTATTCTGCTCCGATTTTTTACCCTGCTTTTCCCCGAAAAAAGTATATACATACATGAATAAGATACTCACAAATATATATGCATATGTACAGTCAATAAACAATAATAATAACATAGCTGCCAATAATTTATTCCGGAGTAATTTTAGCCCCGCCTCTATTTCGTACCACTTATTTTTTAAAAGTAATTTTTTCTTATTTTATCGAATATATGTATTGAACAAAATTTTTCTTATAAATAAAGTGGTGCGAAATAAAGGCGGGGCTAAAAGTACTCCGGAATAAATTAAAATATTGGCATCAATGTAATAATATTAATAATAATTTCTTTCCCTGACTAATTTCGCCGTAAATTATTGTAGAAACTAGCAGCTGATGCCTAAATATTGATAATAACATCTAGTTTAAAATGCAATTGCTAAATTTTGCTTAGGATGTCATCTACATATTGAAACTTGCACAAACTTCTTCTTCTTCTTTTTTTTTTTTTTGAATAGTAACACCCGTTTTTGACTACATATTCAAATTTATGAGGTCAAGGCGGTTCGGAAAAAAGTATAGTTTATATTCTTTATATCAAGTCTTCATACAGTTACAAGCAAAATTTGGTCTCTATACTTAAAAAACATTAAATTAAGATATCACACAGAAAAGTAGAATATCCATTCAGATAATAATCGGAAAGAAGTTTAACAATTTTAAATATAAAATAAAGTAAAATAATGCTAATTAAGAAATTATGTTTACGTCTAAACTTACTTGAATAACTATTTTAAATATGCACATGCAAAGTAATATATGACACAAATGATAACAAGTGACAGCCACCTAAGAGCAATAAAAAGTGAAACATCACTATAATTCGTGGAAAATAATGATAGGAAAGAACTTTAAATTTAGAAACCAATATTTTTGATAATGCCCATTCTATTCGAGGAAAAATTAATGTAGGTCATAATTCTTAATTTTTTTAAATGTGAATTTATTAATAATTTTCATAATTAAAAATAAGTTTTTCAATGCAAAATATCCATGGAATATCATCAGCATCATCATCAATCACGTGCTAAGGAAGTTCCTACAGCTCTCGAGAGAGCAGCTTACCTTCACCAGAGGAAGACAAAATACAGAAGGAGGGCTTGCATTATCAAGAGGATCAGAACAAGAACTGAGTGGGTTCCCAAGGAACCCTGGCGTTATCCATGGAATATATTTGGGTTGCTTCATTCTAACTAAAAAAAAAAGACAGAAATTTAAATTTTTTTATTTTTTGGGAAGACACGAATTAATGTTTATTACATTTATTTAACATAAGCAAGGCATATTTTAACAAATTATAAGTCTGTGAAAAATTGGTAAAAATATGTAAACTATACCATTTTCTGGGCTGATTTGATTCAAATAATGCAAAAAGCTTGTCGAAATTGGGGAATGTCTTCGAAAAAAATGAAGTTGATGCCGGTTTAATATGTATACACCCCTTAAGCGAAATCTAACTAAACCGTCTAAACTAGGCTTTATTACTAATCGACCGGCACCAGCCGCATGTCTGTACGCTAATTTACGGTGAAATTAGTCGGGAAAGGAGGGGGGGGGACATTTTTTATGACTGTACATACGGTGAGGCCCGAATGAATAAAATATATTTCTAATGCGGCCCACCAAGTGTTTTGGGTTGGACAGGCCTGTTCTAATGTACTATAGGCCTCACAGTGTTCCTAAAATTTTACGTTCATTTTATTATATTGTCGCCAGTGATCAGTGTACCAGATGAAAATTTGAATTCTCTCTAGAAAAGCCATAAAACATCCTTTTTCACACTACACTGAAAAAAAAAATTCCCTAAGGGAATCTCTATTCAAAATACATTATTGGTGCCCTCTGTTAATCATTATTGGTATTGATTTCTCATTTATCTTGTTAAGAGCAGCATTTGTTAGTACCGAAATGTTTATGAGAATAACGTGCTTTTAAAAATAAGAAGATGAAGAAATTTTCGATCAAATTTCAGAATTTTTTTTAAAAAAAGTGAATGCATTTGCAAACACTTTTTATTTTATTTCTCTGAAGTTTACTGTTATACGTTTTTTATTTCTCTGAAGATGACTGAAAGACTTCAGCAGAGGTACTGCATCAAATTTTGTCAAACGCTTGGTCATTATCAAAGTGAAACAATTCCTAAGATTCAGCAAATGTATGGAGACGATGATGCTATGGAGGTCACACAAATTAAGGAGTGGTTTAACCGATTCAAAATTGGCCGCACACCGGTAGAGAGTGACTAGGGTACTGGGATAACCACAAACCGCTCAAAATGCAGCTGTTGTTGATAAAGTGGAAAACCTCATACTGGAAAATCGTCATTTGACCGTATGAGAGATTGCTGAACAAGCTGGATCAGTACAGGTTCTGCACTTACAATTCTGTGTGATGATTTAAACATGCGCAAAGTGGCTGCGAAATTTGTTCACAAGGTCCTGTCGGTGGAATAGAAAGAATTCCTTTTTGCAGTTGCAAAGGACCAACTGGACACTCTCAATGCTAAACCTGGACTTCTTGCTACTCCCGAAATGGAAAATACCATTGAAAGGATCCCGTTTTCAGAGTAGAGAATTATACTAATTTCACATTACAGAATTCGCTAAAAATACATATTTTTTTTTTAATTTAAGTATTGTTCCATATAAAATTAGTAGGCGAGACTCATTTCTTTTAGAAAATAATTATATCACGATCTCCTATCTGCAATGCATTAGTTTTACAAAAAATAAATTAACACCTTCGAGACCGCATATTTTTGTCTTTTTCACAGTTAGGCCACCTGTGGTCGTCTTTCCCCCCAGTTACAATATTCCAGAACAAAATTTTCTGTATTCACATTTATATTGCAAATGGATATACATTATAGTTACACTCTTCTAATCAAAGCATTTATTCCATAGGATATTGATAGTACAAATATGAATACTGAGTATATTTTTAAGAAATAAATAACATACAAATTGCGAAAGAAACGCCCACTGGTGGAGTTAGATATTTCCAAATGACGTGAATGTATCAGCGGTCGCAAAAGTTTTAATAGTTTTTGTTATTGGGGTTACAAATAATAACAGATGACGGCTGGTTAGCGTTTTTTGATACAAGTCCACGGTGGGACATGCTGCGCCAAACAAATATGTAAAGAATAAAAAGTGAACAGAGGAACAGATGAATAAACCCTTTGACGGTAATGAAAATGGAAATCTAAATATATGTCGAAAAATAATGCGAGAAATGAGCAGTAAATTTGAAATCTGATATTTCAAAGATGTTTATTCTATTTGTGCAAAGATTAATGTAAATAAATAAATAAATAAGTAATAATAAATAAATAAATAAATAAATAAATAAAAATATAAATAAATAAATAAATCCTTTGAATAAGTTTTTAGATATGAAACGAAATTTGTCGGATTCATTTAGCATTAGCTTCCACTGATTTTGACAGCTTAAGAATCGATGAAAAATTGAGAGAAGTATATAAACTATTAAAAAAAAAAAAAAAAAAAAAGAATAGAAAAGAAAACTTGTAAAAATGGGGAGTGCTATTGAAAAAATGAATTTGATGCCAGTTTTAATATGTTGATGCCCCCTAATCCAAATCCAAGTGTAACATTATAAACTAGACGTCATTACTAATCGATTGGTCCATGTCGCATGTTAATAAAACGCTTTGGGGCAAAATTAGGCGGAGGGTGGCCCTTTCTTTTCTTTTCTTTTTTTGTTAGTATATAGAAGAAAGTAAAAAATAAATATTTCGAGAGGACCATAAAAGAGGACAGTAAGAAATATGAAGGCAATTACATTAATAATTAAATAAATTAAAGCATTTTATTTTATTTTTCGAGAGTTCTCAGTGGGCAACTAGCTATAGACTAAACATTAGAATAACAATATACTCTGGCGGTAAAGGACACCATGACACAAAAATATAATTTTTTAGCCTAACAAAATTTTTATTTATTTATTTTTGAATTTTAAGTGCATTTCTTTACAACTAGCAGTTATCGATTAGTGATGTTTTTAACCCCTTAACGCGCGCTGTCCTCGCTGCGAGGACGCAAAATTTAAGATCCAGCTACAAAAATTCATCCCGGAAATTTTTTAGGAAAAATTCACGTTTATAACATATCAGAAAAAGCCGGTTTTTTAAACCTTAATATTTAAAATTTCTTTTAGTTTAATTTAGTTCATGAATTCGGGTGGTAGTATAATTTAAATGTTTTAAATTGTCTTGCGCCGCAAAGGGCTAAGCCTTTCACTAACAATATAAACTGTCCTTGGGACTAGTAATGTCAGATTAAAGGAATTTTATAATTATTGTTATTATTATTATTGATATCCACCAATAAATTTTAATAGAAACGGTTGGTAATAACTCCAAAGAAAGAAGCCTACGGAGTTATCAGGCAACCGTTACAATAAAAATTTAGAGGTGGATAATGAATAAAAAAAAAAAACCCTTGTCTCTCAGCATTGCTTGGGATATATGTGCTCAGT
>CAWVNO010000464.1:0-79000 GCA_963930645.1 Salticus scenicus
GCAACACAAGAAATCCCCCATTCATTGCTCCGCAACACTAGCAGCCGTATAAGAGGCGATGTTTTTAGGCGACATCCAACGAAAACCACCAGAACTTTGTGCAGGATAGATCTTTCAAGAGGATCTTCAAGAAATTGAATGCAACACCTTTATTTTTGTATAATACACACAATTTCTCTTCTTTCACTAGATGAGGGTGTAAACCAATGTATAAGCAGGCGTGGCCTGTTTCTGAAGAATTTAAAGATTTTCAGCGATTGAAGTGAGGACGAGACAGGGCAATTTAAAAATTCTTCGTACCAGTTTATATGGATCGTAGGGTTTTGCTGCTCGCCGCAGTCGTACAGAATACGTTACTTCTACAAGGTAGGGTACTTTGACACGACCTATTATAAAATTTTTTAAATTTTGATTGAAATAAAATTAAAGATCGATTGTATTTATCGCTTCTCGGCCTCTTGGCTAAGATCAAAGTGTAGTATCTGTTCTTATCAGCTTAATATCTGATATGAGGACGATTCGTCCTCTTCGATATTAAACTAATTTTTGAACAGAGGTTCGCGGTCCGGAATTTATTCCGCCCGAACCACGGGTCGGCTTGCTATCGCACTGCCTGCAAGAGCGGCCCACAAAAATTCTAAAAATAGAGCACACCTGTATCCTCTACTAGTGACAAGCATTTATCCGTTTATTTCTTTTAAAAAATTCCAATAATTTCATTTCTTTCTTATTTCTTTCCGCAGTTCAATAGACGGAGACTCCACAAGAAGATCTGCTCGCTTAGAAGGAAACCAAATATTCCTGTAAAATTTGAAGTGAGAATTCGCTTTTCTTATCAAATCGAAGACGGAGAATCTGTGGAACCTGCAAAAACGGAGGGGTAGCAATAGTCAGAACTCGACCTCCATTCACCCGATGTGCAACACAAGAAATCCCCCATTCATTGCTCCGCAACACTAGCAGCCGTATAAGAGGCGATGTTTTTAGGCGACATCCAACGAAAACCACCAGAACTTTGTGCAGGATAGATCTTTCAAGAGGATCTTCAAGAAATTGAATGCAACACCTTATTTTTTGTATAATACACACAATTTCTCTTCTTTCACTAGATGAGGGTGTAAACCAATGTATAAGCAGGCGTGGCCTGTTTCTGAAGAATTTAAAGATTTTCAGCGATTGAAGTGAGGACGAGACAGGGCAATTTAAAAATTCTTCGTACCAGTTTATATGGATCGTAGGGTTTTGCTGCTCGCCGCAGTCGTACAGAATACGTTACTTCTACAAGGTAGGGTACTTTGACACGACCTATTATAAAATTTTTTAAATTTTGATTGAAATAAAATTAAAGATCGATTGTATTTATCGCTTCTCGGCCTCTTGGCTAAGATCAAAGTGTAGTATCTGTTCTTATCAGCTTAATATCTGATATGAGGACGATTCGTCCTCTTCGATATTAAACTAATTTTTGAACAGAGGTTCGCGGTCCGGAATTTATTCCGCCCGAACCACGGGTCGGCTTGCTATCGCACTGCCTGCAAGAGCGGCCCACAAAAATTCTAAAAATAGAGCACACCTGTATCCTCTACTAGTGACAAGCATTTATCCGTTTATTTCTTTTAAAAAATTCCAATAATTTCATTTCTTTCTTATTTCTTTCCGCAGTTCAATAGACGGAGACTCCACAAGAAGATCTGCTCGCTTAGAAGGAAACCAAATATTCCTGTAAAATTTGAAGTGAGAATTCGCTTTTCTTATCAAATCGAAGACGGAGAATCTGTGGAACCTGCAAAAACGGAGGGGTAGCAATAGTCAGAACTCGACCTCCATTCACCCGATGTGCAACACAAGAAATCCCCCATTCATTGCTCCGCAACACTAGCAGCCGTATAAGAGGCGATGTTTTTAGGCGACATCCAACGAAAACCACCAGAACTTTGTGCAGGATAGATCTTTCAAGAGGATCTTCAAGAAATTGAATGCAACACCTTATTTTTTGTATAATACACACAATTTCTCTTCTTTCACTAGATGAGGGTGTAAACCAATGTATAAGCAGGCGTGGCCTGTTTCTGAAGAATTTAAAGATTTTCAGCGATTGAAGTGAGGACGAGACAGGGCAATTTAAAAATTCTTCGTACCAGTTTATATGGATCGTAGGGTTTTGCTGCTCGCCGCAGTCGTACAGAATACGTTACTTCTACAAGGTAGGGTACTTTGACACGACCTATTATAAATTTTTTAAATTTTGATTGAAATAAAATTAAAGATCGATTGTATTTATCGCTTCTCGGCCTCTTGGCTAAGATCAAAGTGTAGTATCTGTTCTTATCAGCTTAATATCTGATATGAGGACGATTCGTCCTCTTCGATATTAAACTAATTTTTGAACAGAGGTTCGCGGTCCGGAATTTATTCCGCCCGAACCACGGGTCGGCTTGCTATCGCACTGCTGCAAGAGCGGCCCACAAAAATTCTAAAAATAGAGCACACCTGTATCCTCTACTAGTGACAAGCATTTATCCGTTTATTTCTTTTTAAAAAATTCCAATAATTTCATTTCTTTCTTATTTCTTTCCGCAGTTCAATAGACGGAGACTCCACAAGAAGATCTGCTCGCTTAGAAGGAAACCAAATATTCCTGTAAAATTTGAAGTGAGAATTCGCTTTTCTTATCAAATCGAAGACGGAGAATCTGTGGAACCTGCAAAAACGGAGGGGTAGCAATAGTCAGAACTCGACCTCCATTCACCCGATGTGCAACACAAGAAATCCCCCATTCATTGCTCCGCAACACTAGCAGCCGTATAAGAGGCGATGTTTTTAGGCGACATCCAACGAAAACCACCAGAACTTTGTGCAGGATAGATCTTTCAAGAGGATCTTCAAGAAATTGAATGCAACACCTTATTTTTTGTATAATACACACAATTTCTCTTCTTTCACTAGATGAGGGTGTAAACCAATGTATAAGCAGGCGTGGCCTGTTTCTGAAGAATTTAAAGATTTTCAGCGATTGAAGTGAGGACGAGACAGGGCAATTTAAAAATTCTTCGTACCAGTTTATATGGATCGTAGGGTTTTGCTGCTCGCCGCAGTCGTACAGAATACGTTACTTCTACAAGGTAGGGTACTTTGACACGACCTATTATAAAATTTTTTAAATTTTGATTGAAATAAAATTAAAGATCGATTGTATTTATCGCTTCTCGGCCTCTTGGCTAAGATCAAAGTGTAGTATCTGTTCTTATCAGCTTAATATCTGATATGAGGACGATTCGTCCTCTTCGATATTAAACTAATTTTTGAACAGAGGTTCGCGGTCCGGAATTTATTCCGCCCGAACCACGGGTCGGCTTGCTATCGCACTGCCTGCAAGAGCGGCCCACAAAAATTCTAAAAATAGAGCACACCTGTATCCTCTACTAGTGACAAGCATTTATCCGTTTATTTCTTTTAAAAAATTCCAATAATTTCATTTCTTTCTTATTTCTTTCCGCAGTTCAATAGACGGAGACTCCACAAGAAGATCTGCTCGCTTAGAAGGAAACCAAATATTCCTGTAAAATTTGAAGTGAGAATTCGCTTTTCTTATCAAATCGAAGACGGAGAATCTGTGGAACCTGCAAAAACGGAGGGGTAGCAATAGTCAGAACTCGACCTCCATTCACCCGATGTGCAACACAAGAAATCCCCCATTCATTGCTCCGCAACACTAGCAGCCGTATAAGAGGCGATGTTTTTAGGCGACATCCAACGAAAACCACCAGAACTTTGTGCAGGATAGATCTTTCAAGAGGATCTTCAAGAAATTGAATGCAACACCTTATTTTTTGTATAATACACACAATTTCTCTTCTTTCACTAGATGAGGGTGTAAACCAATGTATAAGCAGGCGTGGCCTGTTTCTGAAGAATTTAAAGATTTTCAGCGATTGAAGTGAGGACGAGACAGGGCAATTTAAAAATTCTTCGTACCAGTTTATATGGATCGTAGGGTTTTGCTGCTCGCCGCAGTCGTACAGAATACGTTACTTCTACAAGGTAGGGTACTTTGACACGACCTATTATAAAATTTTTTAAATTTTGATTGAAATAAAATTAAAGATCGATTGTATTTATCGCTTCTCGGCCTCTTGGCTAAGATCAAAGTGTAGTATCTGTTCTTATCAGCTTAATATCTGATATGAGGACGATTCGTCCTCTTCGATATTAAACTAATTTTTGAACAGAGGTTCGCGGTCCGGAATTTATTCCGCCCGAACCACGGGTCGGCTTGCTATCGCACTGCCTGCAAGAGCGGCCCACAAAAATTCTAAAAATAGAGCACACCTGTATCCTCTACTAGTGACAAGCATTTATCCGTTTATTTCTTTTAAAAAATTCCAATAATTTCATTTCTTTCTTATTTCTTTCCGCAGTTCAATAGACGGAGACTCCACAAGAAGATCTGCTCGCTTAGAAGGAAACCAAATATTCCTGTAAAATTTGAAGTGAGAATTCGCTTTTCTTATCAAATCGAAGACGGAGAATCTGTGGAACCTGCAAAAACGGAGGGGTAGCAATAGTCAGAACTCGACCTCCATTCACCCGATGTGCAACACAAGAAATCCCCCATTCATTGCTCCGCAACACTAGCAGCCGTATAAGAGGCGATGTTTTTAGGCGACATCCAACGAAAACCACCAGAACTTTGTGCAGGATAGATCTTTCAAGAGGATCTTCAAGAAATTGAATGCAACACCTTATTTTTTGTATAATACACACAATTTCTCTTCTTTCACTAGATGAGGGTGTAAACCAATGTATAAGCAGGCGTGGCCTGTTTCTGAAGAATTTAAAGATTTTCAGCGATTGAAGTGAGGACGAGACAGGGCAATTTAAAAATTCTTCGTACCAGTTTATATGGATCGTAGGGTTTTGCTGCTCGCCGCAGTCGTACAGAATACGTTACTTCTACAAGGTAGGGTACTTTGACACGACCTATTATAAAATTTTTTAAATTTTGATTGAAATAAAATTAAAGATCGATTGTATTTATCGCTTCTCGGCCTCTTGGCTAAGATCAAAGTGTAGTATCTGTTCTTATCAGCTTAATATCTGATATGAGGACGATTCGTCCTCTTCGATATTAAACTAATTTTTGAACAGAGGTTCGCGGTCCGGAATTTATTCCGCCCGAACCACGGGTCGGCTTGCTATCGCACTGCCTGCAAGAGCGGCCCACAAAAATTCTAAAAATAGAGCACACCTGTATCCTCTACTAGTGACAAGCATTTATCCGTTTATTTCTTTTAAAAAATTCCAATAATTTCATTTCTTTCTTATTTCTTTCCGCAGTTCAATAGACGGAGACTCCACAAGAAGATCTGCTCGCTTAGAAGGAAACCAAATATTCCTGTAAAATTTGAAGTGAGAATTCGCTTTTCTTATCAAATCGAAGACGGAGAATCTGTGGAACCTGCAAAAACGGAGGGGTAGCAATAGTCAGAACTCGACCTCCATTCACCCGATGTGCAACACAAGAAATCCCCCATTCATTGCTCCGCAACACTAGCAGCCGTATAAGAGGCGATGTTTTTAGGCGACATCCAACGAAAACCACCAGAACTTTGTGCAGGATAGATCTTTCAAGAGGATCTTCAAGAAATTGAATGCAACACCTTATTTTTTGTATAATACACACAATTTCTCTTCTTTCACTAGATGAGGGTGTAAACCAATGTATAAGCAGGCGTGGCCTGTTTCTGAAGAATTTAAAGATTTTCAGCGATTGAAGTGAGGACGAGACAGGGCAATTTAAAAATTCTTCGTACCAGTTTATATGGATCGTAGGGTTTTGCTGCTCGCCGCAGTCGTACAGAATACGTTACTTCTACAAGGTAGGGTACTTTGACACGACCTATTATAAAATTTTTTAAATTTTGATTGAAATAAAATTAAAGATCGATTGTATTTATCGCTTCTCGGCCTCTTGGCTAAGATCAAAGTGTAGTATCTGTTCTTATCAGCTTAATATCTGATATGAGGACGATTCGTCCTCTTCGATATTAAACTAATTTTTGAACAGAGGTTCGCGGTCCGGAATTTATTCCGCCCGAACCACGGGTCGGCTTGCTATCGCACTGCCTGCAAGAGCGGCCCACAAAAATTCTAAAAATAGAGCACACCTGTATCCTCTACTAGTGACAAGCATTTATCCGTTTATTTCTTTTAAAAAATTCCAATAATTTCATTTCTTTCTTATTTCTTTCCGCAGTTCAATAGACGGAGACTCCACAAGAAGATCTGCTCGCTTAGAAGGAAACCAAATATTCCTGTAAAATTTGAAGTGAGAATTCGCTTTTCTTATCAAATCGAAGACGGAGAATCTGTGGAACCTGCAAAAACGGAGGGGTAGCAATAGTCAGAACTCGACCTCCATTCACCCGATGTGCAACACAAGAAATCCCCCATTCATTGCTCCGCAACACTAGCAGCCGTATAAGAGGCGATGTTTTTAGGCGACATCCAACGAAAACCACCAGAACTTTGTGCAGGATAGATCTTTCAAGAGGATCTTCAAGAAATTGAATGCAACACCTTATTTTTTGTATAATACACACAATTTCTCTTCTTTCACTAGATGAGGGTGTAAACCAATGTATAAGCAGGCGTGGCCTGTTTCTGAAGAATTAAAGATTTTCAGCGATTGAAGTGAGGACGAGACAGGGCAATTTAAAAATTCTTCGTACCAGTTTATATGGATCGTAGGGTTTTGCTGCTCGCCGCAGTCGTACAGAATACGTTACTTCTACAAGGTAGGGTACTTTGACACGACCTATTATAAAATTTTTTAAATTTTGATTGAAATAAAATTAAAGATCGATTGTATTTATCGCTTCTCGGCCTCTTGGCTAAGATCAAAGTGTAGTATCTGTTCTTATCAGCTTAATATCTGATATGAGGACGATTCGTCCTCTTCGATATTAAACTAATTTTTGAACAGAGGTTCGCGGTCCGGAATTTATTCCGCCCGAACCACGGGTCGGCTTGCTATCGCACTGCCTGCAAGAGCGGCCCACAAAAATTCTAAAAATAGAGCACACCTGTATCCTCTACTAGTGACAAGCATTTATCCGTTTATTTCTTTTAAAAAATTCCAATAATTTCATTTCTTTCTTATTTCTTTCCGCAGTTCAATAGACGGAGACTCCACAAGAAGATCTGCTCGCTTAGAAGGAAACCAAATATTCCTGTAAAATTTGAAGTGAGAATTCGCTTTTCTTATCAAATCGAAGACGGAGAATCTGTGGAACCTGCAAAAACGGAGGGGTAGCAATAGTCAGAACTCGACCTCCATTCACCCGATGTGCAACACAAGAAATCCCCCATTCATTGCTCCGCAACACTAGCAGCCGTATAAGAGGCGATGTTTTTAGGCGACATCCAACGAAAACCACCAGAACTTTGTGCAGGATAGATCTTTCAAGAGGATCTTCAAGAAATTGAATGCAACACCTTATTTTTTGTATAATACACACAATTTCTCTTCTTTCACTAGATGAGGGTGTAAACCAATGTATAAGCAGGCGTGGCCTGTTTCTGAAGAATTTAAAGATTTTCAGCGATTGAAGTGAGGACGAGACAGGGCAATTTAAAAATTCTTCGTACCAGTTTATATGGATCGTAGGGTTTTGCTGCTCGCCGCAGTCGTACAGAATACGTTACTTCTACAAGGTAGGGTACTTTGACACGACCTATTATAAAATTTTTTAAATTTTGATTGAAATAAAATTAAAGATCGATTGTATTTATCGCTTCTCGGCCTCTTGGCTAAGATCAAAGTGTAGTATCTGTTCTTATCAGCTTAATATCTGATATGAGGACGATTCGTCCTCTTCGATATTAAACTAATTTTTGAACAGAGGTTCGCGGTCCGGAATTTATTCCGCCCGAACCACGGGTCGGCTTGCTATCGCACTGCCTGCAAGAGCGGCCCACAAAAATTCTAAAAATAGAGCACACCTGTATCCTCTACTAGTGACAAGCATTTATCCGTTTATTTCTTTTAAAAAATTCCAATAATTTCATTTCTTTCTTATTTCTTTCCGCAGTTCAATAGACGGAGACTCCACAAGAAGATCTGCTCGCTTAGAAGGAAACCAAATATTCCTGTAAAATTTGAAGTGAGAATTCGCTTTTCTTATCAAATCGAAGACGGAGAATCTGTGGAACCTGCAAAAACGGAGGGGTAGCAATAGTCAGAACTCGACCTCCATTCACCCGATGTGCAACACAAGAAATCCCCCATTCATTGCTCCGCAACACTAGCAGCCGTATAAGAGGCGATGTTTTTAGGCGACATCCAACGAAAACCACCAGAACTTTGTGCAGGATAGATCTTTCAAGAGGATCTTCAAGAAATTGAATGCAACACCTTATTTTTTGTATAATACACACAATTTCTCTTCTTTCACTAGATGAGGGTGTAAACCAATGTATAAGCAGGCGTGGCCTGTTTCTGAAGAATTTAAAGATTTTCAGCGATTGAAGTGAGGACGAGACAGGGCAATTTAAAAATTCTTCGTACCAGTTTATATGGATCGTAGGGTTTTGCTGCTCGCCGCAGTCGTACAGAATACGTTACTTCTACAAGGTAGGGTACTTTGACACGACCTATTATAAAATTTTTTAAATTTTGATTGAAATAAAATTAAAGATCGATTGTATTTATCGCTTCTCGGCCTCTTGGCTAAGATCAAAGTGTAGTATCTGTTCTTATCAGCTTAATATCTGATATGAGGACGATTCGTCCTCTTCGATATTAAACTAATTTTTGAACAGAGGTTCGCGGTCCGGAATTTATTCCGCCCGAACCACGGGTCGGCTTGCTATCGCACTGCCTGCAAGAGCGGCCCACAAAAATTCTAAAAATAGAGCACACCTGTATCCTCTACTAGTGACAAGCATTTATCCGTTTATTTCTTTTAAAAAATTCCAATAATTTCATTTCTTTCTTATTTCTTTCCGCAGTTCAATAGACGGAGACTCCACAAGAAGATCTGCTCGCTTAGAAGGAAACCAAATATTCCTGTAAAATTTGAAGTGAGAATTCGCTTTTCTTATCAAATCGAAGACGGAGAATCTGTGGAACCTGCAAAAACGGAGGGGTAGCAATAGTCAGAACTCGACCTCCATTCACCCGATGTGCAACACAAGAAATCCCCCATTCATTGCTCCGCAACACTAGCAGCCGTATAAGAGGCGATGTTTTTAGGCGACATCCAACGAAAACCACCAGAACTTTGTGCAGGATAGATCTTTCAAGAGGATCTTCAAGAAATTGAATGCAACACCTTATTTTTTGTATAATACACACAATTTCTCTTCTTTCACTAGATGAGGGTGTAAACCAATGTATAAGCAGGCGTGGCCTGTTTCTGAAGAATTTAAAGATTTTCAGCGATTGAAGTGAGGACGAGACAGGGCAATTTAAAAATTCTTCGTACCAGTTTATATGGATCGTAGGGTTTTGCTGCTCGCCGCAGTCGTACAGAATACGTTACTTCTACAAGGTAGGGTACTTTGACACGACCTATTATAAAATTTTTTAAATTTTGATTGAAATAAAATTAAAGATCGATTGTATTTATCGCTTCTCGGCCTCTTGGCTAAGATCAAAGTGTAGTATCTGTTCTTATCAGCTTAATATCTGATATGAGGACGATTCGTCCTCTTCGATATTAAACTAATTTTTGAACAGAGGTTCGCGGTCCGGAATTTATTCCGCCCGAACCACGGGTCGGCTTGCTATCGCACTGCCTGCAAGAGCGGCCCACAAAAATTCTAAAAATAGAGCACACCTGTATCCTCTACTAGTGACAAGCATTTATCCGTTTATTTCTTTTAAAAAATTCCAATAATTTCATTTCTTTCTTATTTCTTTCCGCAGTTCAATAGACGGAGACTCCACAAGAAGATCTGCTCGCTTAGAAGGAAACCAAATATTCCTGTAAAATTTGAAGTGAGAATTCGCTTTTCTTATCAAATCGAAGACGGAGAATCTGTGGAACCTGCAAAAACGGAGGGGTAGCAATAGTCAGAACTCGACCTCCATTCACCCGATGTGCAACACAAGAAATCCCCCATTCATTGCTCCGCAACACTAGCAGCCGTATAAGAGGCGATGTTTTTAGGCGACATCCAACGAAAACCACCAGAACTTTGTGCAGGATAGATCTTTCAAGAGGATCTTCAAGAAATTGAATGCAACACCTTATTTTTTGTATAATACACACAATTTCTCTTCTTTCACTAGATGAGGGTGTAAACCAATGTATAAGCAGGCGTGGCCTGTTTCTGAAGAATTTAAAGATTTTCAGCGATTGAAGTGAGGACGAGACAGGGCAATTTAAAAATTCTTCGTACCAGTTTATATGGATCGTAGGGTTTTGCTGCTCGCCGCAGTCGTACAGAATACGTTACTTCTACAAGGTAGGGTACTTTGACACGACCTATTATAAAATTTTTTAAATTTTGATTGAAATAAAATTAAAGATCGATTGTATTTATCGCTTCTCGGCCTCTTGGCTAAGATCAAAGTGTAGTATCTGTTCTTATCAGCTTAATATCTGATATGAGGACGATTCGTCCTCTTCGATATTAAACTAATTTTTGAACAGAGGTTCGCGGTCCGGAATTTATTCCGCCCGAACCACGGGTCGGCTTGCTATCGCACTGCCTGCAAGAGCGGCCCACAAAAATTCTAAAAATAGAGCACACCTGTATCCTCTACTAGTGACAAGCATTTATCCGTTTATTTCTTTTAAAAAATTCCAATAATTTCATTTCTTTCTTATTTCTTTCCGCAGTTCAATAGACGGAGACTCCACAAGAAGATCTGCTCGCTTAGAAGGAAACCAAATATTCCTGTAAAATTTGAAGTGAGAATTCGCTTTTCTTATCAAATCGAAGACGGAGAATCTGTGGAACCTGCAAAAACGGAGGGGTAGCAATAGTCAGAACTCGACCTCCATTCACCCGATGTGCAACACAAGAAATCCCCCATTCATTGCTCCGCAACACTAGCAGCCGTATAAGAGGCGATGTTTTTAGGCGACATCCAACGAAAACCACCAGAACTTTGTGCAGGATAGATCTTTCAAGAGGATCTTCAAGAAATTGAATGCAACACCTTATTTTTTGTATAATACACACAATTTCTCTTCTTTCACTAGATGAGGGTGTAAACCAATGTATAAGCAGGCGTGGCCTGTTTCTGAAGAATTTAAAGATTTTCAGCGATTGAAGTGAGGACGAGACAGGGCAATTTAAAAATTCTTCGTACCAGTTTATATGGATCGTAGGGTTTTGCTGCTCGCCGCAGTCGTACAGAATACGTTACTTCTACAAGGTAGGGTACTTTGACACGACCTATTATAAAATTTTTTAAATTTTGATTGAAATAAAATTAAAGATCGATTGTATTTATCGCTTCTCGGCCTCTTGGCTAAGATCAAAGTGTAGTATCTGTTCTTATCAGCTTAATATCTGATATGAGGACGATTCGTCCTCTTCGATATTAAACTAATTTTTGAACAGAGGTTCGCGGTCCGGAATTTATTCCGCCCGAACCACGGGTCGGCTTGCTATCGCACTGCCTGCAAGAGCGGCCCACAAAAATTCTAAAAATAGAGCACACCTGTATCCTCTACTAGTGACAAGCATTTATCCGTTTATTTCTTTTAAAAAATTCCAATAATTTCATTTCTTTCTTATTTCTTTCCGCAGTTCAATAGACGGAGACTCCACAAGAAGATCTGCTCGCTTAGAAGGAAACCAAATATTCCTGTAAAATTTGAAGTGAGAATTCGCTTTTCTTATCAAATCGAAGACGGAGAATCTGTGGAACCTGCAAAAACGGAGGGGTAGCAATAGTCAGAACTCGACCTCCATTCACCCGATGTGCAACACAAGAAATCCCCCATTCATTGCTCCGCAACACTAGCAGCCGTATAAGAGGCGATGTTTTTAGGCGACATCCAACGAAAACCACCAGAACTTTGTGCAGGATAGATCTTTCAAGAGGATCTTCAAGAAATTGAATGCAACACCTTATTTTTTGTATAATACACACAATTTCTCTTCTTTCACTAGATGAGGGTGTAAACCAATGTATAAGCAGGCGTGGCCTGTTTCTGAAGAATTTAAAGATTTTCAGCGATTGAAGTGAGGACGAGACAGGGCAATTTAAAAATTCTTCGTACCAGTTTATATGGATCGTAGGGTTTTGCTGCTCGCCGCAGTCGTACAGAATACGTTACTTCTACAAGGTAGGGTACTTTGACACGACCTATTATAAAATTTTTTAAATTTTGATTGAAATAAAATTAAAGATCGATTGTATTTATCGCTTCTCGGCCTCTTGGCTAAGATCAAAGTGTAGTATCTGTTCTTATCAGCTTAATATCTGATATGAGGACGATTCGTCCTCTTCGATATTAAACTAATTTTTGAACAGAGGTTCGCGGTCCGGAATTTATTCCGCCCGAACCACGGGTCGGCTTGCTATCGCACTGCCTGCAAGAGCGGCCCACAAAAATTCTAAAAATAGAGCACACCTGTATCCTCTACTAGTGACAAGCATTTATCCGTTTATTTCTTTTAAAAAATTCCAATAATTTCATTTCTTTCTTATTTCTTTCCGCAGTTCAATAGACGGAGACTCCACAAGAAGATCTGCTCGCTTAGAAGGAAACCAAATATTCCTGTAAAATTTGAAGTGAGAATTCGCTTTTCTTATCAAATCGAAGACGGAGAATCTGTGGAACCTGCAAAAACGGAGGGGTAGCAATAGTCAGAACTCGACCTCCATTCACCCGATGTGCAACACAAGAAATCCCCCATTCATTGCTCCGCAACACTAGCAGCCGTATAAGAGGCGATGTTTTTAGGCGACATCCAACGAAAACCACCAGAACTTTGTGCAGGATAGATCTTTCAAGAGGATCTTCAAGAAATTGAATGCAACACCTTATTTTTTGTATAATACACACAATTTCTCTTCTTTCACTAGATGAGGGTGTAAACCAATGTATAAGCAGGCGTGGCCTGTTTCTGAAGAATTTAAAGATTTTCAGCGATTGAAGTGAGGACGAGACAGGGCAATTTAAAAATTCTTCGTACCAGTTTATATGGATCGTAGGGTTTTGCTGCTCGCCGCAGTCGTACAGAATACGTTACTTCTACAAGGTAGGGTACTTTGACACGACCTATTATAAAATTTTTTAAATTTTGATTGAAATAAAATTAAAGATCGATTGTATTTATCGCTTCTCGGCCTCTTGGCTAAGATCAAAGTGTAGTATCTGTTCTTATCAGCTTAATATCTGATATGAGGACGATTCGTCCTCTTCGATATTAAACTAATTTTTGAACAGAGGTTCGCGGTCCGGAATTTATTCCGCCCGAACCACGGGTCGGCTTGCTATCGCACTGCCTGCAAGAGCGGCCCACAAAAATTCTAAAAATAGAGCACACCTGTATCCTCTACTAGTGACAAGCATTTATCCGTTTATTTCTTTTAAAAAATTCCAATAATTTCATTTCTTTCTTATTTCTTTCCGCAGTTCAATAGACGGAGACTCCACAAGAAGATCTGCTCGCTTAGAAGGAAACCAAATATTCCTGTAAAATTTGAAGTGAGAATTCGCTTTTCTTATCAAATCGAAGACGGAGAATCTGTGGAACCTGCAAAAACGGAGGGGTAGCAATAGTCAGAACTCGACCTCCATTCACCCGATGTGCAACACAAGAAATCCCCCATTCATTGCTCCGCAACACTAGCAGCCGTATAAGAGGCGATGTTTTTAGGCGACATCCAACGAAAACCACCAGAACTTTGTGCAGGATAGATCTTTCAAGAGGATCTTCAAGAAATTGAATGCAACACCTTATTTTTTGTATAATACACACAATTTCTCTTCTTTCACTAGATGAGGGTGTAAACCAATGTATAAGCAGGCGTGGCCTGTTTCTGAAGAATTTAAAGATTTTCAGCGATTGAAGTGAGGACGAGACAGGGCAATTTAAAAATTCTTCGTACCAGTTTATATGGATCGTAGGGTTTTGCTGCTCGCCGCAGTCGTACAGAATACGTTACTTCTACAAGGTAGGGTACTTTGACACGACCTATTATAAAATTTTTTAAATTTTGATTGAAATAAAATTAAAGATCGATTGTATTTATCGCTTCTCGGCCTCTTGGCTAAGATCAAAGTGTAGTATCTGTTCTTATCAGCTTAATATCTGATATGAGGACGATTCGTCCTCTTCGATATTAAACTAATTTTTGAACAGAGGTTCGCGGTCCGGAATTTATTCCGCCCGAACCACGGGTCGGCTTGCTATCGCACTGCCTGCAAGAGCGGCCCACAAAAATTCTAAAAATAGAGCACACCTGTATCCTCTACTAGTGACAAGCATTTATCCGTTTATTTCTTTTAAAAAATTCCAATAATTTCATTTCTTTCTTATTTCTTTCCGCAGTTCAATAGACGGAGACTCCACAAGAAGATCTGCTCGCTTAGAAGGAAACCAAATATTCCTGTAAAATTTGAAGTGAGAATTCGCTTTTCTTATCAAATCGAAGACGGAGAATCTGTGGAACCTGCAAAAACGGAGGGGTAGCAATAGTCAGAACTCGACCTCCATTCACCCGATGTGCAACACAAGAAATCCCCCATTCATTGCTCCGCAACACTAGCAGCCGTATAAGAGGCGATGTTTTTAGGCGACATCCAACGAAAACCACCAGAACTTTGTGCAGGATAGATCTTTCAAGAGGATCTTCAAGAAATTGAATGCAACACCTTATTTTTTGTATAATACACACAATTTCTCTTCTTTCACTAGATGAGGGTGTAAACCAATGTATAAGCAGGCGTGGCCTGTTTCTGAAGAATTTAAAGATTTTCAGCGATTGAAGTGAGGACGAGACAGGGCAATTTAAAAATTCTTCGTACCAGTTTATATGGATCGTAGGGTTTTGCTGCTCGCCGCAGTCGTACAGAATACGTTACTTCTACAAGGTAGGGTACTTTGACACGACCTATTATAAAATTTTTTAAATTTTGATTGAAATAAAATTAAAGATCGATTGTATTTATCGCTTCTCGGCCTCTTGGCTAAGATCAAAGTGTAGTATCTGTTCTTATCAGCTTAATATCTGATATGAGGACGATTCGTCCTCTTCGATATTAAACTAATTTTTGAACAGAGGTTCGCGGTCCGGAATTTATTCCGCCCGAACCACGGGTCGGCTTGCTATCGCACTGCCTGCAAGAGCGGCCCACAAAAATTCTAAAAATAGAGCACACCTGTATCCTCTACTAGTGACAAGCATTTATCCGTTTATTTCTTTTAAAAAATTCCAATAATTTCATTTCTTTCTTATTTCTTTCCGCAGTTCAATAGACGGAGACTCCACAAGAAGATCTGCTCGCTTAGAAGGAAACCAAATATTCCTGTAAAATTTGAAGTGAGAATTCGCTTTTCTTATCAAATCGAAGACGGAGAATCTGTGGAACCTGCAAAAACGGAGGGGTAGCAATAGTCAGAACTCGACCTCCATTCACCCGATGTGCAACACAAGAAATCCCCCATTCATTGCTCCGCAACACTAGCAGCCGTATAAGAGGCGATGTTTTTAGGCGACATCCAACGAAAACCACCAGAACTTTGTGCAGGATAGATCTTTCAAGAGGATCTTCAAGAAATTGAATGCAACACCTTATTTTTTGTATAATACACACTATTTCTCTTCTTTCACTAGATGAGGGTGTAAACCAATGTATAAGCAGGCGTGGCCTGTTTCTGAAGAATTTAAAGATTTTCAGCGATTGAAGTGAGGACGAGACAGGGCAATTTAAAAATTCTTCGTACCAGTTTATATGGATCGTAGGGTTTTGCTGCTCGCCGCAGTCGTACAGAATACGTTACTTCTACAAGGTAGGGTACTTTGACACGACCTATTATAAAATTTTTTAAATTTTGATTGAAATAAAATTAAAGATCGATTGTATTTATCGCTTCTCGGCCTCTTGGCTAAGATCAAAGTGTAGTATCTGTTCTTATCAGCTTAATATCTGATATGAGGACGATTCGTCCTCTTCGATATTAAACTAATTTTTGAACAGAGGTTCGCGGTCCGGAATTTATTCCGCCCGAACCACGGGTCGGCTTGCTATCGCACTGCCTGCAAGAGCGGCCCACAAAAATTCTAAAAATAGAGCACACCTGTATCCTCTACTAGTGACAAGCATTTATCCGTTTATTTCTTTTAAAAAATTCCAATAATTTCATTTCTTTCTTATTTCTTTCCGCAGTTCAATAGACGGAGACTCCACAAGAAGATCTGCTCGCTTAGAAGGAAACCAAATATTCCTGTAAAATTTGAAGTGAGAATTCGCTTTTCTTATCAAATCGAAGACGGAGAATCTGTGGAACCTGCAAAAACGGAGGGGTAGCAATAGTCAGAACTCGACCTCCATTCACCCGATGTGCAACACAAGAAATCCCCCATTCATTGCTCCGCAACACTAGCAGCCGTATAAGAGGCGATGTTTTTAGGCGACATCCAACGAAAACCACCAGAACTTTGTGCAGGATAGATCTTTCAAGAGGATCTTCAAGAAATTGAATGCAACACCTTATTTTTTGTATAATACACACAATTTCTCTTCTTTCACTAGATGAGGGTGTAAACCAATGTATAAGCAGGCGTGGCCTGTTTCTGAAGAATTTAAAGATTTTCAGCGATTGAAGTGAGGACGAGACAGGGCAATTTAAAAATTCTTCGTACCAGTTTATATGGATCGTAGGGTTTTGCTGCTCGCCGCAGTCGTACAGAATACGTTACTTCTACAAGGTAGGGTACTTTGACACGACCTATTATAAAATTTTTTAAATTTTGATTGAAATAAAATTAAAGATCGATTGTATTTATCGCTTCTCGGCCTCTTGGCTAAGATCAAAGTGTAGTATCTGTTCTTATCAGCTTAATATCTGATATGAGGACGATTCGTCCTCTTCGATATTAAACTAATTTTTGAACAGAGGTTCGCGGTCCGGAATTTATTCCGCCCGAACCACGGGTCGGCTTGCTATCGCACTGCCTGCAAGAGCGGCCCACAAAAATTCTAAAAATAGAGCACACCTGTATCCTCTACTAGTGACAAGCATTTATCCGTTTATTTCTTTTAAAAAATTCCAATAATTTCATTTCTTTCTTATTTCTTTCCGCAGTTCAATAGACGGAGACTCCACAAGAAGATCTGCTCGCTTAGAAGGAAACCAAATATTCCTGTAAAATTTGAAGTGAGAATTCGCTTTTCTTATCAAATCGAAGACGGAGAATCTGTGGAACCTGCAAAAACGGAGGGGTAGCAATAGTCAGAACTCGACCTCCATTCACCCGATGTGCAACACAAGAAATCCCCCATTCATTGCTCCGCAACACTAGCAGCCGTATAAGAGGCGATGTTTTTAGGCGACATCCAACGAAAACCACCAGAACTTTGTGCAGGATAGATCTTTCAAGAGGATCTTCAAGAAATTGAATGCAACACCTTATTTTTTGTATAATACACACAATTTCTCTTCTTTCACTAGATGAGGGTGTAAACCAATGTATAAGCAGGCGTGGCCTGTTTCTGAAGAATTTAAAGATTTTCAGCGATTGAAGTGAGGACGAGACAGGGCAATTTAAAAATTCTTCGTACCAGTTTATATGGATCGTAGGGTTTTGCTGCTCGCCGCAGTCGTACAGAATACGTTACTTCTACAAGGTAGGGTACTTTGACACGACCTATTATAAAATTTTTTAAATTTTGATTGAAATAAAATTAAAGATCGATTGTATTTATCGCTTCTCGGCCTCTTGGCTAAGATCAAAGTGTAGTATCTGTTCTTATCAGCTTAATATCTGATATGAGGACGATTCGTCCTCTTCGATATTAAACTAATTTTTGAACAGAGGTTCGCGGTCCGGAATTTATTCCGCCCGAACCACGGGTCGGCTTGCTATCGCACTGCCTGCAAGAGCGGCCCACAAAAATTCTAAAAATAGAGCACACCTGTATCCTCTACTAGTGACAAGCATTTATCCGTTTATTTCTTTTAAAAAATTCCAATAATTTCATTTCTTTCTTATTTCTTTCCGCAGTTCAATAGACGGAGACTCCACAAGAAGATCTGCTCGCTTAGAAGGAAACCAAATATTCCTGTAAAATTTGAAGTGAGAATTCGCTTTTCTTATCAAATCGAAGACGGAGAATCTGTGGAACCTGCAAAAACGGAGGGGTAGCAATAGTCAGAACTCGACCTCCATTCACCCGATGTGCAACACAAGAAATCCCCCATTCATTGCTCCGCAACACTAGCAGCCGTATAAGAGGCGATGTTTTTAGGCGACATCCAACGAAAACCACCAGAACTTTGTGCAGGATAGATCTTTCAAGAGGATCTTCAAGAAATTGAATGCAACACCTTATTTTTTGTATAATACACACAATTTCTCTTCTTTCACTAGATGAGGGTGTAAACCAATGTATAAGCAGGCGTGGCCTGTTTCTGAAGAATTTAAAGATTTTCAGCGATTGAAGTGAGGACGAGACAGGGCAATTTAAAAATTCTTCGTACCAGTTTATATGGATCGTAGGGTTTTGCTGCTCGCCGCAGTCGTACAGAATACGTTACTTCTACAAGGTAGGGTACTTTGACACGACCTATTATAAAATTTTTTAAATTTTGATTGAAATAAAATTAAAGATCGATTGTATTTATCGCTTCTCGGCCTCTTGGCTAAGATCAAAGTGTAGTATCTGTTCTTATCAGCTTAATATCTGATATGAGGACGATTCGTCCTCTTCGATATTAAACTAATTTTTGAACAGAGGTTCGCGGTCCGGAATTTATTCCGCCCGAACCACGGGTCGGCTTGCTATCGCACTGCCTGCAAGAGCGGCCCACAAAAATTCTAAAAATAGAGCACACCTGTATCCTCTACTAGTGACAAGCATTTATCCGTTTATTTCTTTTAAAAAATTCCAATAATTTCATTTCTTTCTTATTTCTTTCCGCAGTTCAATAGACGGAGACTCCACAAGAAGATCTGCTCGCTTAGAAGGAAACCAAATATTCCTGTAAAATTTGAAGTGAGAATTCGCTTTTCTTATCAAATCGAAGACGGAGAATCTGTGGAACCTGCAAAAACGGAGGGGTAGCAATAGTCAGAACTCGACCTCCATTCACCCGATGTGCAACACAAGAAATCCCCCATTCATTGCTCCGCAACACTAGCAGCCGTATAAGAGGCGATGTTTTTAGGCGACATCCAACGAAAACCACCAGAACTTTGTGCAGGATAGATCTTTCAAGAGGATCTTCAAGAAATTGAATGCAACACCTTATTTTTTGTATAATACACACAATTTCTCTTCTTTCACTAGATGAGGGTGTAAACCAATGTATAAGCAGGCGTGGCCTGTTTCTGAAGAATTTAAAGATTTTCAGCGATTGAAGTGAGGACGAGACAGGGCAATTTAAAAATTCTTCGTACCAGTTTATATGGATCGTAGGGTTTTGCTGCTCGCCGCAGTCGTACAGAATACGTTACTTCTACAAGGTAGGGTACTTTGACACGACCTATTATAAAATTTTTTAAATTTTGATTGAAATAAAATTAAAGATCGATTGTATTTATCGCTTCTCGGCCTCTTGGCTAAGATCAAAGTGTAGTATCTGTTCTTATCAGCTTAATATCTGATATGAGGACGATTCGTCCTCTTCGATATTAAACTAATTTTTGAACAGAGGTTCGCGGTCCGGAATTTATTCCGCCCGAACCACGGGTCGGCTTGCTATCGCACTGCCTGCAAGAGCGGCCCACAAAAATTCTAAAAATAGAGCACACCTGTATCCTCTACTAGTGACAAGCATTTATCCGTTTATTTCTTTTAAAAAATTCCAATAATTTCATTTCTTTCTTATTTCTTTCCGCAGTTCAATAGACGGAGACTCCACAAGAAGATCTGCTCGCTTAGAAGGAAACCAAATATTCCTGTAAAATTTGAAGTGAGAATTCGCTTTTCTTATCAAATCGAAGACGGAGAATCTGTGGAACCTGCAAAAACGGAGGGGTAGCAATAGTCAGAACTCGACCTCCATTCACCCGATGTGCAACACAAGAAATCCCCCATTCATTGCTCCGCAACACTAGCAGCCGTATAAGAGGCGATGTTTTTAGGCGACATCCAACGAAAACCACCAGAACTTTGTGCAGGATAGATCTTTCAAGAGGATCTTCAAGAAATTGAATGCAACACCTTATTTTTTGTATAATACACACAATTTCTCTTCTTTCACTAGATGAGGGTGTAAACCAATGTATAAGCAGGCGTGGCCTGTTTCTGAAGAATTTAAAGATTTTCAGCGATTGAAGTGAGGACGAGACAGGGCAATTTAAAAATTCTTCGTACCAGTTTATATGGATCGTAGGGTTTTGCTGCTCGCCGCAGTCGTACAGAATACGTTACTTCTACAAGGTAGGGTACTTTGACACGACCTATTATAAAATTTTTTAAATTTTGATTGAAATAAAATTAAAGATCGATTGTATTTATCGCTTCTCGGCCTCTTGGCTAAGATCAAAGTGTAGTATCTGTTCTTATCAGCTTAATATCTGATATGAGGACGATTCGTCCTCTTCGATATTAAACTAATTTTTGAACAGAGGTTCGCGGTCCGGAATTTATTCCGCCCGAACCACGGGTCGGCTTGCTATCGCACTGCCTGCAAGAGCGGCCCACAAAAATTCTAAAAATAGAGCACACCTGTATCCTCTACTAGTGACAAGCATTTATCCGTTTATTTCTTTTAAAAAATTCCAATAATTTCATTTCTTTCTTATTTCTTTCCGCAGTTCAATAGACGGAGACTCCACAAGAAGATCTGCTCGCTTAGAAGGAAACCAAATATTCCTGTAAAATTTGAAGTGAGAATTCGCTTTTCTTATCAAATCGAAGACGGAGAATCTGTGGAACCTGCAAAAACGGAGGGGTAGCAATAGTCAGAACTCGACCTCCATTCACCCGATGTGCAACACAAGAAATCCCCCATTCATTGCTCCGCAACACTAGCAGCCGTATAAGAGGCGATGTTTTTAGGCGACATCCAACGAAAACCACCAGAACTTTGTGCAGGATAGATCTTTCAAGAGGATCTTCAAGAAATTGAATGCAACACCTTATTTTTTGTATAATACACACAATTTCTCTTCTTTCACTAGATGAGGGTGTAAACCAATGTATAAGCAGGCGTGGCCTGTTTCTGAAGAATTTAAAGATTTTCAGCGATTGAAGTGAGGACGAGACAGGGCAATTTAAAAATTCTTCGTACCAGTTTATATGGATCGTAGGGTTTTGCTGCTCGCCGCAGTCGTACAGAATACGTTACTTCTACAAGGTAGGGTACTTTGACACGACCTATTATAAAATTTTTTAAATTTTGATTGAAATAAAATTAAAGATCGATTGTATTTATCGCTTCTCGGCCTCTTGGCTAAGATCAAAGTGTAGTATCTGTTCTTATCAGCTTAATATCTGATATGAGGACGATTCGTCCTCTTCGATATTAAACTAATTTTTGAACAGAGGTTCGCGGTCCGGAATTTATTCCGCCCGAACCACGGGTCGGCTTGCTATCGCACTGCCTGCAAGAGCGGCCCACAAAAATTCTAAAAATAGAGCACACCTGTATCCTCTACTAGTGACAAGCATTTATCCGTTTATTTCTTTTAAAAAATTCCAATAATTTCATTTCTTTCTTATTTCTTTCCGCAGTTCAATAGACGGAGACTCCACAAGAAGATCTGCTCGCTTAGAAGGAAACCAAATATTCCTGTAAAATTTGAAGTGAGAATTCGCTTTTCTTATCAAATCGAAGACGGAGAATCTGTGGAACCTGCAAAAACGGAGGGGTAGCAATAGTCAGAACTCGACCTCCATTCACCCGATGTGCAACACAAGAAATCCCCCATTCATTGCTCCGCAACACTAGCAGCCGTATAAGAGGCGATGTTTTTAGGCGACATCCAACGAAAACCACCAGAACTTTGTGCAGGATAGATCTTTCAAGAGGATCTTCAAGAAATTGAATGCAACACCTTATTTTTTGTATAATACACACAATTTCTCTTCTTTCACTAGATGAGGGTGTAAACCAATGTATAAGCAGGCGTGGCCTGTTTCTGAAGAATTTAAAGATTTTCAGCGATTGAAGTGAGGACGAGACAGGGCAATTTAAAAATTCTTCGTACCAGTTTATATGGATCGTAGGGTTTTGCTGCTCGCCGCAGTCGTACAGAATACGTTACTTCTACAAGGTAGGGTACTTTGACACGACCTATTATAAAATTTTTTAAATTTTGATTGAAATAAAATTAAAGATCGATTGTATTTATCGCTTCTCGGCCTCTTGGCTAAGATCAAAGTGTAGTATCTGTTCTTATCAGCTTAATATCTGATATGAGGACGATTCGTCCTCTTCGATATTAAACTAATTTTTGAACAGAGGTTCGCGGTCCGGAATTTATTCCGCCCGAACCACGGGTCGGCTTGCTATCGCACTGCCTGCAAGAGCGGCCCACAAAAATTCTAAAAATAGAGCACACCTGTATCCTCTACTAGTGACAAGCATTTATCCGTTTATTTCTTTTAAAAAATTCCAATAATTTCATTTCTTTCTTATTTCTTTCCGCAGTTCAATAGACGGAGACTCCACAAGAAGATCTGCTCGCTTAGAAGGAAACCAAATATTCCTGTAAAATTTGAAGTGAGAATTCGCTTTTCTTATCAAATCGAAGACGGAGAATCTGTGGAACCTGCAAAAACGGAGGGGTAGCAATAGTCAGAACTCGACCTCCATTCACCCGATGTGCAACACAAGAAATCCCCCATTCATTGCTCCGCAACACTAGCAGCCGTATAAGAGGCGATGTTTTTAGGCGACATCCAACGAAAACCACCAGAACTTTGTGCAGGATAGATCTTTCAAGAGGATCTTCAAGAAATTGAATGCAACACCTTATTTTTTGTATAATACACACAATTTCTCTTCTTTCACTAGATGAGGGTGTAAACCAATGTATAAGCAGGCGTGGCCTGTTTCTGAAGAATTTAAAGATTTTCAGCGATTGAAGTGAGGACGAGACAGGGCAATTTAAAAATTCTTCGTACCAGTTTATATGGATCGTAGGGTTTTGCTGCTCGCCGCAGTCGTACAGAATACGTTACTTCTACAAGGTAGGGTACTTTGACACGACCTATTATAAAATTTTTTAAATTTTGATTGAAATAAAATTAAAGATCGATTGTATTTATCGCTTCTCGGCCTCTTGGCTAAGATCAAAGTGTAGTATCTGTTCTTATCAGCTTAATATCTGATATGAGGACGATTCGTCCTCTTCGATATTAAACTAATTTTTGAACAGAGGTTCGCGGTCCGGAATTTATTCCGCCCGAACCACGGGTCGGCTTGCTATCGCACTGCCTGCAAGAGCGGCCCACAAAAATTCTAAAAATAGAGCACACCTGTATCCTCTACTAGTGACAAGCATTTATCCGTTTATTTCTTTTAAAAAATTCCAATAATTTCATTTCTTTCTTATTTCTTTCCGCAGTTCAATAGACGGAGACTCCACAAGAAGATCTGCTCGCTTAGAAGGAAACCAAATATTCCTGTAAAATTTGAAGTGAGAATTCGCTTTTCTTATCAAATCGAAGACGGAGAATCTGTGGAACCTGCAAAAACGGAGGGGTAGCAATAGTCAGAACTCGACCTCCATTCACCCGATGTGCAACACAAGAAATCCCCCATTCATTGCTCCGCAACACTAGCAGCCGTATAAGAGGCGATGTTTTTAGGCGACATCCAACGAAAACCACCAGAACTTTGTGCAGGATAGATCTTTCAAGAGGATCTTCAAGAAATTGAATGCAACACCTTATTTTTTGTATAATACACACAATTTCTCTTCTTTCACTAGATGAGGGTGTAAACCAATGTATAAGCAGGCGTGGCCTGTTTCTGAAGAATTTAAAGATTTTCAGCGATTGAAGTGAGGACGAGACAGGGCAATTTAAAAATTCTTCGTACCAGTTTATATGGATCGTAGGGTTTTGCTGCTCGCCGCAGTCGTACAGAATACGTTACTTCTACAAGGTAGGGTACTTTGACACGACCTATTATAAAATTTTTTAAATTTTGATTGAAATAAAATTAAAGATCGATTGTATTTATCGCTTCTCGGCCTCTTGGCTAAGATCAAAGTGTAGTATCTGTTCTTATCAGCTTAATATCTGATATGAGGACGATTCGTCCTCTTCGATATTAAACTAATTTTTGAACAGAGGTTCGCGGTCCGGAATTTATTCCGCCCGAACCACGGGTCGGCTTGCTATCGCACTGCCTGCAAGAGCGGCCCACAAAAATTCTAAAAATAGAGCACACCTGTATCCTCTACTAGTGACAAGCATTTATCCGTTTATTTCTTTTAAAAAATTCCAATAATTTCATTTCTTTCTTATTTCTTTCCGCAGTTCAATAGACGGAGACTCCACAAGAAGATCTGCTCGCTTAGAAGGAAACCAAATATTCCTGTAAAATTTGAAGTGAGAATTCGCTTTTCTTATCAAATCGAAGACGGAGAATCTGTGGAACCTGCAAAAACGGAGGGGTAGCAATAGTCAGAACTCGACCTCCATTCACCCGATGTGCAACACAAGAAATCCCCCATTCATTGCTCCGCAACACTAGCAGCCGTATAAGAGGCGATGTTTTTAGGCGACATCCAACGAAAACCACCAGAACTTTGTGCAGGATAGATCTTTCAAGAGGATCTTCAAGAAATTGAATGCAACACCTTATTTTTTGTATAATACACACAATTTCTCTTCTTTCACTAGATGAGGGTGTAAACCAATGTATAAGCAGGCGTGGCCTGTTTCTGAAGAATTTAAAGATTTTCAGCGATTGAAGTGAGGACGAGACAGGGCAATTTAAAAATTCTTCGTACCAGTTTATATGGATCGTAGGGTTTTGCTGCTCGCCGCAGTCGTACAGAATACGTTACTTCTACAAGGTAGGGTACTTTGACACGACCTATTATAAAATTTTTTAAATTTTGATTGAAATAAAATTAAAGATCGATTGTATTTATCGCTTCTCGGCCTCTTGGCTAAGATCAAAGTGTAGTATCTGTTCTTATCAGCTTAATATCTGATATGAGGACGATTCGTCCTCTTCGATATTAAACTAATTTTTGAACAGAGGTTCGCGGTCCGGAATTTATTCCGCCCGAACCACGGGTCGGCTTGCTATCGCACTGCCTGCAAGAGCGGCCCACAAAAATTCTAAAAATAGAGCACACCTGTATCCTCTACTAGTGACAAGCATTTATCCGTTTATTTCTTTTAAAAAATTCCAATAATTTCATTTCTTTCTTATTTCTTTCCGCAGTTCAATAGACGGAGACTCCACAAGAAGATCTGCTCGCTTAGAAGGAAACCAAATATTCCTGTAAAATTTGAAGTGAGAATTCGCTTTTCTTATCAAATCGAAGACGGAGAATCTGTGGAACCTGCAAAAACGGAGGGGTAGCAATAGTCAGAACTCGACCTCCATTCACCCGATGTGCAACACAAGAAATCCCCCATTCATTGCTCCGCAACACTAGCAGCCGTATAAGAGGCGATGTTTTTAGGCGACATCCAACGAAAACCACCAGAACTTTGTGCAGGATAGATCTTTCAAGAGGATCTTCAAGAAATTGAATGCAACACCTTATTTTTTGTATAATACACACAATTTCTCTTCTTTCACTAGATGAGGGTGTAAACCAATGTATAAGCAGGCGTGGCCTGTTTCTGAAGAATTTAAAGATTTTCAGCGATTGAAGTGAGGACGAGACAGGGCAATTTAAAAATTCTTCGTACCAGTTTATATGGATCGTAGGGTTTTGCTGCTCGCCGCAGTCGTACAGAATACGTTACTTCTACAAGGTAGGGTACTTTGACACGACCTATTATAAAATTTTTTAAATTTTGATTGAAATAAAATTAAAGATCGATTGTATTTATCGCTTCTCGGCCTCTTGGCTAAGATCAAAGTGTAGTATCTGTTCTTATCAGCTTAATATCTGATATGAGGACGATTCGTCCTCTTCGATATTAAACTAATTTTTGAACAGAGGTTCGCGGTCCGGAATTTATTCCGCCCGAACCACGGGTCGGCTTGCTATCGCACTGCCTGCAAGAGCGGCCCACAAAAATTCTAAAAATAGAGCACACCTGTATCCTCTACTAGTGACAAGCATTTATCCGTTTATTTCTTTTAAAAAATTCCAATAATTTCATTTCTTTCTTATTTCTTTCCGCAGTTCAATAGACGGAGACTCCACAAGAAGATCTGCTCGCTTAGAAGGAAACCAAATATTCCTGTAAAATTTGAAGTGAGAATTCGCTTTTCTTATCAAATCGAAGACGGAGAATCTGTGGAACCTGCAAAAACGGAGGGGTAGCAATAGTCAGAACTCGACCTCCATTCACCCGATGTGCAACACAAGAAATCCCCCATTCATTGCTCCGCAACACTAGCAGCCGTATAAGAGGCGATGTTTTTAGGCGACATCCAACGAAAACCACCAGAACTTTGTGCAGGATAGATCTTTCAAGAGGATCTTCAAGAAATTGAATGCAACACCTTATTTTTTGTATAATACACACAATTTCTCTTCTTTCACTAGATGAGGGTGTAAACCAATGTATAAGCAGGCGTGGCCTGTTTCTGAAGAATTTAAAGATTTTCAGCGATTGAAGTGAGGACGAGACAGGGCAATTTAAAAATTCTTCGTACCAGTTTATATGGATCGTAGGGTTTTGCTGCTCGCCGCAGTCGTACAGAATACGTTACTTCTACAAGGTAGGGTACTTTGACACGACCTATTATAAAATTTTTTAAATTTTGATTGAAATAAAATTAAAGATCGATTGTATTTATCGCTTCTCGGCCTCTTGGCTAAGATCAAAGTGTAGTATCTGTTCTTATCAGCTTAATATCTGATATGAGGACGATTCGTCCTCTTCGATATTAAACTAATTTTTGAACAGAGGTTCGCGGTCCGGAATTTATTCCGCCCGAACCACGGGTCGGCTTGCTATCGCACTGCCTGCAAGAGCGGCCCACAAAAATTCTAAAAATAGAGCACACCTGTATCCTCTACTAGTGACAAGCATTTATCCGTTTATTTCTTTTAAAAAATTCCAATAATTTCATTTCTTTCTTATTTCTTTCCGCAGTTCAATAGACGGAGACTCCACAAGAAGATCTGCTCGCTTAGAAGGAAACCAAATATTCCTGTAAAATTTGAAGTGAGAATTCGCTTTTCTTATCAAATCGAAGACGGAGAATCTGTGGAACCTGCAAAAACGGAGGGGTAGCAATAGTCAGAACTCGACCTCCATTCACCCGATGTGCAACACAAGAAATCCCCCATTCATTGCTCCGCAACACTAGCAGCCGTATAAGAGGCGATGTTTTTAGGCGACATCCAACGAAAACCACCAGAACTTTGTGCAGGATAGATCTTTCAAGAGGATCTTCAAGAAATTGAATGCAACACCTTATTTTTTGTATAATACACACAATTTCTCTTCTTTCACTAGATGAGGGTGTAAACCAATGTATAAGCAGGCGTGGCCTGTTTCTGAAGAATTTAAAGATTTTCAGCGATTGAAGTGAGGACGAGACAGGGCAATTTAAAAATTCTTCGTACCAGTTTATATGGATCGTAGGGTTTTGCTGCTCGCCGCAGTCGTACAGAATACGTTACTTCTACAAGGTAGGGTACTTTGACACGACCTATTATAAAATTTTTTAAATTTTGATTGAAATAAAATTAAAGATCGATTGTATTTATCGCTTCTCGGCCTCTTGGCTAAGATCAAAGTGTAGTATCTGTTCTTATCAGCTTAATATCTGATATGAGGACGATTCGTCCTCTTCGATATTAAACTAATTTTTGAACAGAGGTTCGCGGTCCGGAATTTATTCCGCCCGAACCACGGGTCGGCTTGCTATCGCACTGCCTGCAAGAGCGGCCCACAAAAATTCTAAAAATAGAGCACACCTGTATCCTCTACTAGTGACAAGCATTTATCCGTTTATTTCTTTTAAAAAATTCCAATAATTTCATTTCTTTCTTATTTCTTTCCGCAGTTCAATAGACGGAGACTCCACAAGAAGATCTGCTCGCTTAGAAGGAAACCAAATATTCCTGTAAAATTTGAAGTGAGAATTCGCTTTTCTTATCAAATCGAAGACGGAGAATCTGTGGAACCTGCAAAAACGGAGGGGTAGCAATAGTCAGAACTCGACCTCCATTCACCCGATGTGCAACACAAGAAATCCCCCATTCATTGCTCCGCAACACTAGCAGCCGTATAAGAGGCGATGTTTTTAGGCGACATCCAACGAAAACCACCAGAACTTTGTGCAGGATAGATCTTTCAAGAGGATCTTCAAGAAATTGAATGCAACACCTTATTTTTTGTATAATACACACAATTTCTCTTCTTTCACTAGATGAGGGTGTAAACCAATGTATAAGCAGGCGTGGCCTGTTTCTGAAGAATTTAAAGATTTTCAGCGATTGAAGTGAGGACGAGACAGGGCAATTTAAAAATTCTTCGTACCAGTTTATATGGATCGTAGGGTTTTGCTGCTCGCCGCAGTCGTACAGAATACGTTACTTCTACAAGGTAGGGTACTTTGACACGACCTATTATAAAATTTTTTAAATTTTGATTGAAATAAAATTAAAGATCGATTGTATTTATCGCTTCTCGGCCTCTTGGCTAAGATCAAAGTGTAGTATCTGTTCTTATCAGCTTAATATCTGATATGAGGACGATTCGTCCTCTTCGATATTAAACTAATTTTTGAACAGAGGTTCGCGGTCCGGAATTTATTCCGCCCGAACCACGGGTCGGCTTGCTATCGCACTGCCTGCAAGAGCGGCCCACAAAAATTCTAAAAATAGAGCACACCTGTATCCTCTACTAGTGACAAGCATTTATCCGTTTATTTCTTTTAAAAAATTCCAATAATTTCATTTCTTTCTTATTTCTTTCCGCAGTTCAATAGACGGAGACTCCACAAGAAGATCTGCTCGCTTAGAAGGAAACCAAATATTCCTGTAAAATTTGAAGTGAGAATTCGCTTTTCTTATCAAATCGAAGACGGAGAATCTGTGGAACCTGCAAAAACGGAGGGGTAGCAATAGTCAGAACTCGACCTCCATTCACCCGATGTGCAACACAAGAAATCCCCCATTCATTGCTCCGCAACACTAGCAGCCGTATAAGAGGCGATGTTTTTAGGCGACATCCAACGAAAACCACCAGAACTTTGTGCAGGATAGATCTTTCAAGAGGATCTTCAAGAAATTGAATGCAACACCTTATTTTTTGTATAATACACACAATTTCTCTTCTTTCACTAGATGAGGGTGTAAACCAATGTATAAGCAGGCGTGGCCTGTTTCTGAAGAATTTAAAGATTTTCAGCGATTGAAGTGAGGACGAGACAGGGCAATTTAAAAATTCTTCGTACCAGTTTATATGGATCGTAGGGTTTTGCTGCTCGCCGCAGTCGTACAGAATACGTTACTTCTACAAGGTAGGGTACTTTGACACGACCTATTATAAAATTTTTTAAATTTTGATTGAAATTAAAGATCGATTGTATTTATCGCTTCTCGGCCTCTTGGCTAAGATCAAAGTGTAGTATCTGTTCTTATCAGCTTAATATCTGATATGAGGACGATTCGTCCTCTTCGATATTAAACTAATTTTTGAACAGAGGTTCGCGGTCCGGAATTTATTCCGCCCGAACCACGGGTCGGCTTGCTATCGCACTGCCTGCAAGAGCGGCCCACAAAAATTCTAAAAATAGAGCACACCTGTATCCTCTACTAGTGACAAGCATTTATCCGTTTATTTCTTTTAAAAAATTCCAATAATTTCATTTCTTTCTTATTTCTTTCCGCAGTTCAATAGACGGAGACTCCACAAGAAGATCTGCTCGCTTAGAAGGAAACCAAATATTCCTGTAAAATTTGAAGTGAGAATTCGCTTTTCTTATCAAATCGAAGACGGAGAATCTGTGGAACCTGCAAAAACGGAGGGGTAGCAATAGTCAGAACTCGACCTCCATTCACCCGATGTGCAACACAAGAAATCCCCCATTCATTGCTCCGCAACACTAGCAGCCGTATAAGAGGCGATGTTTTTAGGCGACATCCAACGAAAACCACCAGAACTTTGTGCAGGATAGATCTTTCAAGAGGATCTTCAAGAAATTGAATGCAACACCTTATTTTTTGTATAATACACACAATTTCTCTTCTTTCACTAGATGAGGGTGTAAACCAATGTATAAGCAGGCGTGGCCTGTTTCTGAAGAATTTAAAGATTTTCAGCGATTGAAGTGAGGACGAGACAGGGCAATTTAAAAATTCTTCGTACCAGTTTATATGGATCGTAGGGTTTTGCTGCTCGCCGCAGTCGTACAGAATACGTTACTTCTACAAGGTAGGGTACTTTGACACGACCTATTATAAAATTTTTTAAATTTTGATTGAAATAAAATTAAAGATCGATTGTATTTATCGCTTCTCGGCCTCTTGGCTAAGATCAAAGTGTAGTATCTGTTCTTATCAGCTTAATATCTGATATGAGGACGATTCGTCCTCTTCGATATTAAACTAATTTTTGAACAGAGGTTCGCGGTCCGGAATTTATTCCGCCCGAACCACGGGTCGGCTTGCTATCGCACTGCCTGCAAGAGCGGCCCACAAAAATTCTAAAAATAGAGCACACCTGTATCCTCTACTAGTGACAAGCATTTATCCGTTTATTTCTTTTAAAAAATTCCAATAATTTCATTTCTTTCTTATTTCTTTCCGCAGTTCAATAGACGGAGACTCCACAAGAAGATCTGCTCGCTTAGAAGGAAACCAAATATTCCTGTAAAATTTGAAGTGAGAATTCGCTTTTCTTATCAAATCGAAGACGGAGAATCTGTGGAACCTGCAAAAACGGAGGGGTAGCAATAGTCAGAACTCGACCTCCATTCACCCGATGTGCAACACAAGAAATCCCCCATTCATTGCTCCGCAACACTAGCAGCCGTATAAGAGGCGATGTTTTTAGGCGACATCCAACGAAAACCACCAGAACTTTGTGCAGGATAGATCTTTCAAGAGGATCTTCAAGAAATTGAATGCAACACCTTATTTTTTGTATAATACACACAATTTCTCTTCTTTCACTAGATGAGGGTGTAAACCAATGTATAAGCAGGCGTGGCCTGTTTCTGAAGAATTTAAAGATTTTCAGCGATTGAAGTGAGGACGAGACAGGGCAATTTAAAAATTCTTCGTACCAGTTTATATGGATCGTAGGGTTTTGCTGCTCGCCGCAGTCGTACAGAATACGTTACTTCTACAAGGTAGGGTACTTTGACACGACCTATTATAAAATTTTTTAAATTTTGATTGAAATAAAATTAAAGATCGATTGTATTTATCGCTTCTCGGCCTCTTGGCTAAGATCAAAGTGTAGTATCTGTTCTTATCAGCTTAATATCTGATATGAGGACGATTCGTCCTCTTCGATATTAAACTAATTTTTGAACAGAGGTTCGCGGTCCGGAATTTATTCCGCCCGAACCACGGGTCGGCTTGCTATCGCACTGCCTGCAAGAGCGGCCCACAAAAATTCTAAAAATAGAGCACACCTGTATCCTCTACTAGTGACAAGCATTTATCCGTTTATTTCTTTTAAAAAATTCCAATAATTTCATTTCTTTCTTATTTCTTTCCGCAGTTCAATAGACGGAGACTCCACAAGAAGATCTGCTCGCTTAGAAGGAAACCAAATATTCCTGTAAAATTTGAAGTGAGAATTCGCTTTTCTTATCAAATCGAAGACGGAGAATCTGTGGAACCTGCAAAAACGGAGGGGTAGCAATAGTCAGAACTCGACCTCCATTCACCCGATGTGCAACACAAGAAATCCCCCATTCATTGCTCCGCAACACTAGCAGCCGTATAAGAGGCGATGTTTTTAGGCGACATCCAACGAAAACCACCAGAACTTTGTGCAGGATAGATCTTTCAAGAGGATCTTCAAGAAATTGAATGCAACACCTTATTTTTTGTATAATACACACAATTTCTCTTCTTTCACTAGATGAGGGTGTAAACCAATGTATAAGCAGGCGTGGCCTGTTTCTGAAGAATTTAAAGATTTTCAGCGATTGAAGTGAGGACGAGACAGGGCAATTTAAAAATTCTTCGTACCAGTTTATATGGATCGTAGGGTTTTGCTGCTCGCCGCAGTCGTACAGAATACGTTACTTCTACAAGGTAGGGTACTTTGACACGACCTATTATAAAATTTTTTAAATTTTGATTGAAATAAAATTAAAGATCGATTGTATTTATCGCTTCTCGGCCTCTTGGCTAAGATCAAAGTGTAGTATCTGTTCTTATCAGCTTAATATCTGATATGAGGACGATTCGTCCTCTTCGATATTAAACTAATTTTTGAACAGAGGTTCGCGGTCCGGAATTTATTCCGCCCGAACCACGGGTCGGCTTGCTATCGCACTGCCTGCAAGAGCGGCCCACAAAAATTCTAAAAATAGAGCACACCTGTATCCTCTACTAGTGACAAGCATTTATCCGTTTATTTCTTTTAAAAAATTCCAATAATTTCATTTCTTTCTTATTTCTTTCCGCAGTTCAATAGACGGAGACTCCACAAGAAGATCTGCTCGCTTAGAAGGAAACCAAATATTCCTGTAAAATTTGAAGTGAGAATTCGCTTTTCTTATCAAATCGAAGACGGAGAATCTGTGGAACCTGCAAAAACGGAGGGGTAGCAATAGTCAGAACTCGACCTCCATTCACCCGATGTGCAACACAAGAAATCCCCCATTCATTGCTCCGCAACACTAGCAGCCGTATAAGAGGCGATGTTTTTAGGCGACATCCAACGAAAACCACCAGAACTTTGTGCAGGATAGATCTTTCAAGAGGATCTTCAAGAAATTGAATGCAACACCTTATTTTTTGTATAATACACACAATTTCTCTTCTTTCACTAGATGAGGGTGTAAACCAATGTATAAGCAGGCGTGGCCTGTTTCTGAAGAATTTAAAGATTTTCAGCGATTGAAGTGAGGACGAGACAGGGCAATTTAAAAATTCTTCGTACCAGTTTATATGGATCGTAGGGTTTTGCTGCTCGCCGCAGTCGTACAGAATACGTTACTTCTACAAGGTAGGGTACTTTGACACGACCTATTATAAAATTTTTTAAATTTTGATTGAAATAAAATTAAAGATCGATTGTATTTATCGCTTCTCGGCCTCTTGGCTAAGATCAAAGTGTAGTATCTGTTCTTATCAGCTTAATATCTGATATGAGGACGATTCGTCCTCTTCGATATTAAACTAATTTTTGAACAGAGGTTCGCGGTCCGGAATTTATTCCGCCCGAACCACGGGTCGGCTTGCTATCGCACTGCCTGCAAGAGCGGCCCACAAAAATTCTAAAAATAGAGCACACCTGTATCCTCTACTAGTGACAAGCATTTATCCGTTTATTTCTTTTAAAAAATTCCAATAATTTCATTTCTTTCTTATTTCTTTCCGCAGTTCAATAGACGGAGACTCCACAAGAAGATCTGCTCGCTTAGAAGGAAACCAAATATTCCTGTAAAATTTGAAGTGAGAATTCGCTTTTCTTATCAAATCGAAGACGGAGAATCTGTGGAACCTGCAAAAACGGAGGGGTAGCAATAGTCAGAACTCGACCTCCATTCACCCGATGTGCAACACAAGAAATCCCCCATTCATTGCTCCGCAACACTAGCAGCCGTATAAGAGGCGATGTTTTTAGGCGACATCCAACGAAAACCACCAGAACTTTGTGCAGGATAGATCTTTCAAGAGGATCTTCAAGAAATTGAATGCAACACCTTATTTTTTGTATAATACACACAATTTCTCTTCTTTCACTAGATGAGGGTGTAAACCAATGTATAAGCAGGCGTGGCCTGTTTCTGAAGAATTTAAAGATTTTCAGCGATTGAAGTGAGGACGAGACAGGGCAATTTAAAAATTCTTCGTACCAGTTTATATGGATCGTAGGGTTTTGCTGCTCGCCGCAGTCGTACAGAATACGTTACTTCTACAAGGTAGGGTACTTTGACACGACCTATTATAAAATTTTTTAAATTTTGATTGAAATAAAATTAAAGATCGATTGTATTTATCGCTTCTCGGCCTCTTGGCTAAGATCAAAGTGTAGTATCTGTTCTTATCAGCTTAATATCTGATATGAGGACGATTCGTCCTCTTCGATATTAAACTAATTTTTGAACAGAGGTTCGCGGTCCGGAATTTATTCCGCCCGAACCACGGGTCGGCTTGCTATCGCACTGCCTGCAAGAGCGGCCCACAAAAATTCTAAAAATAGAGCACACCTGTATCCTCTACTAGTGACAAGCATTTATCCGTTTATTTCTTTTAAAAAATTCCAATAATTTCATTTCTTTCTTATTTCTTTCCGCAGTTCAATAGACGGAGACTCCACAAGAAGATCTGCTCGCTTAGAAGGAAACCAAATATTCCTGTAAAATTTGAAGTGAGAATTCGCTTTTCTTATCAAATCGAAGACGGAGAATCTGTGGAACCTGCAAAAACGGAGGGGTAGCAATAGTCAGAACTCGACCTCCATTCACCCGATGTGCAACACAAGAAATCCCCCATTCATTGCTCCGCAACACTAGCAGCCGTATAAGAGGCGATGTTTTTAGGCGACATCCAACGAAAACCACCAGAACTTTGTGCAGGATAGATCTTTCAAGAGGATCTTCAAGAAATTGAATGCAACACCTTATTTTTTGTATAATACACACAATTTCTCTTCTTTCACTAGATGAGGGTGTAAACCAATGTATAAGCAGGCGTGGCCTGTTTCTGAAGAATTTAAAGATTTTCAGCGATTGAAGTGAGGACGAGACAGGGCAATTTAAAAATTCTTCGTACCAGTTTATATGGATCGTAGGGTTTTGCTGCTCGCCGCAGTCGTACAGAATACGTTACTTCTACAAGGTAGGGTACTTTGACACGACCTATTATAAAATTTTTTAAATTTTGATTGAAATAAAATTAAAGATCGATTGTATTTATCGCTTCTCGGCCTCTTGGCTAAGATCAAAGTGTAGTATCTGTTCTTATCAGCTTAATATCTGATATGAGGACGATTCGTCCTCTTCGATATTAAACTAATTTTTGAACAGAGGTTCGCGGTCCGGAATTTATTCCGCCCGAACCACGGGTCGGCTTGCTATCGCACTGCCTGCAAGAGCGGCCCACAAAAATTCTAAAAATAGAGCACACCTGTATCCTCTACTAGTGACAAGCATTTATCCGTTTATTTCTTTTAAAAAATTCCAATAATTTCATTTCTTTCTTATTTCTTTCCGCAGTTCAATAGACGGAGACTCCACAAGAAGATCTGCTCGCTTAGAAGGAAACCAAATATTCCTGTAAAATTTGAAGTGAGAATTCGCTTTTCTTATCAAATCGAAGACGGAGAATCTGTGGAACCTGCAAAAACGGAGGGGTAGCAATAGTCAGAACTCGACCTCCATTCACCCGATGTGCAACACAAGAAATCCCCCATTCATTGCTCCGCAACACTAGCAGCCGTATAAGAGGCGATGTTTTTAGGCGACATCCAACGAAAACCACCAGAACTTTGTGCAGGATAGATCTTTCAAGAGGATCTTCAAGAAATTGAATGCAACACCTTATTTTTTGTATAATACACACAATTTCTCTTCTTTCACTAGATGAGGGTGTAAACCAATGTATAAGCAGGCGTGGCCTGTTTCTGAAGAATTTAAAGATTTTCAGCGATTGAAGTGAGGACGAGACAGGGCAATTTAAAAATTCTTCGTACCAGTTTATATGGATCGTAGGGTTTTGCTGCTCGCCGCAGTCGTACAGAATACGTTACTTCTACAAGGTAGGGTACTTTGACACGACCTATTATAAAATTTTTTAAATTTTGATTGAAATAAAATTAAAGATCGATTGTATTTATCGCTTCTCGGCCTCTTGGCTAAGATCAAAGTGTAGTATCTGTTCTTATCAGCTTAATATCTGATATGAGGACGATTCGTCCTCTTCGATATTAAACTAATTTTTGAACAGAGGTTCGCGGTCCGGAATTTATTCCGCCCGAACCACGGGTCGGCTTGCTATCGCACTGCCTGCAAGAGCGGCCCACAAAAATTCTAAAAATAGAGCACACCTGTATCCTCTACTAGTGACAAGCATTTATCCGTTTATTTCTTTTAAAAAATTCCAATAATTTCATTTCTTTCTTATTTCTTTCCGCAGTTCAATAGACGGAGACTCCACAAGAAGATCTGCTCGCTTAGAAGGAAACCAAATATTCCTGTAAAATTTGAAGTGAGAATTCGCTTTTCTTATCAAATCGAAGACGGAGAATCTGTGGAACCTGCAAAAACGGAGGGGTAGCAATAGTCAGAACTCGACCTCCATTCACCCGATGTGCAACACAAGAAATCCCCCATTCATTGCTCCGCAACACTAGCAGCCGTATAAGAGGCGATGTTTTTAGGCGACATCCAACGAAAACCACCAGAACTTTGTGCAGGATAGATCTTTCAAGAGGATCTTCAAGAAATTGAATGCAACACCTTATTTTTTGTATAATACACACAATTTCTCTTCTTTCACTAGATGAGGGTGTAAACCAATGTATAAGCAGGCGTGGCCTGTTTCTGAAGAATTTAAAGATTTTCAGCGATTGAAGTGAGGACGAGACAGGGCAATTTAAAAATTCTTCGTACCAGTTTATATGGATCGTAGGGTTTTGCTGCTCGCCGCAGTCGTACAGAATACGTTACTTCTACAAGGTAGGGTACTTTGACACGACCTATTATAAAATTTTTTAAATTTTGATTGAAATAAAATTAAAGATCGATTGTATTTATCGCTTCTCGGCCTCTTGGCTAAGATCAAAGTGTAGTATCTGTTCTTATCAGCTTAATATCTGATATGAGGACGATTCGTCCTCTTCGATATTAAACTAATTTTTGAACAGAGGTTCGCGGTCCGGAATTTATTCCGCCCGAACCACGGGTCGGCTTGCTATCGCACTGCCTGCAAGAGCGGCCCACAAAAATTCTAAAAATAGAGCACACCTGTATCCTCTACTAGTGACAAGCATTTATCCGTTTATTTCTTTTAAAAAATTCCAATAATTTCATTTCTTTCTTATTTCTTTCCGCAGTTCAATAGACGGAGACTCCACAAGAAGATCTGCTCGCTTAGAAGGAAACCAAATATTCCTGTAAAATTTGAAGTGAGAATTCGCTTTTCTTATCAAATCGAAGACGGAGAATCTGTGGAACCTGCAAAAACGGAGGGGTAGCAATAGTCAGAACTCGACCTCCATTCACCCGATGTGCAACACAAGAAATCCCCCATTCATTGCTCCGCAACACTAGCAGCCGTATAAGAGGCGATGTTTTTAGGCGACATCCAACGAAAACCACCAGAACTTTGTGCAGGATAGATCTTTCAAGAGGATCTTCAAGAAATTGAATGCAACACCTTATTTTTTGTATAATACACACAATTTCTCTTCTTTCACTAGATGAGGGTGTAAACCAATGTATAAGCAGGCGTGGCCTGTTTCTGAAGAATTTAAAGATTTTCAGCGATTGAAGTGAGGACGAGACAGGGCAATTTAAAAATTCTTCGTACCAGTTTATATGGATCGTAGGGTTTTGCTGCTCGCCGCAGTCGTACAGAATACGTTACTTCTACAAGGTAGGGTACTTTGACACGACCTATTATAAAATTTTTTAAATTTTGATTGAAATAAAATTAAAGATCGATTGTATTTATCGCTTCTCGGCCTCTTGGCTAAGATCAAAGTGTAGTATCTGTTCTTATCAGCTTAATATCTGATATGAGGACGATTCGTCCTCTTCGATATTAAACTAATTTTTGAACAGAGGTTCGCGGTCCGGAATTTATTCCGCCCGAACCACGGGTCGGCTTGCTATCGCACTGCCTGCAAGAGCGGCCCACAAAAATTCTAAAAATAGAGCACACCTGTATCCTCTACTAGTGACAAGCATTTATCCGTTTATTTCTTTTAAAAAATTCCAATAATTTCATTTCTTTCTTATTTCTTTCCGCAGTTCAATAGACGGAGACTCCACAAGAAGATCTGCTCGCTTAGAAGGAAACCAAATATTCCTGTAAAATTTGAAGTGAGAATTCGCTTTTCTTATCAAATCGAAGACGGAGAATCTGTGGAACCTGCAAAAACGGAGGGGTAGCAATAGTCAGAACTCGACCTCCATTCACCCGATGTGCAACACAAGAAATCCCCCATTCATTGCTCCGCAACACTAGCAGCCGTATAAGAGGCGATGTTTTTAGGCGACATCCAACGAAAACCACCAGAACTTTGTGCAGGATAGATCTTTCAAGAGGATCTTCAAGAAATTGAATGCAACACCTTATTTTTTGTATAATACACACAATTTCTCTTCTTTCACTAGATGAGGGTGTAAACCAATGTATAAGCAGGCGTGGCCTGTTTCTGAAGAATTTAAAGATTTTCAGCGATTGAAGTGAGGACGAGACAGGGCAATTTAAAAATTCTTCGTACCAGTTTATATGGATCGTAGGGTTTTGCTGCTCGCCGCAGTCGTACAGAATACGTTACTTCTACAAGGTAGGGTACTTTGACACGACCTATTATAAAATTTTTTAAATTTTGATTGAAATAAAATTAAAGATCGATTGTATTTATCGCTTCTCGGCCTCTTGGCTAAGATCAAAGTGTAGTATCTGTTCTTATCAGCTTAATATCTGATATGAGGACGATTCGTCCTCTTCGATATTAAACTAATTTTTGAACAGAGGTTCGCGGTCCGGAATTTATTCCGCCCGAACCACGGGTCGGCTTGCTATCGCACTGCCTGCAAGAGCGGCCCACAAAAATTCTAAAAATAGAGCACACCTGTATCCTCTACTAGTGACAAGCATTTATCCGTTTATTTCTTTTAAAAAATTCCAATAATTTCATTTCTTTCTTATTTCTTTCCGCAGTTCAATAGACGGAGACTCCACAAGAAGATCTGCTCGCTTAGAAGGAAACCAAATATTCCTGTAAAATTTGAAGTGAGAATTCGCTTTTCTTATCAAATCGAAGACGGAGAATCTGTGGAACCTGCAAAAACGGAGGGGTAGCAATAGTCAGAACTCGACCTCCATTCACCCGATGTGCAACACAAGAAATCCCCCATTCATTGCTCCGCAACACTAGCAGCCGTATAAGAGGCGATGTTTTTAGGCGACATCCAACGAAAACCACCAGAACTTTGTGCAGGATAGATCTTTCAAGAGGATCTTCAAGAAATTGAATGCAACACCTTATTTTTTGTATAATACACACAATTTCTCTTCTTTCACTAGATGAGGGTGTAAACCAATGTATAAGCAGGCGTGGCCTGTTTCTGAAGAATTTAAAGATTTTCAGCGATTGAAGTGAGGACGAGACAGGGCAATTTAAAAATTCTTCGTACCAGTTTATATGGATCGTAGGGTTTTGCTGCTCGCCGCAGTCGTACAGAATACGTTACTTCTACAAGGTAGGGTACTTTGACACGACCTATTATAAAATTTTTTAAATTTTGATTGAAATAAAATTAAAGATCGATTGTATTTATCGCTTCTCGGCCTCTTGGCTAAGATCAAAGTGTAGTATGGCTAAGATCAAAGTGTAGTAAGGGTGGGAGTTGATTTATTGGCAAATTTTGTTGATTTTTCGACTAACACCCAAAGAGGTCGATATTCGATCTCACAGACAATACACAAGCCTTCGGGCATAGTTTTTCTTCCAATTTTAGGTGCTGTAAATGGAGGCCTGGCGGTAAAGGAGCACAAATAGGTGAGTATGACCACTCCAATAGGTGTATCCAGCGTATTAGGGAACTGGCGTGAGCTGGAATACCAGACACATACCGCCCGACTTACGTAGGACTGGACACCTGTCCCTTTTTGTGCTTTACTGTTAGGCTCCGCCCCCTTTCAACACTGACGAACTATGGATTCGTCTGGTCCATCGGGATTTCGGCCCAAAAAGCCACCCGATCGTCGCAAAAAGAAACCCCAAAATGCTCGCCGCAAAATATTTTGCCCGCCTCTGAATGCCTCGTTCGCTTCAGCGGGTTTCCTTAGGTCTACACCTGAAGCCACGCCCTCTCAAGTTAGTTCTGGCGAAAATTCGGCTTTAAATGACAAACCTAATCCCGCGAGCTTGCCTAGTTCAAATACTAAAGTCACGCATCCTGACTACAACTCTGGCAAATCCAATACCACTTTGAGCTTTACTAATCCAATGCTTGGAGCCACGCCTCCCAACAACGAAAATGTTGTTATCCGCGAATCTTCCGCTTCAAAGTTGATTACTAAGCCCTCCCCCTCGCCTGTGTTTGCCAACACTAGAAACGCGAAGGCACAGAGAAATATACAGAAAGGTATGAGGATTCCGCCTAAAGGGTTAACGTTCAAGCCCAGTAAAACAAAAAATCTTACAACCCCTCATAAAGGAACAGAGAACGCAAAGCCGAAAAATCCGGTATCCTCGGGAATTGATTCTAAAAATGAAAAAATGAAAAAAACTGTAACACATGAGGCATCTCCCAGCACTGTCGAACCTGAGCGCTCCGCATCTCCAAACATTATAGAGGACACTCCGAGTTCCGCAGGTAACGCATCAATCAGCATGCCGACCTTCGAGGAAATTATCTCGCTAGCTGAACCGTCCACTAGCATCTTTGATTTAATGTTTCCACCCCTACAGGCCAACGTAACAAGTCACCCCGTGGAGGTCGACCCCTCATCTCAAGAAACGGTGTCTAGCCTCAATGAGTTCAATTGTGATCTTGCAGGCATCGCTAATACAGAATTTGATGGTCTCTATGACCTATCCCAAAGCCAGGCTTCCCCGCCTTCCGACGCGAACCTTGGAATTTGCCCTGGCTCTCCAACAACCGACATCAATCTTCCTGATAAGGAATTCTCTGCAGTCCACGAAATTGAACAGGATTATGCACCCGCTGCTCCCTCTAGGACCGATAGCATCTTGGACACTCCTGTTAGAGCTTTTGAGGTCACAGATGCGGTCGTTGCCGGTCAAATTCCAACCCGCATTCTGGAACGAGCGCGCACATTTTTGAGAAACCTTCCTGAGCCATCATCCGGGCAAGTACGCGGCCCCTTCTTTCGCAGGGAGTGGCTGTACGCATCCCGCCCATATGAATACGCTAATCGAAGGATTAAGCCGTCTGGCTCTTTTAAGGAATGTGAGCACCTTTGCTCAACTATCGCGGATTCTTTGGGCCTATTAAGGCCGAACGCACTATTGCTAGTTCACTACCCGCAGGGCTCCGCTGGCATCCCACCGCACAAAGACAATGAGCCGGCTCATGCAAGTGAGCAAGTATTGACCTTAAGCATCGGTGAACCCGCAACTATTTCCTTGAGTAATAATAGAACGACAATCGCCGAATTCTATACCGGAGACGGGGACTTTTACGTCTTCAAAAATCAAAAGAACTTTCGCCACGCTGTGAAAACGTGCGGGGGTGAACGCTGGGCGTTCACCTTCCGCATATTCAAGGAACCAGCGAGCCGACCTCGCTCCCCCACAGTCGACCGTAAACCGAAGTCCCCGCCTACTCATAGCACTCCTTCACCGCCTACACCGCAACCACCCTCTATTAACAGTGCAACCGCTTCTGGAAACTCACCAACACTCCACACTCCACCGTCGCGTGATATTGAATCTAGCTCCTCCCCTCTAACCAATGAGGTTAATTTCTCCCCACCTGCGAGTGAAACACAGAATTCAGTTGGGGTTAGCACCGCCTTAGTAAATACGTTCAGTGCAACCCCAGTTGATGTCACTATTATCAATACAAATGAATCACCACTGTCACATTCGGGCACTCCCAGCCTAACTGGAGCCACGCCCACTTACGAGGAAATTAACTCTGTGTGCCCTACTTATTCATGTCGCGAAGGTAATACAGTAAAAATTCTATTTCCCATTATAGGACCACTCAGGTGCACCGAGGACAACTGTCCCTCAAACTTCTCTGGAGAAACTTGGTCGACAAAACTGGGCGCCCTCAAAAAACACATTGAGGTGTACCACGGGATCTCCCGCCCATCGATTGAGAAATGGTGCTCCTTTTGTCAACAGGACTTCACCACGACCCTTCACGCATCCAAGCACAGCTGTTTCTCACAAGGTGTGCCCCTGTCTAGGGACGACGACAATCTTGCGCTCCCATACAAATGCCTTAAATGCTCTGCGGCCTTTGGCTCCAAGAGGGGCCTAAGAAATCATCATTTCAAACACGTACGCATCGAGAATGAGCTTGCCAATTCATCCCGATCTGGCGCGTCAAGTCACACAACCCAGCAAATTCGCTCACCTGAGCTATCAACACCACTGACCGCAACACAGGATACAAACAATGACTCGTCCACACAGGCCACGCCTCCCCCGTCCAACGCCGAACTAGCGGTCGATGACGTAGACGAAAACGTTGACGATTCCTCGGAGGACATCCTCGCAGACCCCGATGCCGAAGCACCCTCTGACCCCTTCATACCGCGGTTCAAACTTCTCTTAAATGACACAACTCAAGACATTTGGCCCGCTGTCGAAGAACTAATTGAGGAATTCACGGTTTTTTGCCAGAAGAAAGTTGGCCTCAAATTCGAAAAAGCCCCAGACTTCTCCTCTAAACGACAAGACCCTCGGAATCCAAGCTCGATTCAGAGACTCTACCGGAGGTTTCGCCGGCGCGCGGTTAGGTTAATACAGGACGACACGTACACCCAGTGCCATGTACCGCACGAAGAGCTGAAAAACACCTACTATTATCCGTCTGACCGGAATCCAGATTTATCGGTCTATGAAAACACCCAACCAGCCAACACCTGTGTCAACTGCAAGTCATTTACCACTTCCGAGGTATTTCGGAAATTAATGGCGTGTGAAAACTCTGCCCCGGGTCCCGACCGTCTTACTTACGCTCACCTTAAAAGCGTCGACCCGGACGCTAAAGTCCTTACACTCATTTTCAACCTTTGTCTAAAATTTAAGAAAATTCCCCAGTCCTGGAAGACGAGCAGGACCGTGCTAATCCCAAAATCTGGGGACTCCAGCCTCCCGGAAAATTGGCGACCCATCGCACTGTCAGGAACAATGTACAAACTATTCGCTGGTCTGCTTTGTAAGCGCCTAACGGATTGGTACGAGTCTTACAATATCTTATCTGACCTCCAGAAAGGCTTCCGTCCGTTCGACGGCACCCTAGAAAACAATTTTGTATTAGATCATTTAATTAACGAAGCCCGTCGTCGAAAAAACGACATTTGTCTCCTTTTTGTCGACATTAAAAATGCATTTGGGAATATCCCACAAGCCGCAATTTTTTCTGCGCTATCGACCGCTGGTGCTGGTGAGGACTTCACCCACATTATTAAGGACATGTACAATGACAATTTTACCCAGCTCGTCACCGCTGAGGGCCCATCAGAAGAAATCCCGATCACGGATGGAGTCAAGCAAGGGTGTCCCTTAAGCGGACCAATTTTCAATCTCGTGATCAACCCCATCTTCGAGTTAATTCAAAACTCACGGGACAACTTTGCTATTCTTGGGTTCGCAGACGACATTGCTGTCATTGAGCCCTCGCCTGCAGAACTCCAAGCTTCCCTCGACAAAATCTCCGAATTCGCGAAAAAACTGACACTAGAGCTCAATCCGCGAAAGTGCGTATCGGTACACATTGTGCCGTCCAGGAGCGAATGCCCGCCCACCTCATTCTCGGTCAACGGAGAAACAATCCCCTGCCTTCGCGAATTTGAAGCGGCAAGCTACCTTGGAAAACCGGTAGGGTACAATCTATTCACGAACACCGACAGTATAGACAAATTCATCGCTACAGGAACCAACATCCTAACCTCCAACCTCGCCCCTTGGCAGCGAATCGATGCACTTAAGAGCTTCTTTTTCCCGTCCCTCAACTACGCGATGCGTACTGACCAGTTCGGGAAGGACGATTGGAAAAAGCTCGACAACGCGCTTCGGCCGTTGATCAAGCAAACTCTCGCCCTCCCCGAAAGAGCTGCAGTCGAGTATTTGTACGGAGACGCGCAAAAGGGGCTCTTTGGCATCCCGCTGGCAAGTGAGGACTCGGACATTGCTAGGATAGATTCAGCATTCAAACTGTTAATGTCTAAAGACCCAAAAATCAAGGGCCTCGCCTGGTCCAGCCTCAGCAATGCCACTCGCGACCGAACTAACGTTGACCCCTCCCTTTCTGACCTGGAGGACTACCTATCAAACAAGAGGTACGGCGAATCCTCGAACAGATTTTCCTCCGTTTGGTCCCACGCACGGTCTGCATCTGGCCGACTTGGGATCAGGTGGCAATTCACTGTAGACCGCGTTGCCTCAATACTCTTCGACGAGGAAGTAGTCACTGACCGACGGAAAATTTTCAAAAGCCTCCGCAGCCACCTACGTGGCCTCCGCGGTGCGGCTCTTGCGGCAAAACCACATCAGGGAAAGACTTTCCCCGCCTTTGGGGAATCTAAAAGCTCCTCCCACTTTAATCGCACTGGGGACTACATCAGGTTCACCGACTGGAGATTCATCCATAAAGCTCGGCTCGGTCTGGTGAACCTGAACGCCTGTAACTTCAGAGGCTCATGCAACGAGGACAAGGCATGCAGAAGATGTGGTTACGAGCTGGAATCGCTTCCCCACGTCCTTAACCACTGCTCCGCCCACCTCAGCAATAAAATCACTAACAGACACAATAGGATTGTTGATCGGCTCAAAAAAGCCGCGAAGAGCCAATGGAGGATTTTTTCCGAAAATCAGCCCATTGGCTCCGAACACCTGCGTCCCGACCTTATCTTAACTAAAGGCACTGGCAGCAGTCAAGAGGCTCTGGTAATAGATGTCACGGTACCCTTTGAAAACGGCAGAGACTCACTGAACACCGCCAGAAACAACAAAGTCACAAAATACGCCAATCTAACCACTGAACTTAAAAATCGATTCAAAAACGTTACCTTTAGTGCTGTTGTCGTTGGCTCTCTCGGCTCCTGGGACCCGCGCAATGACAAAGTCATCAAAAAACTATGTTCCAGAAAATACGCAAACCTAATGCGTAAACTAATCGTTTCAGATACCATCCGCGCGTCAAGAGACATTTACGTTGAACATCTGACCGGAATACCACAAACCGACAATAGGTCTAGATTTTCAATAGGGTCTCCATCTGACGATGCTCACCGGTCCCATTACACGCATCCCAGGAGTCTCAGCCCCGCCTTGAACAGCTCGCAAACACCTCCAGCATACACATCCAGTAACCCCGCCCCTGTTGGCTCCCCCATCAGGTCTAGTGCGCGCAACTCCCTCTCCTCTAACTCAAACGACTCTCCACCCATTACTACTTTAGTACCCGTTAACTCCGCCCTCTCCGAGCTCTCCCATGCCCCGCCTAACTGCAATAACCCGGTTCGCCTCGATCATATCTTCAACCCTGCCTCTTCCGTCGCGACCAGTGCCAATCCACTAAACAAACCAAATGTGTCGCATACCCGGAGTATACCAAATTTATTCCAGAATGCATCAAACTCAATTACCGAATTTGTCACTGACCAAGCTAGGTCCAACAACTCCAGTGTGTCACAGACTGTGACCGTACTTCATTACTCATATGTGTCCCAAGCCGGGAACTCACCACAAAACCACTATGTGTCCGAATCTGGGACCTAACATCCTGTAGGTATTCGTCCCGTTGGGGCGGATACCATTTTTTATTTATTTATAGCGTGAATGAGGCTGCAAAGTGCCTCGTGCACTCAGCCCGGCTGCAAAGTGTCCATTGATACTCAGCCGTTATTTTTGTTTATTTTCTGCATGAGTGTGGCTGCAAAGTGCCCAGTGCACTCAGCCCAGCTGCAAAGTGCCTAGTGCACTCAGCTGTTATTTTTGTTTATTTTTAGCATATATGTGGCTGCAAAGTGTCCTGGATACTCAGCCCGGCTGCAAAGTGCCCAGAGCACTCAGCTGTGAGAATGAATGTGTGTGTGAATGTGTTGTGTGCCTCTTGTCTATCCCGCCTACCAATTTTTTATTTTTTAAAATATTTTTTTATATTGTTCCCCTTTTTTTTTTGGAACACTTTATTTTATTTTTGCTTTCCTATCTTTTTTTTTTTATTCTCTATCTTCTCTTATATGCTTTTCTATCTTTTTTTTTATTTTTTAATTTTTGTTTTTTGTCAAACTTTCTTTTTTCTTGAACAGAAGTGATGTACGAGTATTGTTTGGTATGTCTACTATAAATACCACATAAAAACATGCTCTATTCTGATCTGTTCTTATCAGCTTAATATCTGATATGAGGACGATTCGTCCTCTTCGATATTAAACTAATTTTTGAACAGAGGTTCGCGGTCCGGAATTTATTCCGCCCGAACCACGGGTCGGCTTGCTATCGCACTGCCTGCAAGAGCGGCCCACAAAAATTCTAAAAATAGAGCACACCTGTATCCTCTACTAGTGACAAGCATTTATCCGTTTATTTCTTTTAAAAAATTCCAATAATTTCATTTCTTTCTTATTTCTTTCCGCAGTTCAATAGACGGAGACTCCACAAGAAGATCTGCTCGCTTAGAAGGAAACCAAATATTCCTGTAAAATTTGAAGTGAGAATTCGCTTTTCTTATCAAATCGAAGACGGAGAATCTGTGGAACCTGCAAAAACGGAGGGGTAGCAATAGTCAGAACTCGACCTCCATTCACCCGATGTGCAACACAAGAAATCCCCCATTCATTGCTCCGCAACACTAGCAGCCGTATAAGAGGCGATGTTTTTAGGCGACATCCAACGAAAACCACCAGAACTTTGTGCAGGATAGATCTTTCAAGAGGATCTTCAAGAAATTGAATGCAACACCTTATTTTTTGTATAATACACACAATTTCTCTTCTTTCACTAGATGAGGGTGTAAACCAATGTATAAGCAGGCGTGGCCTGTTTCTGAAGAATTTAAAGATTTTCAGCGATTGAAGTGAGGACGAGACAGGGCAATTTAAAAATTCTTCGTACCAGTTTATATGGATCGTAGGGTTTTGCTGCTCGCCGCAGTCGTACAGAATACGTTACTTCTACAAGGTAGGGTACTTTGACACGACCTATTATAAAATTTTTTAAATTTTGATTGAAATAAAATTAAAGATCGATTGTATTTATCGCTTCTCGGCCTCTTGGCTAAGATCAAAGTGTAGTATCTGTTCTTATCAGCTTAATATCTGATATGAGGACGATTCGTCCTCTTCGATATTAAACTAATTTTTGAACAGAGGTTCGCGGTCCGGAATTTATTCCGCCCGAACCACGGGTCGGCTTGCTATCGCACTGCCTGCAAGAGCGGCCCACAAAAATTCTAAAAATAGAGCACACCTGTATCCTCTACTAGTGACAAGCATTTATCCGTTTATTTCTTTTAAAAAATTCCAATAATTTCATTTCTTTCTTATTTCTTTCCGCAGTTCAATAGACGGAGACTCCACAAGAAGATCTGCTCGCTTAGAAGGAAACCAAATATTCCTGTAAAATTTGAAGTGAGAATTCGCTTTTCTTATCAAATCGAAGACGGAGAATCTGTGGAACCTGCAAAAACGGAGGGGTAGCAATAGTCAGAACTCGACCTCCATTCACCCGATGTGCAACACAAGAAATCCCCCATTCATTGCTCCGCAACACTAGCAGCCGTATAAGAGGCGATGTTTTTAGGCGACATCCAACGAAAACCACCAGAACTTTGTGCAGGATAGATCTTTCAAGAGGATCTTCAAGAAATTGAATGCAACACCTTATTTTTTGTATAATACACACAATTTCTCTTCTTTCACTAGATGAGGGTGTAAACCAATGTATAAGCAGGCGTGGCCTGTTTCTGAAGAATTTAAAGATTTTCAGCGATTGAAGTGAGGACGAGACAGGGCAATTTAAAAATTCTTCGTACCAGTTTATATGGATCGTAGGGTTTTGCTGCTCGCCGCAGTCGTACAGAATACGTTACTTCTACAAGGTAGGGTACTTTGACACGACCTATTATAAAATTTTTTAAATTTTGATTGAAATAAAATTAAAGATCGATTGTATTTATCGCTTCTCGGCCTCTTGGCTAAGATCAAAGTGTAGTATCTGTTCTTATCAGCTTAATATCTGATATGAGGACGATTCGTCCTCTTCGATATTAAACTAATTTTTGAACAGAGGTTCGCGGTCCGGAATTTATTCCGCCCGAACCACGGGTCGGCTTGCTATCGCACTGCCTGCAAGAGCGGCCCACAAAAATTCTAAAAATAGAGCACACCTGTATCCTCTACTAGTGACAAGCATTTATCCGTTTATTTCTTTTAAAAAATTCCAATAATTTCATTTCTTTCTTATTTCTTTCCGCAGTTCAATAGACGGAGACTCCACAAGAAGATCTGCTCGCTTAGAAGGAAACCAAATATTCCTGTAAAATTTGAAGTGAGAATTCGCTTTTCTTATCAAATCGAAGACGGAGAATCTGTGGAACCTGCAAAAACGGAGGGGTAGCAATAGTCAGAACTCGACCTCCATTCACCCGATGTGCAACACAAGAAATCCCCCATTCATTGCTCCGCAACACTAGCAGCCGTATAAGAGGCGATGTTTTTAGGCGACATCCAACGAAAACCACCAGAACTTTGTGCAGGATAGATCTTTCAAGAGGATCTTCAAGAAATTGAATGCAACACCTTATTTTTTGTATAATACACACAATTTCTCTTCTTTCACTAGATGAGGGTGTAAACCAATGTATAAGCAGGCGTGGCCTGTTTCTGAAGAATTTAAAGATTTTCAGCGATTGAAGTGAGGACGAGACAGGGCAATTTAAAAATTCTTCGTACCAGTTTATATGGATCGTAGGGTTTTGCTGCTCGCCGCAGTCGTACAGAATACGTTACTTCTACAAGGTAGGGTACTTTGACACGACCTATTATAAAATTTTTTAAATTTTGATTGAAATAAAATTAAAGATCGATTGTATTTATCGCTTCTCGGCCTCTTGGCTAAGATCAAAGTGTAGTATCTGTTCTTATCAGCTTAATATCTGATATGAGGACGATTCGTCCTCTTCGATATTAAACTAATTTTTGAACAGAGGTTCGCGGTCCGGAATTTATTCCGCCCGAACCACGGGTCGGCTTGCTATCGCACTGCCTGCAAGAGCGGCCCACAAAAATTCTAAAAATAGAGCACACCTGTATCCTCTACTAGTGACAAGCATTTATCCGTTTATTTCTTTTAAAAAATTCCAATAATTTCATTTCTTTCTTATTTCTTTCCGCAGTTCAATAGACGGAGACTCCACAAGAAGATCTGCTCGCTTAGAAGGAAACCAAATATTCCTGTAAAATTTGAAGTGAGAATTCGCTTTTCTTATCAAATCGAAGACGGAGAATCTGTGGAACCTGCAAAAACGGAGGGGTAGCAATAGTCAGAACTCGACCTCCATTCACCCGATGTGCAACACAAGAAATCCCCCATTCATTGCTCCGCAACACTAGCAGCCGTATAAGAGGCGATGTTTTTAGGCGACATCCAACGAAAACCACCAGAACTTTGTGCAGGATAGATCTTTCAAGAGGATCTTCAAGAAATTGAATGCAACACCTTATTTTTTGTATAATACACACAATTTCTCTTCTTTCACTAGATGAGGGTGTAAACCAATGTATAAGCAGGCGTGGCCTGTTTCTGAAGAATTTAAAGATTTTCAGCGATTGAAGTGAGGACGAGACAGGGCAATTTAAAAATTCTTCGTACCAGTTTATATGGATCGTAGGGTTTTGCTGCTCGCCGCAGTCGTACAGAATACGTTACTTCTACAAGGTAGGGTACTTTGACACGACCTATTATAAAATTTTTTAAATTTTGATTGAAATAAAATTAAAGATCGATTGTATTTATCGCTTCTCGGCCTCTTGGCTAAGATCAAAGTGTAGTGGCAAATTGTCCGTTCTCCCGGTGTGAGTAGATTATTTTATATTCTTTCACACTCTGCCGGCTTTTTAGCTGTGCAGCTTCAAGAGCTCTAGAAAGCTCAAAGTCAAGCCGTAAAGGCATAGTTCCACAATTTTTTCTTTCAGGGTTCCGGTTTTTGTTTCAGGTTGGAGGACTGGCGGTAAGGAGCACCCTTTGGTAAGTTGGTCCCCTTCAGTAGGTGTTTCCAGCGTGGTGAGGGAACTGGCGTGAGCTGGAGTCCAGACACATACCGCCCGATCCACGTAGGCCTGGACACCTGTCCTTTTTTGCTCTGTTTTCTCAGGTCACCCACGGGTGCCTGATGTTTAGGTTTCGAGGATGAGCTCCTCCCCCCCGTCGAGGGCGCTTAGTTTGCCGAACTGTCGGCCGCCCCTCCCTCCGAATGTCTTGTCCGGTAATTTCCGGGAAGCATTCCTGCCTCATGTGGTTTTGGAACCTCTTCCTGCCACTCTTGTCGGCCCCAGCGGCGCTCCAACTGCAGAGACCGGAGCGGTCTCTCAGTCGAACCCTGGTCATTCTGCCAGCGGTTCCTCGGACGTCGTTGGCTCCGCCCCCTCTACCTCTAACTGCTTCAAATCTCCTTGCGAGATCTTAGAGGGTAAAGAAAAGGATTCCTTTCCAGGATCTGCTAAGAACCGGCTCTCCAGAAAACCGACTACTCTTCCTGATGTTTCTCCATCCGAGCCGTACCAGAACACTCGGAATGCCCGAGCCGCTCGAAAAGGCACCGCCTCCAGGATTCCCATTGCTACTTCCAATCTAAACAATGTTAGTTTCGAGCCTTCTGCTCTCTCTTCTAAGACTTCTCCCGAGAAGTCCTTCAGCAATGTGCTTTCCTCTGAGGTTAGGTCTCCTCCTTCTGCCACTAAAAAATCATTTGGGAATTTCGTGACGCTTAAAAAAGCCACGCCTACTAAGAGGTCTCCTACTTCTAGTCCAACTACAGATCTGATTCCAATTTTCAGTACGTCATTCCACAACTCCAATCTAAGCAACAACAGCTCTTTGAATTTGGGTCCTCCCAATTCTGTTTCAGCTTTCGGTGGTGACTCCTCTAACAGCCCTCTTCATGGGTTCGCTGTTAACTCTTCCGTCAGCCCGCCCCCTGGGTTCGCTGCACTTCCGAGTCCCACCTCTTCAGTTGGTTCCTCTCAGGTTGGTCCACACTTTGGGTTGTTCGGAACTTCTCAGGCTCCTCCTCCTCAGCCTCCTCTTGAAAATTCTCATGAAATTATTTCGAATGGCTCTCCATCGAGCACTTATTATTCTCAACCCGTGATTGGCAACAGTCCAGTGTCTCTCTCGGGTACACCTCCTCACACGCTGCCTGCGCTTCACTCAAACTACAGTGTAGGTTCCTCACCATCGAGCTCAGTCACCATCGATCTCTCGCCCTCATCACCTCTGAGTGATAATTCACACATTAGCGAGCAGATCGCTCCGGTTAGCCCCGCCCACTCGAGCGGTTCTCCTTCGGCTAACCCCGCCAGGCAGCGCTCTCCTGAGTCGGCTGACGACTTCACCCAGGGTGAAAGCTCTCGTCCCCGCTCAGACTCACGTCAGGACCTGTGTCCTCCTCACACTCTCCGGGAAGATAATACCCTACACTTCGTTCTTCCCATTTCCGGAGAGCTTCCATGCACTGAGTTAAATTGCACCAGTGTATTTGTTTCACAGGATTGGAAAAGCGTAAAGGGTTCCATAATCAAACACCTTCAACACCAACATGGCCTTGTGAAGCCCATCTCTAAGCTTTGGTGCAGTATTTGCAGTCGAGCCATTTCTAACAGGCCCTCTTATCACAGCTGCTTTTCCCGGGGCCACACCCCTTTCTACGCTTCAAACGGCCGAAAATTCAACAAACAGTGCAGCTTCTGTGAACTCACTTTTCCGACCGGAGCCGCTCTAAACAATCACATCAGGATGCATAAAAAACGTGCAATCATTGACAGAATCTCACGCATCCGGTCAAGCAACACTGCTACTGCCAATGCCTTTCCAATCCCACACACTGAGGCCACGCCTTCTCAAATCACAACAGACTCTCCTGTTGAGAGCACGAATGACTCTGCCATCTCTGGTCCTGGTTCCCAACCACAAGATGACGTGGTTGTACATGAAGTTGATGAGGATCTTGGTGATTCCAATCCTACTGGTTCTGCTGAGGAGGATCCTAATGACTCTCTCCCTAATCCAGATGCTCCAGCGCCTTCTGACCCATTCTCTTTGGCATTCAAAGAAATTCTCGACTCCTTTTCTCCCGACCGTTTTTCGGACTTCGAAAATCTATTGGCAGACTTTATCAAATTTGCTCAAGAGCATGTAGGCTTGCCCCCCCCTAGGGATTTCGTCGGGAGAAACTCTGACCCTAATATCCGGGACCCGAGCACTCTCCAAAAACTTTACCGGCGCAATCGCCGACGTGCTGTCCGAGCCATCAACGGCAGTCGCACGACCCAGTGCCAAATTCCACCTTCTGATCTTGCTGCCCATTTCTATGAACAGCCCTCTCCGGACTTTGATGCTTCAGTTTTTAGCAAAGATTCTCCGCCTTCAGAACCTCCTAACTCCTCCTCCTTCTCTTCCAGTGAAGTTTTCTCTAAGTTGAAAAAGTGTGAAAACACATCTCCTGGCCCTGACCGGCTCACGTATCACCACTGGAAGGGCGTTGACCCACAGGGTAAAGCTCTCGCGCTCATTTTTAACATCTGCTTGAAGGCAAAGCGCATTCCCACCTGTTGGAAAGAGAGCAGAACAATTTTCATCCCCAAGTCCGGAGACTCGTCCCGCCCAGAAAACTGGCGTCCCATTGCCCTGAGCAACACTATTTACAAGCTGTTCACTGGGCTTTTAGCAAAACGTATTTCTAACTGGGTCGAGAACTTCAATATTCTCAGTCCCTGCCAAAAAGGATTCAGACCTTTTGACGGGACCCTGGAGAATAATTATGTCCTTGCGCAAAAGTACCAATCTGCCAAGAAATCTAAAACGGACTTTTGCCTACTTCTAATTGATATCAAAAATGCTTTCGGGTCCGTCCCTCTCTCGGCCATCTCCTCTGCACTGGAACAAGCTGGTGCGGGTGAGGTCTTTTGCTCTCTGATTCAAGACATTTACACTGATTCTACAACTCAATTGGTTACGTCTGAGGGCATTTCTGATCCCATCACTATCTTAAGCGGCGTCAAACAAGGTTGTCCATTGAGTGGGATCATTTTCGATTTCGTTATTGATCCCCTCCTCCATGCTCTTCAAGGTTCTCGCTCCTCCCACCATGTCTTAGGCTACGCCGACGACTTGGTTGTTTTGGAGGACTCTCCCCAAGCCCTGGAAAATTCAATTCAAAACTTATCTGCTACTCTCTCCAGGCTTGGTCTCTCTCTTAACGTTAGTAAATGTAAAACGGTCCACCTCGGTCACGATCCTCTTGATCTTCTTCCAACTACATTTCACATTGACGGATCGCCGGTGGACCATCTTATGGAGTTTGACGTTGCCACCTATCTAGGGAAACCAATTGGTTTCAATATTCTGCCCGACGAGGCATCCATGGAAAACTTCAAGGAACTTGGTTCCAATATAATGAACTCATTCTTAGCCCCCTGGCAAAGGCTTGATGCCCTCAAGACCTTTCTCTATCCGACTTTCAATTATGCAATGCGCACCTCTCAGTTCCCCAAAGGTGATTGGACCAACCTTGACAACTTCCTCCGTCCAATGATCAAAAAAACTCTTAGTCTGCCTCCTGAAGCATCAAATGACTACCTATACGGTAATGCTAAGGATGGCCTCTTCGGTATCCCGCTTGCTGGTGAGGATTCGGATATCGGCAAAATCGATACCGCTTTCAAGCTTCTTAATTCCCCTGACCAGCAAGTTCGGGACCTTGCTTGGGAGGATCTCCGTCTTTGTGTCACCGACCGGATCAAGCGTACCCCTTCTAATTCTGATCTGGACGACTTCCTGTCCGATAAACATCTTGACTTGTCCAACTCTTATTCCACTCTCTGGACTCAGGCGCGTGTGTCGTCGGGAAGGCTACAGGTCTCCTGGATCTTTTCTGATGACACCGTGTCCCTTTCTATTGGTGAAACTGCCATCACTGATCGCAGGAAGGTCTTCTCCTCCATTCGGGACCACTTGAGATCTCTCAGGTGCGAGTCCCACAAAGGTAAAAAGCATCAGGGCAAAACGTTCCCTTGCTTCTCCGCCGACCCCGCCTCCAGTCATTTCTTTCGTAATGGGGATTTTCTCAGATTCGCTGACTGGAGGTTTATCCATCGGGCTCGGTTAGGCCTTGTGCCCCTCAACGGGTACAGCTTTGATTCCGGTCGTCCCAAAAATTGTCGTAAGTGTTCCCATATTGAAACTCTGCCTCATGTGCTTAATCATTGCAAGCCGCACATGCAAAAAATCACGGCTAGGCACAATAACATCGTTAGCCGCATAAAAAACGCTGCTCTTGGGCGCTGGTCCCTCTTCTCCGAGAATCGGCCGGTTGGTCCGAATGGGAAACGGCCCGATCTCGTCTTGCACAACGGTGAGGACTGCATCATCTTTGATGTTGCAGTTCCCTTCGAGAACGGCTCCGAGGCATTCCCTGACAGAAGAAAAGAAAAAGAAGACAAGTATGCCGACCTCGTTGACCATCTTAGAGGTCGGTTTAAGAACATCACCATCCACGCAGTCATTGTCGGGTCCCTAGGTTCCTGGGACCCCAAGAACGACAAAGTCCTCCTTCGTCTCTGCACGAAAAAATATCTACGTCTCATGAAAAAGCTAATCGTCTCTGATACAATCAGAGCCTCCAGAGACATCTACATTGAGCATATCACAGGCACTCCACAAGTGGACACAAGATCACGCCTCCACAGAATTCAGAACTCGGCCTCCTCCTCTAACATCCAAGGCTCCTCCTACGGCAGAAATCCTAACAACAACAACATCACTCGTCGTAGGAACTTCCGAGGTCGCAGAGGCAACGCCAACAATCATGTTCAAGATTCACAAGTCCCTGATTCCCAACTTAGTGTTGTGATTCACCAAAACTCTGACAATAGAACCGTAAACCTCAACAATCAAAGGTTTTATAACTCCAGGAATTTTCGTCGCAGGCATCCAAGCAACCATCAAGATCCAGCTGCGACATCTACGCATTCGAATGCCAGACATCTACGCATTCACCTCGACGAAAATTCCACAAGAACTATCTCCAACAACTCCCGAAACAGTGTCTAATTCTTCATCCTGATTATGTCTTTGTATCCTGATTATGTCTATTATACCCGATGAACTCTGAGACTTTTTGTTTTTTTTTATCCTGGCATTCTGACTTTTTGTTTATTTTTAAAGTTCTTACCTTGGTTAAAAATTATAAAATCTATGTAAAAATGTGTATAAAAAATTAAAAAAATATAAAAAATGTATAAAAAAATTTAAAAATATAAAAAATGTATAAAAAAGTTTAAAATATGAAAATGTACACCAAGGTAATTACGCGTGAATGTGATGTATGCCTCTCCTACTGTCTATCCCGCCTACCTTTTATTTATATTTATTTTTATTTTTGAATTTTTGTGTGTGAAAATGAGATTTTTTTTTTTTTTTTTTTTTTTTTTTTTTTTTTTTTTTTTTTTAATTTTTAGTTAGCTGTATGCCCAATACATGCTGACTGTTTATTTTGTAATTTTTTATTTTTTTCTTTCCTATCATTTTTTTTTTTATATCTTCTTTTCCGACCTTTCCTATTGTTATTTTTGATTTTTCTTTTCTTTTCTCGTTATTGGATATGATGAAGGGCAAAAGTTGATCGCATTGTATGATAAAATGCATCTACCATGCTCTCTGATCCAATCTGTTCTTATCAGCTTAATATCTGATATGAGGACGATTCGTCCTCTTCGATATTAAACTAATTTTTGAACAGAGGTTCGCGGTCCGGAATTTATTCCGCCCGAACCACGGGTCGGCTTGCTATCGCACTGCCTGCAAGAGCGGCCCACAAAAATTCTAAAAATAGAGCACACCTGTATCCTCTACTAGTGACAAGCATTTATCCGTTTATTTCTTTTAAAAAATTCCAATAATTTCATTTCTTTCTTATTTCTTTCCGCAGTTCAATAGACGGAGACTCCACAAGAAGATCTGCTCGCTTAGAAGGAAACCAAATATTCCTGTAAAATTTGAAGTGAGAATTCGCTTTTCTTATCAAATCGAAGACGGAGAATCTGTGGAACCTGCAAAAACGGAGGGGTAGCAATAGTCAGAACTCGACCTCCATTCACCCGATGTGCAACACAAGAAATCCCCCATTCATTGCTCCGCAACACTAGCAGCCGTATAAGAGGCGATGTTTTTAGGCGACATCCAACGAAAACCACCAGAACTTTGTGCAGGATAGATCTTTCAAGAGGATCTTCAAGAAATTGAATGCAACACCTTATTTTTTGTATAATACACACAATTTCTCTTCTTTCACTAGATGAGGGTGTAAACCAATGTATAAGCAGGCGTGGCCTGTTTCTGAAGAATTTAAAGATTTTCAGCGATTGAAGTGAGGACGAGACAGGGCAATTTAAAAATTCTTCGTACCAGTTTATATGGATCGTAGGGTTTTGCTGCTCGCCGCAGTCGTACAGAATACGTTACTTCTACAAGGTAGGGTACTTTGACACGACCTATTATAAAATTTTTTAAATTTTGATTGAAATAAAATTAAAGATCGATTGTATTTATCGCTTCTCGGCCTCTTGGCTAAGATCAAAGTGTAGTATCTGTTCTTATCAGCTTAATATCTGATATGAGGACGATTCGTCCTCTTCGATATTAAACTAATTTTTGAACAGAGGTTCGCGGTCCGGAATTTATTCCGCCCGAACCACGGGTCGGCTTGCTATCGCACTGCCTGCAAGAGCGGCCCACAAAAATTCTAAAAATAGAGCACACCTGTATCCTCTACTAGTGACAAGCATTTATCCGTTTATTTCTTTTAAAAAATTCCAATAATTTCATTTCTTTCTTATTTCTTTCCGCAGTTCAATAGACGGAGACTCCACAAGAAGATCTGCTCGCTTAGAAGGAAACCAAATATTCCTGTAAAATTTGAAGTGAGAATTCGCTTTTCTTATCAAATCGAAGACGGAGAATCTGTGGAACCTGCAAAAACGGAGGGGTAGCAATAGTCAGAACTCGACCTCCATTCACCCGATGTGCAACACAAGAAATCCCCCATTCATTGCTCCGCAACACTAGCAGCCGTATAAGAGGCGATGTTTTTAGGCGACATCCAACGAAAACCACCAGAACTTTGTGCAGGATAGATCTTTCAAGAGGATCTTCAAGAAATTGAATGCAACACCTTATTTTTTGTATAATACACACAATTTCTCTTCTTTCACTAGATGAGGGTGTAAACCAATGTATAAGCAGGCGTGGCCTGTTTCTGAAGAATTTAAAGATTTTCAGCGATTGAAGTGAGGACGAGACAGGGCAATTTAAAAATTCTTCGTACCAGTTTATATGGATCGTAGGGTTTTGCTGCTCGCCGCAGTCGTACAGAATACGTTACTTCTACAAGGTAGGGTACTTTGACACGACCTATTATAAAATTTTTTAAATTTTGATTGAAATAAAATTAAAGATCGATTGTATTTATCGCTTCTCGGCCTCTTGGCTAAGATCAAAGTGTAGTGGCAAATTGTCCGTTCTCCCGGTGTGAGTAGATTATTTTATATTCTTTCACACTCTGCCGGCTTTTTAGCTGTGCAGCTTCAAGAGCTCTAGAAAGCTCAAAGTCAAGCCGTAAAGGCATAGTTCCACAATTTTTTCTTTCAGGGTTCCGGTTTTTGTTTCAGGTTGGAGGACTGGCGGTAAGGAGCACCCTTTGGTAAGTTGGTCCCCTTCAGTAGGTGTTTCCAGCGTGGTGAGGGAACTGGCGTGAGCTGGAGTCCAGACACATACCGCCCGATCCACGTAGGCCTGGACACCTGTCCCTTTTTCCATGTTTCTTTTCAGGTCACCCACGGGTGCCTGACTGTTAGGCCTTGAGGATGAGTTCCTCTCCTCCGTCGAGGGCGCTTAGTTTGCCGAATTGTCGGCCGCCCCTCCCTCCGAATGTCTTGTCCGGTAATTTCCGGGAAGCATTCCTTCCTCATGTGGTTTTGGAGCCTCTTCCTGCCACTTTTGTCGGCCCCAGCGGCGCTCCAACTGCAGAGACCGGAGCGGTCTCTCAGTCGAACCCTGGTCATTCTGCCAGTGGTTCCTCGGACGTCGTTGGCTCCGCCCCCTCTTCCTCTAAGTGCTTCAAATCTCCTTGTGAGATCTTAGAAGGAAAGGAAAAGAATTGCATTTCAGGTTCCACGAAGAATCGTCTCTCCAGGAAGCCCGCTACTCTCCCTGATGTTTCTCCATCCGAGCCTTATCAGAACACTCGGAATGCCCGGGCCATTCGAAAGGGCACCGCCTCCAGGATTCCTATTGCTACTAGTAATCCAAATAATGTCTGCTTCGAGCCTTCTGCTCTCTCCTCCAAGACTTCTCCCGAGAAGTCCTTCAGCAATGTGCTTTCCTCTGAGGTTAGGTCTCCTCCTTCTGCCACTAAAAAATCATTTGGGAACTTCGTGACGCTTAAAAAAGCCACGCCCACTAAGAGGTCTCCTACTTCTAGTCAAACTACAGATCTGATTCCAATTTTCAGTACGTCATTCCACAACTCCAATCTGAGCAACAACAGCTCTTTGAATTTGGGTCCTCCCAATTCTGTTTCAGCTTTCGGTGGTGACTCCTCTAACAGCCCTCCTCCTGGGTTCGCTGTTAATTCTTCCGTCAGCCCGCCTCCTGGGTTCGCTGAACGTCCGAGTCCCACCTCTTCAGTTAGTTCTTCTCAGGTTGGTCGTCACTTTGGTTTGTTTGGAATCTCTCAGGCTCCTCCTCCTCAGCCTCCTCTTGAAAGTTCTCCTGAAACTATGTCGAATGTCTCTCCATCGAGCATTTTCTATTCTCAACCTGTGATTGGCAACAGTCCAGTGTCTCTCTCGGGTACACCTCCTCACACGCTGCCTGCGCTCCACTCAAACTACAGTGTAGGTTCTTCACCATCGAGCTCAGTCACCATAGATCTCTCGCCCTCATCACCTCTGAGTGATAATTCACACATTAGCGAGCAGATCGCTCCGGTTAGCCCCGCCCACTCGAGCGGTTCTCCTTCGGCTAACCCCGCCAGGCAGCGCTCTCCTGAGTCGGCTGACGACTTCACCCAGGGTGAAAGTTCTCGTCCCCGCTCAGACTCACGTCAGGACCTGTGTCCTCCTCACACTCTCCGGGAAGATAATACCCTACACTTCGTTCTTCCCATTTCCGGAGAGCTTCCATGCACTGAGCTAAATTGCACCAGTGTATTTGTTTCACAGGATTGGAAAAGCGTGAAGGGTTCCATAATCAAACACCTTCAACACCAACATGGCCTCGTGAAGCCCATCTCTAAGCTTTGGTGCAGTATTTGCAGTCGAGCCATTTCTAACAGGCCCTCCTATCACAGCTGCTTTTCCCGGGGCCACACCCCTTTCTACGCCTCAAACGGCCGAAAATTCACCAAACAGTGCAGCTTCTGTGAACTCACTTTTCCGACCGGAGCCGCTCTAAACAATCACATCAGGATGCATAAAAAACGTGCAATCATTGACAAAATCTCACGCATCCGGTCAAGCAATACTGCAACTGCCAATACCTTTCCAATCCCACACACTGAGGCCACGCCTTCTCAAATCACAACAGACTCTCCTGTTGAGAGCACGAATGACTCTGCCATCACAGACCTTGATTCCCAACCACAAGATGACGTGGTTGTTCACGAAATTGACGAAGGTCCTAGTAATTCCAATCCCACTGGTTCTGCTGAGGAGGATCTTAATGATTTTCTCCCTAATCCAGATGCTCCAGCGCCTTCAGACCAATTCTCTTTGGCATTCAAAGAAATTCTCGACAACTTCTCTCCCGACAATTTTTCGGACTTCGAAAATTTATTGGCAGACTTCATCAAATTTGCTCAAGAGCATGTTGGCTTGCCCCCCCCTAGGGATTTCGTCGGGAGAAACTCTGACCCTAATATCCGGGACCCGAGCACCCTCCAAAAGCTTTACCGGCGCAATCGCCGACGTGCTGTCCGGGCCATCAACGGCAGTCGCACGACCCAGTGCCAAATTCCACCTTCTGATCTTGCTGCCCACTTTTATGAACAGCCCTCTCCGGACTTTGACGCTTCAGTCTTTAGCAAAGATTCACCGCCTTCAGAACCTCCTAACTCCTCCTCTTTCTCTTCCAGTGAAGTATTCTCTAAATTGAAAAAGTGTGAAAACACATCTCCTGGCCCTGACCGGCTCACTTATCACCACTGGAAGGGCGTCGACCCCCAGGGTAAAGCTCTCGCGCTTATTTTTAACATCTGCTTGAAGGCGAAGCGCATTCCCACTTGTTGGAAAGAGAGCAGGACCATTTTCATCCCCAAGTCCGGAGACTCGTCCCGTCCAGAAAACTGGCGTCCCATTGCCCTCAGCAACACCATCTACAAGCTGTTCACTGGGCTCTTAGCTAAAAGAATCTCCAACTGGGTCGAGAACTTCAATATTCTCAGTCCCTGCCAAAAAGGATTCAGACCTTTTGACGGGACCCTTGAGAATAATTACGTCCTTGCGCAAAAGTACCAGTCTGCTAAGAAATCTAAAACGGACTTTTGCCTACTTCTAATTGACATCAAAAATGCTTTCGGGTCCGTCCCTCTTTCGGCCATTTCTTCTGCATTGGAGCAAGCTGGTGCGGGTGATGTCTTTTGTTCTCTCATTAGTGACATTTACACTGATTCCACCACTCAATTGGTTACGTCTGAGGGCATCTCTGATCCCATTTCAATTCTTAGCGGCGTCAAACAAGGTTGTCCCTTGAGTGGAATTATTTTCAACTTTGTCATCGATCCACTACTCCATGCAATTCAAGGCTCTCGTTCCTCCCACCATGTCCTAGGCTATGCCGACGACTTGGTAGTTGTGGAGGACTCCACCCAAGCTCTGGAAAATTCCATTCAAAATTTATCTGCTACTCTCCCCAGGCTTGGTCTCTCTCTGAACATCAGTAAATGCAAAACGGTCCACCTCGGTCACGATCCTCTAGATCTTCTTCCAACTACGTTTCATATTGACGGATCGCCGGTGGATCATCTTCTTGAGTTTGACGTCGCCACTTATTTAGGTAAACCAATTGGATTTAATATTCTTCCTGATGAGGCGTCTATGGAAAATTTCAAGGAACTTGGTTCCAATATAATGAACTCATTTTTAGCCCCTTGGCAAAGGCTTGATGCCCTCAAGACCTTCCTTTATCCATCTTTCAATTATGCCATGCGCACCTCTCAGTTCCCCAAAGGTGATTGGACCACCCTTGACAACTTTCTCCGTCCAATGATCAAAAAGACCTTAAGTCTTCCTCCTGAAGCGTCAAATGATTACCTATATGGTAATGCTAAAGATGGTCTCTTCGGTATCCCGCTTGCTGGTGAGGATTCAGACATCGGCAAAATCGATACTGCCTTCAAGCTCCTTAATTCCCCTGACCAGCAAGTTCGGGACCTTGCTTGGGAGGACCTTCGTCTATGTGTCTCCGACCGGGTCAAGCGTACTCCTTCTAATTCCGATCTGGACGACTTTCTGTCTAACAAACATCTAGAACTCTCAAATACATATGCCACTCTCTGGACTCAGGCGCGTGTGTCGTCGGGAAGGCTACAGGTCTCCTGGAACTTTTCTGATGATACCGTGTCCCTCTCTATTGGTGATTCCGTCGTCACAGATCGCAGAAAAGTTTTTTCCACCATTCGGGACCACTTGAGATCTCTCAGGTGCGAGTCCCACAAAGGTAAAAAGCATCAGGGCAAAACGTTCCCTTGCTTCTCCGCCGACCCCGCCTCCAGTCATTTCTTTCGTAACGGGGATTTTCTCAGGTTTGCTGACTGGAGGTTTATCCATCGGGCTCGGTTAGGCCTTGTGCCCCTCAACGGGTACAGCTTTGACACCGGTCGTTCTAAGAATTGTCGTAAATGCTCCTCTATTGAAACTTTGCCTCATGTGCTCAATCATTGCAAGCCGCACATGCAAAAAATCACAGCTAGGCACAATAACATCGTTCGCCGCATAAAAAACGCTGCTCTTGGGCGCTGGTCCCTCTTCTCCGAGAATCGGCCGGTTGGTCCGAATGGGAAACGGCCCGATCTCGTCCTGCACAACGGTGAGGATTGCATCATCTTAGATGTTGCAGTTCCCTTCGAGAACGGCTCCGAGGCATTCCCTGACAGAAGAAAAGAGAAAGAAGAAAAGTATGCCGACCTCGTTGACCATCTTAGAGGTCGGTTTCAAAATGTCACCATTCACGCTGTAATTGTCGGGTCACTAGGTTCCTGGGACCCAAAGAACGACAAAGTCCTCCTTCGTCTCTGCACGAAAAAATATCTACGTCTCATGAAAAAGCTAATCGTCTCTGATACAATCAGAGCCTCCAGAGACATCTACATTGAGCATATCACAGGCACTCCACAAGTGGACACAAGATCACGCCTCCACAGAATTCAGAACTCGGCCTCCTCCTCTAACATCCAAGGCTCCTCCTACGGCAGAAACCCTAACAACAACACCACTCGTCGTAGGAACTTCCGAGGCCAAAGAAACAACAACTACTCCCAAGCTCCTGATTCTCAACCTTCCAATTCACAAGATCTTAACTCACAGCTCAGCGTTGAGATTCAGCGAAATTCTGACAACAGAACTGTGAACTACAACAACCAAAGATTTTACAACTCCAGGAATTTTCGTCGCAGGCATCCAGGCAACCATCAAGTTCCAGCCGCGACATCTACGCATTCGAATGCAAGACATCTACGCATTCACCTCGACGAAAATTCCACAAGAACTGTCTCCAACAACTCCCGAAACAGTGTCTAATTCATCCTGATTATGTCTTTATATCCTGATTATGTCTATTACTCCCGATGAACTCTGAGACTTTTTGTTTTTTTTTTTATCCTGGCATTCTGACTTTTTGTTTATTTTTAAAGTTCTTACCTTGGTTAAAAATTATAAAATCTATGTAAAAATGTGTATAAAAAATATAAAAAAATATAAAAAATGTATAAAAAAATTTAAAAATATAAAAAAATGTATAAAAAAGTTTAAAATATGAAAATGTACACCAAGGTAATTACGCGTGAATGTGATGTATGCCTCTCCTACTGTCTATCCCGCCTACCTTTTATTTATATTTATTTTTATTTTTGAATTTTTGTGTGTGAAAATGAGATTTTTTTTTTTTTTTTTTTTTTTTAATTTTTAGTTAGCTGTATGCCCAATACATGCTGACTGTTTATTTTGTAATTTTTTATTTTTTTCTTTCCTATCATTTTTTTTTTATATATCTTCTTTTCCGATCTTTCCTATTGTTATTTTTGATTTTTCTTTTCTTTTCTCGTTATTGGATATGATGAAGGGCAAAAGTTGATCGCATTGTATAATAAAATGCATCTACCATGCTCTCTGATCCAATCTGTTCTTATCAGCTTAATATCTGATATGAGGACGATTCGTCCTCTTCGATATTAAACTAATTTTTGAACAGAGGTTCGCGGTCCGGAATTTATTCCGCCCGAACCACGGGTCGGCTTGCTATCGCACTGCCTGCAAGAGCGGCCCACAAAAATTCTAAAAATAGAGCACACCTGTATCCTCTACTAGTGACAAGCATTTATCCGTTTATTTCTTTTAAAAAATTCCAATAATTTCATTTCTTTCTTATTTCTTTCCGCAGTTCAATAGACGGAGACTCCACAAGAAGATCTGCTCGCTTAGAAGGAAACCAAATATTCCTGTAAAATTTGAAGTGAGAATTCGCTTTTCTTATCAAATCGAAGACGGAGAATCTGTGGAACCTGCAAAAACGGAGGGGTAGCAATAGTCAGAACTCGACCTCCATTCACCCGATGTGCAACACAAGAAATCCCCCATTCATTGCTCCGCAACACTAGCAGCCGTATAAGAGGCGATGTTTTTAGGCGACATCCAACGAAAACCACCAGAACTTTGTGCAGGATAGATCTTTCAAGAGGATCTTCAAGAAATTGAATGCAACACCTTATTTTTTGTATAATACACACAATTTCTCTTCTTTCACTAGATGAGGGTGTAAACCAATGTATAAGCAGGCGTGGCCTGTTTCTGAAGAATTTAAAGATTTTCAGCGATTGAAGTGAGGACGAGACAGGGCAATTTAAAAATTCTTCGTACCAGTTTATATGGATCGTAGGGTTTTGCTGCTCGCCGCAGTCGTACAGAATACGTTACTTCTACAAGGTAGGGTACTTTGACACGACCTATTATAAAATTTTTTAAATTTTGATTGAAATAAAATTAAAGATCGATTGTATTTATCGCTTCTCGGCCTCTTGGCTAAGATCAAAGTGTAGTATCTGTTCTTATCAGCTTAATATCTGATATGAGGACGATTCGTCCTCTTCGATATTAAACTAATTTTTGAACAGAGGTTCGCGGTCCGGAATTTATTCCGCCCGAACCACGGGTCGGCTTGCTATCGCACTGCCTGCAAGAGCGGCCCACAAAAATTCTAAAAATAGAGCACACCTGTATCCTCTACTAGTGACAAGCATTTATCCGTTTATTTCTTTTAAAAAATTCCAATAATTTCATTTCTTTCTTATTTCTTTCCGCAGTTCAATAGACGGAGACTCCACAAGAAGATCTGCTCGCTTAGAAGGAAACCAAATATTCCTGTAAAATTTGAAGTGAGAATTCGCTTTTCTTATCAAATCGAAGACGGAGAATCTGTGGAACCTGCAAAAACGGAGGGGTAGCAATAGTCAGAACTCGACCTCCATTCACCCGATGTGCAACACAAGAAATCCCCCATTCATTGCTCCGCAACACTAGCAGCCGTATAAGAGGCGATGTTTTTAGGCGACATCCAACGAAAACCACCAGAACTTTGTGCAGGATAGATCTTTCAAGAGGATCTTCAAGAAATTGAATGCAACACCTTATTTTTTGTATAATACACACAATTTCTCTTCTTTCACTAGATGAGGGTGTAAACCAATGTATAAGCAGGCGTGGCCTGTTTCTGAAGAATTTAAAGATTTTCAGCGATTGAAGTGAGGACGAGACAGGGCAATTTAAAAATTCTTCGTACCAGTTTATATGGATCGTAGGGTTTTGCTGCTCGCCGCAGTCGTACAGAATACGTTACTTCTACAAGGTAGGGTACTTTGACACGACCTATTATAAAATTTTTTAAATTTTGATTGAAATAAAATTAAAGATCGATTGTATTTATCGCTTCTCGGCCTCTTGGCTAAGATCAAAGTGTAGTATCTGTTCTTATCAGCTTAATATCTGATATGAGGACGATTCGTCCTCTTCGATATTAAACTAATTTTTGAACAGAGGTTCGCGGTCCGGAATTTATTCCGCCCGAACCACGGGTCGGCTTGCTATCGCACTGCCTGCAAGAGCGGCCCACAAAAATTCTAAAAATAGAGCACACCTGTATCCTCTACTAGTGACAAGCATTTATCCGTTTATTTCTTTTAAAAAATTCCAATAATTTCATTTCTTTCTTATTTCTTTCCGCAGTTCAATAGACGGAGACTCCACAAGAAGATCTGCTCGCTTAGAAGGAAACCAAATATTCCTGTAAAATTTGAAGTGAGAATTCGCTTTTCTTATCAAATCGAAGACGGAGAATCTGTGGAACCTGCAAAAACGGAGGGGTAGCAATAGTCAGAACTCGACCTCCATTCACCCGATGTGCAACACAAGAAATCCCCCATTCATTGCTCCGCAACACTAGCAGCCGTATAAGAGGCGATGTTTTTAGGCGACATCCAACGAAAACCACCAGAACTTTGTGCAGGATAGATCTTTCAAGAGGATCTTCAAGAAATTGAATGCAACACCTTATTTTTTGTATAATACACACAATTTCTCTTCTTTCACTAGATGAGGGTGTAAACCAATGTATAAGCAGGCGTGGCCTGTTTCTGAAGAATTTAAAGATTTTCAGCGATTGAAGTGAGGACGAGACAGGGCAATTTAAAAATTCTTCGTACCAGTTTATATGGATCGTAGGGTTTTGCTGCTCGCCGCAGTCGTACAGAATACGTTACTTCTACAAGGTAGGGTACTTTGACACGACCTATTATAAAATTTTTTAAATTTTGATTGAAATAAAATTAAAGATCGATTGTATTTATCGCTTCTCGGCCTCTTGGCTAAGATCAAAGTGTAGTATCTGTTCTTATCAGCTTAATATCTGATATGAGGACGATTCGTCCTCTTCGATATTAAACTAATTTTTGAACAGAGGTTCGCGGTCCGGAATTTATTCCGCCCGAACCACGGGTCGGCTTGCTATCGCACTGCCTGCAAGAGCGGCCCACAAAAATTCTAAAAATAGAGCACACCTGTATCCTCTACTAGTGACAAGCATTTATCCGTTTATTTCTTTTAAAAAATTCCAATAATTTCATTTCTTTCTTATTTCTTTCCGCAGTTCAATAGACGGAGACTCCACAAGAAGATCTGCTCGCTTAGAAGGAAACCAAATATTCCTGTAAAATTTGAAGTGAGAATTCGCTTTTCTTATCAAATCGAAGACGGAGAATCTGTGGAACCTGCAAAAACGGAGGGGTAGCAATAGTCAGAACTCGACCTCCATTCACCCGATGTGCAACACAAGAAATCCCCCATTCATTGCTCCGCAACACTAGCAGCCGTATAAGAGGCGATGTTTTTAGGCGACATCCAACGAAAACCACCAGAACTTTGTGCAGGATAGATCTTTCAAGAGGATCTTCAAGAAATTGAATGCAACACCTTATTTTTTGTATAATACACACAATTTCTCTTCTTTCACTAGATGAGGGTGTAAACCAATGTATAAGCAGGCGTGGCCTGTTTCTGAAGAATTTAAAGATTTTCAGCGATTGAAGTGAGGACGAGACAGGGCAATTTAAAAATTCTTCGTACCAGTTTATATGGATCGTAGGGTTTTGCTGCTCGCCGCAGTCGTACAGAATACGTTACTTCTACAAGGTAGGGTACTTTGACACGACCTATTATAAAATTTTTTAAATTTTGATTGAAATAAAATTAAAGATCGATTGTATTTATCGCTTCTCGGCCTCTTGGCTAAGATCAAAGTGTAGTGGCAAATTGTCCGTTCTCCCGGTGTGAGTAGATTATTTTATATTCTTTCACACTCTGCCGGCTTTTTAGCTGTGCAGCTTCAAGAGCTCTAGAAAGCTCAAAGACAAGCCGTAAAGGCATAGTTCCACAATTTTCTCTTTCAGGGTTCCGGTTTTTGTTTCAGGTTGGAGGACTGGCGGTAAGGAGCACCCTTTGGTAAGTTGGTCCCCTTCAGTAGGTGTTTCCAGCGTGGTGAGGGAACTGGCACGAGCTGGAATCCAGACGCATACCGCCCGATCCACGTAGGCCTGGACACCTGTCCCTTTTTCCATGTTTCTTTTCAGGTCACCCACGGGTGCCTGACTGTTAGGCTTTGAGGATGAGTTCCTCTCCTCCGTCGAGGGCGCTTAGTTTGCCGAATTGTCGGCCGCCCCTCCCTCCGAATGTCTTGTCCGGTAATTTCCGGGAAGCATTCCTTCCTCATGTGGTTTTGGAGCCTCTTCCTGCCACTTTTGTCGGCCCCAGCGGCGCTCCAACTGCAGAGACCGGAGCGGTCTCTCAGTCGAACCCTGGTCACTCTGCCAGTGGTTCCTCGGACGTCGTTGGCTCCGCCCCCTCTTCCTCTAAGTGCTTCAAATCTCCTTGTGAGATCTTAGAAGGCAATGAAAAGAATTGCATTTCAGGTTCTACGAAGAATCGTCTCTCTAGGAAGCCAGCTACTCTCCCTGATGTTTCTCCATCCGAGCCTTATCAGAACACTCGGAATGCCAGGGCCGTTCGAAAAGGCACCGCCTCCAAAATTCCCATTGCAACTAGTAATCCAAACAATGTTTGTTTCGAGCCTTCTGCTCTCTCCTCCAAGACTTCTCCCGAGAAGTCCTTCAGCAATGTGCTTTCCTCTGAGGTTAGGTCTCCTCCTTCTGCCACTAAAAAATCATTTGGGAATTTCGTGACGCTTAAAAAAGCCACGCCCACTAAGAGGTCTCCTACTTCTAGTCAAACTACAGATCTGATTCCAATTTTCAGTACGTCATTCCACAACTCCAATCTGAGCAACAACAGCTCTTTGAATTTGGGTCCTCCCAATTCTGTTTCAGCTTTCGGTGGTGACTCCTCTAACAGCCCTCCTCCTGGGTTCGCTGTTAATTCTTCCGTCAGCCCGCCCCCTGGGTTCGCTGAACGTCCGAGTCCCACCTCTTCAGTTAGTTCTTCTCAGGTTGGTCGTCACTTTGGTTTGTTTGGAATCTCTCAGGCTCCTCCTCCTCAGCCTCCTCTTGAAAGTTCTCCTGAATCTATGTCGAATGTCTCTCCATCGAGCATTTTCTATTCTCAACCTGTGATTGGCAACAGTCCAGTGTCTCTCTCGGGTACACCTCCTCACACGCTGCCTGCGCTCCACTCAAACTACAGTGTAGGTTCTTCACCATCGAGCTCAGTCACCATCGATCTCTCGCCCTCATCACCTCTGAGTGATAATTCACACATTAGCGAGCAGATCGCTCCGGTTAGCCCCGCCCACTCGAGCGGTTCTCCTTCGGCTAACCCCGCCAGGCAGCGCTCTCCTGAGTCGGCTGACGACTTCACCCAGGGTGAAAGTTCTCGTCCCCGCTCAGACTCACGTCAGGACCTGTGTCCTCCTCACACTCTCCGGGAAGATAATACCCTACACTTCGTTCTTCCTATTTCCGGAGAGCTTCCATGCACTGAGCTAAATTGCACCAGTGTATTTGTTTCACAGGATTGGAAAAGCGTGAAGGGTTCCATAATCAAACACCTTCAACACCAACATGGCCTCGTGAAGCCTATCTCTAAGCTTTGGTGCAGTATTTGCAGTCGAGCCATTTCTAACAGGCCCTCCTATCACAGCTGCTTTTCCCGGGGCCACACCCCTTTCTACGCCTCAAACGGCCGAAAATTCACCAAACAGTGCAGCTTCTGTGAACTCACTTTTCCGACCGGAGCCGCTCTAAACAATCACATGAGGATGCATAAAAAACGTGCAATCATTGACAAAATCTCACGCATCCGGTCAAGCAATACTGCTACTGCCAATACCTTTCCAATCCCACACACTGAGGCCACGCCTTCTCAAATCACTACAGACTCTCCTGTTGAGAGCACGAATGACTCTGCCATCACAGACCTTGATTCCCAACCACAAGATGACGTGGTTGTTCACGAAATTGACGAAGGTCCTAGTAATTCCAATCCCACTGGTTCTGCTGAGGAGGATCTTAATGATTTTCTCCCTAATCCAGATGCTCCAGCGCCTTCAGACCAATTCTCTTTGGCATTCAAAGAAATTCTCGACAACTTCTCTCCCGACAATTTTTCGGACTTTGAAAATTTACTGGCAGACTTCACTAAATTTGCTCAAGAGCATGTAGGTTTGCCCCCCCCTAGGGACTTCGTCGGGAGAAATTCTGATCCGAACATCCAGGACCCGAGCACCGTCCAAAAGCTTTACCGGCGAAATCGCCGACGTGCTGTTCGTGCTATCAACGGCAGTCGCACGACCCAGTGCCAAATTCCACCTTCTGATCTTGCTGCCCACTTTTATGAACAGCCCTCTCCGGACTTTGATGCTTCGGTTTTTAGCAAGGAAACACAGCCTTCTGAACCCCCTAATTCTTCCTCTTTCACTTCCAGTGAAGTCATTTCAAAATTAAAAAAGTGTGAAAACACCTCTCCTGGCCCTGACCGGCTCACGTATCATCACTGGAAGGGCGTTGACCCCCAGGGTAAAGCTCTCGCGCTTATTTTTAACATCTGCTTGAAGGCAAAGCGCATTCCCACCTGTTGGAAAGAGAGCAGAACAATTTTCATTCCCAAGTCCGGAGACTCGTCCCGCCCAGAAAACTGGCGTCCCATTGCCCTCAGCAACACCATCTACAAGCTGTTCACTGGGCTTTTAGCTAAAAGAATCTCCAACTGGGTCGATAACTTCAGTATTCTCAGTCCCTGCCAAAAAGGATTCAGACCTTTTGACGGGACCCTGGAGAATAACTATGTTCTTGCGCAAAAGTTCCAATCTGCCAAGAAATCTAAAACGGACTTTTGCCTCCTTCTAATTGACATCAAAAATGCTTTCGGGTCCGTACCTCTTTCGGCCGTTTCCTCAGCACTGGAGCAAGCTGGTGCGGGTGATGTCTTTTGTTCTCTGATTCGCGACATTTACACTGATTCCACCACTCAATTGGTTACGTCTGAGGGCATCTCTGATCCCATTTCAATTCTTAGCGGCGTCAAACAAGGTTGTCCCTTGAGTGGAATTATTTTCAACTTTGTCATCGATCCACTACTCCATGCAATTCAAAGCTCTCGTTCCTCCCACCATGTCCTAGGCTATGCCGACGACTTGGTTGTTTTGGAGGACTCCACCCAAGCTCTGGAAAATTCCATCCAAAATTTATCTGCTACTCTCTCCAGGCTTGGTCTCTCTCTGAACATCAGTAAATGTAAAACGGTCCACCTCGGTCACGATCCTCTAGATCTTCTTCCAACTACGTTTCATATTGACGGATCGCCGGTGGATCATCTTCTTGAGTTTGACGTCGCCACTTATTTAGGTAAACCAATTGGTTTTAATATTCTTCCAGATGAGGCGTCTATGGAAAATTTCAAGGAACTTGGTTCCAACATAATGAATTCCTTCTTAGCCCCATGGCAAAGGCTTGATGCCCTCAAGACCTTCCTTTATCCGTCTTTCAATTATGCCATGCGCACCTCTCAGTTCCCCAAAGGTGATTGGACCAACCTTGACAACTTTCTCCGTCCAATGATCAAAAAGACCTTAAGTCTTCCTCCTGAAGCGTCAAATGATTACATATATGGTAATGCTAAGGATGGTCTCTTCGGTATCCCGCTTGCTGGTGAGGATTCAGACATCGGCAAAATCGATACTGCCTTCAAGCTCCTTAATTCCCCTGACCAGCAAGTTCGGGACCTTGCTTGGGAGGACCTCCGTCTTTGTGTCTCCGACCGGGTCAAGCGTACTCCTTCTAATTCCGATCTGGACGACTTTCTGTCTAATAAACATCTAGAACTCTCAAATACATATGCCACTCTCTGGACTCAGGCGCGTGTGTCGTCAGGAAGGCTACAGGTCTCCTGGAACTTTTCTGATGACACCGTGTCCCTCTCTATTGGTGATTCCGTCGTCACAGATCGCAGAAAAGTTTTTTCCACCATTCGGGACCACTTGAGATCTCTCAAGAGCGAGTCCCACAAAGGTAAAAAGCATCAGGGCAAAACGTTCCCTTGCTTCTCCGCCGACCCCGCCTCCAGTCATTTCTTTCGTAACGGGGATTTTCTCAGGTTTGCTGACTGGAGGTTTATCCATCGGGCTCGGTTAGGCCTTGTGCCCCTCAACGGGTACAGCTTTGACACCGGTCGTTCTAAGAATTGTCGTAAATGCTCCTCTATTGAAACTTTGCCTCATGTGCTCAATCATTGCAAGCCGCACATGCAAAAAATCACAGCTAGGCACAATAACATCGTTCGCCGCATAAAAAACGCTGTTCTTGGGCGCTGGTCCCTCTTCTCCGAGAATCGGCCGGTTGGTCCGAATGGGAAACGGCCCGATCTCGTCCTGCACAACGGTGAGGACTGCATCATCTTAGATGTTGCAGTTCCCTTCGAGAACGGCTCCGAGGCATTCCCTGACAGAAGAAAAGAGAAAGAAGAAAAGTATGCCGACCTCGTTGACCATCTGAGAGGTCGGTTTCAAAATGTCACCATTCACGCTGTAATTGTCGGGTCACTAGGTTCCTGGGACCCAAAGAACGACAAAGTCCTCCTTCGTCTCTGCACGAAAAAATATCTACGTCTCATGAAAAAGCTAATCGTCTCTGATACAATCAGAGCCTCCAGAGACATCTACATTGAGCATATCACAGGCACTCCACAAGTGGACACAAGATCACGCCTCCACAGAATTCAGAACTCGGCCTCCTCCTCTAACATCCAAGGCTCCTCCTACGGCAGAAATCCTAACAACAACATCACTCGTCGTAGGAACTTCCGAGGTCGCAGAGACAACGCCAACAATCAAGTTCAAGATTCCCAAGTCCCTGAATCTCAACTTAGTGTTGTAGTTCATCAAAACTCTGACAATAGAACCGTAAACCTCAACAATCAAAGGTTTTATAACTCCAGGAATTTTCGTCGCAGGCATCCAGGCAACCATCAAGATCCAGCCGCGACATCTACGCATTCGAATGCCAGACATCTACGCATTCACCTCGACGAAAATTCCACAAGAACTGTATCCAACAACTCCCGAAACAGTGTCTAATTCTTCATCCTGATTATGTCTTTGTATCCTGATTATGTCTATTACTCCCGATGAACTCTGAGACTTTTTGTTTTTTTTTTATCCTGGCATTCTGACTTTTTGTTTATTTTTAAAGTTCTTACCTTGGTTAAAAAATTATAAAATCTATGTAAAAATGTGTATAAAAAATTAAAAAAATATAAAAAATGTATAAAAAAATTTAAAAATATAAAAAATGTATAAAAAAGTTTAAAATATGAAAATGTACACCAAGGTAATTACGCGTGAATGTGATGTATGCCTCTCCTACTGTCTATCCCGCCTACCTTTTATTTATATTTATTTTTATTTTTGAATTTTTGTGTGTGAAAATGAGATTTTTTTTTTTTTTTTTTTTTTTTTTTTTTTTATTTTTAGTTAGCTGTATGCCCAATACACGCTGACTGTTTATTTTGTAATTTTTTATTTTTTTCTTTCCTATCATTTTTTTTATATCTTCTTTTCCGATCTTTCCTATTGTTATTTTTGATTTTTCTTTTCTTTTCTCGTTATTGGATATGATGAAGGGCAAAAGTTGATCGCATTGTATGATAAAATGCATCTACCATGCTCTCTGATCCAATCTGTTCTTATCAGCTTAATATCTGATATGAGGACGATTCGTCCTCTTCGATATTAAACTAATTTTTGAACAGAGGTTCGCGGTCCGGAATTTATTCCGCCCGAACCACGGGTCGGCTTGCTATCGCACTGCCTGCAAGAGCGGCCCACAAAAATTCTAAAAATAGAGCACACCTGTATCCTCTACTAGTGACAAGCATTTATCCGTTTATTTCTTTTAAAAAATTCCAATAATTTCATTTCTTTCTTATTTCTTTCCGCAGTTCAATAGACGGAGACTCCACAAGAAGATCTGCTCGCTTAGAAGGAAACCAAATATTCCTGTAAAATTTGAAGTGAGAATTCGCTTTTCTTATCAAATCGAAGACGGAGAATCTGTGGAACCTGCAAAAACGGAGGGGTAGCAATAGTCAGAACTCGACCTCCATTCACCCGATGTGCAACACAAGAAATCCCCCATTCATTGCTCCGCAACACTAGCAGCCGTATAAGAGGCGATGTTTTTAGGCGACATCCAACGAAAACCACCAGAACTTTGTGCAGGATAGATCTTTCAAGAGGATCTTCAAGAAATTGAATGCAACACCTTATTTTTTGTATAATACACACAATTTCTCTTCTTTCACTAGATGAGGGTGTAAACCAATGTATAAGCAGGCGTGGCCTGTTTCTGAAGAATTTAAAGATTTTCAGCGATTGAAGTGAGGACGAGACAGGGCAATTTAAAAATTCTTCGTACCAGTTTATATGGATCGTAGGGTTTTGCTGCTCGCCGCAGTCGTACAGAATACGTTACTTCTACAAGGTAGGGTACTTTGACACGACCTATTATAAAATTTTTTAAATTTTGATTGAAATAAAATTAAAGATCGATTGTATTTATCGCTTCTCGGCCTCTTGGCTAAGATCAAAGTGTAGTATCTGTTCTTATCAGCTTAATATCTGATATGAGGACGATTCGTCCTCTTCGATATTAAACTAATTTTTGAACAGAGGTTCGCGGTCCGGAATTTATTCCGCCCGAACCACGGGTCGGCTTGCTATCGCACTGCCTGCAAGAGCGGCCCACAAAAATTCTAAAAATAGAGCACACCTGTATCCTCTACTAGTGACAAGCATTTATCCGTTTATTTCTTTTAAAAAATTCCAATAATTTCATTTCTTTCTTATTTCTTTCCGCAGTTCAATAGACGGAGACTCCACAAGAAGATCTGCTCGCTTAGAAGGAAACCAAATATTCCTGTAAAATTTGAAGTGAGAATTCGCTTTTCTTATCAAATCGAAGACGGAGAATCTGTGGAACCTGCAAAAACGGAGGGGTAGCAATAGTCAGAACTCGACCTCCATTCACCCGATGTGCAACACAAGAAATCCCCCATTCATTGCTCCGCAACACTAGCAGCCGTATAAGAGGCGATGTTTTTAGGCGACATCCAACGAAAACCACCAGAACTTTGTGCAGGATAGATCTTTCAAGAGGATCTTCAAGAAATTGAATGCAACACCTTATTTTTTGTATAATACACACAATTTCTCTTCTTTCACTAGATGAGGGTGTAAACCAATGTATAAGCAGGCGTGGCCTGTTTCTGAAGAATTTAAAGATTTTCAGCGATTGAAGTGAGGACGAGACAGGGCAATTTAAAAATTCTTCGTACCAGTTTATATGGATCGTAGGGTTTTGCTGCTCGCCGCAGTCGTACAGAATACGTTACTTCTACAAGGTAGGGTACTTTGACACGACCTATTATAAAATTTTTTAAATTTTGATTGAAATAAAATTAAAGATCGATTGTATTTATCGCTTCTCGGCCTCTTGGCTAAGATCAAAGTGTAGTGGCAAATTGTCCGTTCTCCCGGTGTGAATAGATTATTTTATTTTCTTTCACCCTCTGCCGGCTTTTTAGCTGTGCAGCTTCAAGAGCTCTAGAAAGCTCAAAGACAAGCCGTAAAGGCATAGTTCCACAATTTTTTCTTTCAGGGTTCCGGTTTTTGTTTCAGGTTGGAGGACTGGCGGTAAGGAGCACCCTTTGGTAAGTTGGTCCCCTTCTGTAGGTGTTTCCAGCGTGGTGAGGGAACTGGCACGAGCTGGAATCCAGACGCATACCGCCCGAACCACGTAGGCCTGGACACCTGTCCTTTTTTTCTCTGTTTTCTCAGGTCACCCACGAGTGCCTGATGTTTAGGTTTCGAGGATGAGTTCCTCTCCTCCGTCGAGGGCGCTTAGTTTGCCGAACTGTCGGCCGCCCCTCCCTCCGAATGTCTTGTCCGGTAATTTCCGGGAAGCATTCCTGCCTCATGTGGTTTTGGAACCTCTTCCTGCCACTCTTGCCGGCCCCAGCGGCGCTCCAACTGCAGAGACCGGAGCGGTCTCTCAGTCGAACCCTGGTCATTCTGCCAGCGGTTCCTCGGACGTCGTTGGCTCCGCCCCCTCTACCTCTAACTGCTTCAAATCTCCTTGCGAGATCTTAGAGGGTAATGAGAAGAATTCCTTTCCAGGTTTTGCTAAGAACCGGCTCTCCAGAAAGCCAACTACTCTTCCTGATGTTTCTCCGTCCGAGCCATACCAGAACACTCGGAATGCCCGGGCCGCTCGAAAAGGCACCGCCTCCAGGATTCCCATTGCTACTTCCAATATTAACAACGTTAGTTTCGAGCCCTCTGCTCTCTCTTCCAAGACTTCTCCCGAGAAGTCCTTCAGCAATGTGCTTTCCTCAGAGGTTAGGTCTCCTCCTTCTGCCACTAAAAAATCATTTGGGAATTTCGTGACGCTTAAAAAAGCCACGCCCACTAAGAGGTCTCCTACTTCTAGTCAAACCACAGATCTGATTCCAATTTTCAGTACGTCATTCCACAACTCCAATCTAAGCAACAACAGCTCTTTGAATTTGGGTCCTCCCAATTCTGTTTCAGCTTTCAGTGGTGACTCCTCTAACAGCCCTCCTCCTGGGTTCGCTGTTAATTCTTCCGTCAGCCCGCCCCCTGGGTTCGCTGCACGTCCGAGTCCCACCTCTTCAGTTAGTTCTTCTCAAGTCGATCATCACTTTGGTTTGTTTGGAATCTCTCAGGCTCCTCCTCCTCAGCCTCCTCTTGAAAACTCTCCCGAAATTATGTCGAATGGCTCTCCATCGAGCATTTTCCATTCTCAACCTGTGATTGGCAACAGTCCAGTGTCTCTCTCGGGTACACCTCCTCACACGCTGCCTGCGCTTCACTCCAATTACAGTGTAGCTTCCTCACCATCGAGCTCAATCAACATCGATCTCTCGCCCTCATCACCTCTGAGTGATAATTCACAAATTAGCGAGCAGATCGCTCCGGTTAGCCCCGCCCACTCGAGCGGTTCTCCTTCGGCTAACCCCGCCAGGCAGCACTCTCCTGAGTCGGCAGACGACTTCACCCAGGGTGAAAGTTCTCGTCCCCGCTCAGACTCACGTCAGGACCTGTGTCCTCCTCACACTCTCCGGGAAGATAACACCTTACACTTTGTCCTTCCTATTTCCGGAGAGCTTCCATGCACTGAGCTAAATTGCACCAGTGTATTCGTTTCACAGGATTGGAAAAGCGTAAAGGGCTCCATTATCAAACATCTCCAACACCAGCATGGCCTTGTGAAGCCCATCTCTAAACTTTGGTGCAGTATTTGCAGTCGAGCCATTTCTAACAGGCCCTCTTATCACAGCTGCTTTTCCCGGGGCCACACCCCTTTCTACGCTTCAAACGGCCGAAAATTCACTAAACAGTGCAGCTTCTGTGAACTCACTTTTCCGACCGGACCAGCTCTTAACAATCACATTAGAATGCACAAAAAACGTGAAATCATTGACAGAATTTCCCGCATCCGGTCCAGCAATACTGCTACCGCTTCTCCAATCCCTCAGGCTGTAGACACGCCTTCTCACAACACCACTGACACACCTGAGGAGAACACGAATGACTCTGTCATCTCAGGCCCTGGTTCCCAACCACAAGACGATGTGGTTGTCCATGAAATTGATGAGGATCTTGGTGATACCAATCCTACTGGTTCTGCTGAGGAGGAAACTAACGACTCTCTCCCTAATCCAGATGCTCCAGCGCCTTCTGACCCATTCTCTTTGGCATTCAAAGAAATTCTCGACTCCTTTTCTCCCGACCGTTTTTCGGACTTCGAAAATCTTCTGGCAGACTTTATCAAATTTGCTCAAGAGCATGTAGGCTTGCCCCCCCCTAGGGATTTCGTCGGGAGAAACTCTGACCCTAATATCCGGGACCCGAGCACTCTCCAAAAACTTTACCGGCGCAATCGCCGACGTGCTGTCCGGGCCATCAACGGCAGTCGCACGACCCAGTGCCAAATTCCACCTTCTGAACTTGCTGCCCACTTCTATGAACAGCCCTCTCCGGACTTCGATGCTTCAGTATTTAGCAAAGATTCTCCGCCTTCAGAACCTCCTAACTCCTCCTCTTTCTCTTCCAGTGAAGTTTTCTCTAAATTGAAAAAGTGTGAAAACACTTCTCCTGGCCCTGACCGGCTCACGTATCACCACTGGAAGGGCGTTGACCCACAGGGTAAAGCTCTCGCGCTTATTTTTAACATCTGCTTGAAGGCAAAGCGCATTCCCACCTGTTGGAAAGAGAGCAGGACAATTTTCATTCCCAAGTCCGGAGACTCGTCCCGCCCAGAAAACTGGCGTCCCATTGCCCTCAGCAACACCATTTACAAGCTGTTCACTGGGCTTTTAGCTAAAAGAATCTCCAACTGGGTCGAAAACTTCAGTATTCTCAGTCCCTGCCAAAAAGGATTCAGACCTTTTGACGGGACCCTGGAGAATAATTATGTCCTTGCGCAAAAGTTCCAATCTGCCAAGAAATCTAAAACGGACTTTTGCCTCCTTCTAATTGACATCAAAAATGCTTTCGGGTCCGTACCTCTTTCGGCCGTTTCCTCCGCACTGGAGCAAGCTGGTGCGGGTGATGTCTTTTGTTCTCTGATTCGTGACATTTACACTGATTCCACCACTCAATTGGTTACGTCTGAGGGCATCTCTGATCCCATTTCAATTCTTAGCGGCGTCAAACAAGGTTGTCCCTTGAGTGGAATTATTTTCAACTTTGTCATCGATCCACTTCTCCATGCAATTCAAGGTTCTCGTTCCTCCCACCATGTCTTAGGCTATGCCGATGACTTGGTTGTTTTGGAGGACTCCACCCAAGCTCTGGAAAATTCCATTCAAAATTTATCTGCTACTCTCTCCAGGCTTGGTCTCTCTCTCAACATCAGTAAATGCAAAACGGTCCACCTCGGTCACGATCCTCTTGATCTTCTTCCAACTACGTTTCACATTGACGGATCGCCGGTGGATCATCTTCTTGAGTTTGACGTCGCCACTTATTTAGGTAAACCAATTGGTTTTAATATTCTTCCTGATGAGGCGTCTATGGAAAATTTCAAGGAACTTGGTTCCAACATAATGAAT
>CAWVNO010000465.1:0-55000 GCA_963930645.1 Salticus scenicus
AAGGTGGTTAAAGCTACGGCAGCCGTAACTTTAATGGGCTTACGGCAGTCATATTACGCATGCGCAGAAGGAATGCCGGAGTCTTGTGCCGGATGATTCAGAGAACGAATCATTTTTTGAATGAATCTGTTTTACGGCAGTCGATTTTATGCTCACGGAAGGTAAGGAACTGTTGTTGGCGGTACTACTTTCGGGTTCGGCTACGGTAAATCTGGTTGCTGTAGTCACAAATTTACGTATATCATATAAATACTTTTGCTTTAGCTCAAGTATTTGGATCTTTTTTTTTCCAGTTTCGAAAGAGCTGTTAATCCAATAAATCTTTTAAACGATAAAAACTTTAAAACGAATTTCTAGTTAAACACACAAGTCAGTGTTTTATATATGTGTAAACAATTAATCTATAAATAAATAAACAATAAAACGACATTTCGGAATTTAGTTATTAAATACTAAAACAATTAAACACATAAGTTAACTTCCAAAACTAATGTTTATATTATCATACTATATGAGATAAATGCTTGTTGAACCAATTTATTTGACAAAAAATAATAAAATATTATTAATTTGCATTAAACACTATGTTCAACATTTGAAAAAGAGAGATGAACTCTTAGGGCAACTTTAATGCTTGTTGTAATTTTTTTCAAAGTTTGATTCGTTAAGTGCTGATTCTAGAATAAAAGAGTAATTGAGTAAAACTTAATAAAAAGGGGCATTTTTTTTGTTTTTTAAAGCAATATTTGCCTTTTATTATTATTATTATTACACTTGCCGAATTTTTCCATATTTTTTTTTTTTTTATCCTCTATGTTTCATTTTTGTTTGTGACAAAAGTAAACTGTTTATATAATTTTTATTTATATTCACTTGTTCTTGCACTGCAACTAAACTGTCTTCCAGAAAGATACAATGTTAAGAAAAATATTTTAAAGCCTCTATACACTTAAAATTTCAGGAAGGGCCACCAGGTGTTAAGATGCTTTAAAATGCCTGCTGGTACTGCACCCTGCTAAATTATCCTAGAGTCAAACAATTAAGAAGGTTGTCACACCGAAATGTCCAAATGAAAGATTAACACCAGACTTAAGGAAAAATTATCACTGCCCTAACTAAAGCATACCAAGCCAGTAATACTGATATTAAATTTAATAAAACTACAAAATTTGCAAATTACAACAAACTTAACTATGCATTCTGTTGTGAAACGTTGGAAATAGTTAATAATAGCAGTTCCTATAAAACGACAATGAATCGAATATACCAACTCCAAATACAAAGCTATAAAGTAAGGTTTGAACTTTTAATTAAATTATGCTTCAATTAAAAAAAAAAAAAAGAAAAAAAAAATGTTTATTCATACCAATAATAAATTATATTTAGAGAGTTCTTAATACAGTGTAAGGCAAGTTAAATATTTAAAATAAAAATTTTAGTAAACTAAATAATTTATCTAAAATTCAGAGACAGCAAAATTCTCAAAAAATCTGAATTCAGGTGTAACAGAGATGGCCAGTGTGTTGACGTATCGACACATCATTAGTATGTCGAGGTTTCCAACACATTACTCTGTCATAGTTGACAACATTTTAATTCATTTTTAAATAGGTTAAAAATGAATATTCACGGTTGATGAATTCATGTACAAAAAATTTCTAAATTTTAATTTATTCCGGAGCATTTTTAGCCTCAATTTTATTTTGCACCACTTTATTTTTAGAATATTTTTCACTATTACTTAATTACAATAAAATAAGAAAAAATTACTATTTAAAAGAAAAAAATGGTATAGAATAAAGGCAGGGCTTAAAAATACTCCGGAATAAATTAGAATGTTGGCTGCTCTGCTCTGCAGATTTCAATACAGTATCAAATTTTGGCACATTTGTTTCATTTCCCTGTGTGATAATTATCTATACATATAAACATACAGTGATCAGAGGACAAAATTACATAATTTGTAACTGTCAATCTACTAATCTACTGAAAACGTGTTGATGCATTAATACGTAGTGTGTGGACACAGAAAAAGGTATCGAAATGCCCATCACTAAGATGTAGCCCCTGGAAAGTTTCTCCCCCGTCTTTTTGGAGATAGTGTAATCAGAAACGAAAAAGGTTGACCCAACTAATAATGACTCTTACATACTTTCCTGTGGTAACCAACTAATATGCATGTCATAAACAGACATCTAAAGACTTTATATAGCAAATTAAAAAATATAGAGAGAGAGAGCTGTTTTTTGAAACACCTATTTGAGAAATATATAAAAATTGATCTAAATAATCAGAAACATATCAACTTTTCTGTGCTAACCAATTAATTCAGAAAAAAAGATATTTAGACAGATGTTTATGCAGCAAAATTAATGAAAATTAACCTTTTTTAGATACTGATGTTGGTACCCCCACCTGATTTTACCAAAACTTTGTAAACACATGTACACTGGACATCAACTAATACATATGAAAGGACATTTAAAAGGCAGATAAAATGGTGATTTTGCAAAAAACGTGTAGAAGCAGTTTTTGAGATATGAACTTAAATAAAATGTGACCTGACTTACAGCTTTCCAATTTTTGAACAAAATTTGGTAAACACATCTGTACACCTAACTTGTCTTCATTATAAAGTTCTTTTTTTATCTTTGAGATGAAGTGGTCAAATCTCAAAATAATTCAAAGATCAGAAATCTTTTTATTAACTTTTTCTTTCTTTTAGTCGCAACAGCTGTTATATTGAAAGAATTGAGGTGCTAAACACTATATACAGGGGTCGATCCAGGCAAAATTTGGGTCCCTTCACAAAATTCCACATAGTAAAAAGGGACCCTTCACAAAATTCAAATTCATAAAAAGGGACCCTTCACAAAATTCAAATCCATACAAAGGGACTCTTCACAAAATTCAAATCCATACAAAGGGACACTTCACAAAATTCAAATTTATAAAATGAGTCCTTTCACAAGATTTTGTTTTATAAAAATGATCCTTTTATTAAATGTTTTCATATTTTCAGTATTATTTTTAATTTATGCCTTAATTTGGCTCAACGAAACTCTATTAACTTGATATTAAACATTACATAAACTGATTGTAAAAACTGAATATTTTACACAATATTTTACTTTTTCACAAAAATATTTTATATTTCACAAAAATAAATAAAAATTTCACAAAAATATTGTGTTTTTCACAAAAAAGAGACCCAAAAATTAAAACCTGGATCGACCCCTGATATATATTTTTTTTTTTTCTTTTACAAATGAAATTGTTTTTAAGCATTCAATTTTAGATTTGTTTTGTACAGCAGCGGCACATTTTGATTGATTGGCATTAAAGCTGATGTGCACTAATTTGTATCAAGGTGAATTTATATGCAATTCTGCACATTAGTGCCTGAGATATATCCCTAAAATTACAGAAATTACTGCATATAAGCATCACCTGTTGAGCGATTGGCACCAAACGTTGAAAGGCATAAGCACTAATTCATGTCAAGATGCAAATTCATATAAATTTATATATCATTTTATGCAGTAGTTCCTGATATAGAGTTGCAATAAAATTTTTGTCATATACATCCTGATACAGACATTTTCTAAAAATGGTCAGATCTTGTTTTGTACCTTACACAATGTGTGAATCCATCAAAAACCAGAAGTCGAAAATTTTAACAAATCCAATAATTTCTTTTATTGAATAGAGAATAAAATGAAAACTTAAATATGCATTCATTTATTCATTACTTTCTTCTATAATCAATAGCAGAAAACAATGGATTAGTAAAAATTTTTGACTTCTGGTTTTCGATGGATTTACACATTTTGAGAACCTCAGAACTTGGCTTGACCATTTTTAGAAAATGTCTCTCGGTGTGTGTGTGAGAGAGAGAGAGAGAGAGAAAAAAAAAATTGGCAAATGCATCTCAGGAACTACTGCACAGAATTCCATATAAATTTATATATAAATTCTGCACCTTGACTTAAATTAGTATCTATCAGCTTTTGGTGGAAATTGCTTAAATGGTGCCGCTGCTATTCATTAATTTCTGCAATTTCAGGGAAGGCTACATCTCAGGAACTAATGAATGAAATTGCATATAAATTTATAAGGAAATGCCCACCTTGACACAAATTAGCATACATCAACTTTTGGTGCCAAACACTCAACAGGTGGTGCTTCTGTATGGCAATTTCCTTAATTAAAGGCTAAGCTATAGCTCCTGTTCTACTGCATATAATCAAACAAAACTTGATACATGAAAAGGTCATTATGAGACATTATGCTGATTAAATTGCGTGCAAATTTACCAATAGGTGGCACTTCTATATTTCAACTTTCCCCGTAAACTAGAAAGATATCATGTTCACAGAAAAAATTCACTTTCTTTGAATATTCAGTATAATACCTTTCTGAGATGAGAATCATCTGCATTCATAATTGGTTCTTTTATGCCAATGCTTCTGTTTAATTTTAAATTTAACCTCCGACGGGGACGGCATTGTTGGTTAGGTGGCGTTATCATGCACATTTCAAATTTAAGCAGGCATATTTTCCATATCCTCAAAAAGTTAAAAATTAGTGTAGTTAATAGGTTGAATTTAAATAAGCTTACGTACTGTGCATGGGCCTGCACTGCCGAAAGTAATGGGACCTGGAGTGAGATTTTTTTCTTCAATCAGAAATACTTTTATTTTTTTATTTTTTCTGACTTATAAAGAAATAGTATCATTAAGAGGAACAAATTTTGAGAAGAGTGAGTAACAAACTCAAGTTTACACTGCCGAGGGCAGTGGGAATCTGGTGTGAATTTTTCTAAAATCAAAAAAGATTTTTTTCCTTACTAATAAAATATAAGTGATTTGGAGATTTTTATTCATCAACCTTGAAAAGTCCTTTCAGATAAACTGGAGGGGATTGTTGACTGTTATACCAACTATGTGAAAAATACCAGAGCCGGGAATCGAACCTGGGCCCTTCGATTCCCAGCTCTGGTATTTTTCACATAGTTGGTACGCCTTGACAACGAATATTATTAAGCGGAGTGCCCCAGTTCGATTCCTGGCTATGGTATTTTTCACATAGTTGGTATAAAAATCAACCATCCACTCCTGCTGATCTGAAATCAATTTTCAAGGTTGATGATTGAAATTTCCAAATTAAAATTTCGTGGTCTATTGGAGTTATGCTACGATTAATATTTTTCCCTCACATAGCTGCTTTTGCTGACTCGGTGACCTTGCCAACGTGTATTATGTGAGAAATGCCGAGCTGGTTATCAACCAGGATAGCTCAGTGGTACAGCATCTGCGTGTTAAGCGGAGAGCCCGGGTTTGATTCCCGGTAATGGTATTTTTCACATAGTTGGTATAAAAATCAACCATTCACTCCAGTTTATCTATATATATAAAAGAGTAAACTCACTTATCACTAACTTAACACGGCCGTGGTGATCCTATGGGAGATAGAGTCACAATCTTTGGTGAGCAGGTTCGTTTTAGGAATCTAATGCTCACTAAGACGGGATTTTGCAAAATACCCCCCCTCCCCTTCGAGGGGGCAGAAGGCAAAATCCACCTTTATAAGCATAACTCGGCTCCAAATCACTTCATGGTGAAGAAATTGCAGATGGGGAGACTAGACTTGAATACAAAAAAAATAATTTTCTGCTATTTTGGATTTTTAAGGGGGGGGAGGGGTAAAATTGATTTTCGGAGGTGCGGAAGGCAAAAACATATTTATAAGCATAACTAGGCTCCAAATTACTTCACAGTGAAGAAATTGCAGATGTGGAGACTAGATTTGAATACAAAAAAAAAAATCATTTTCTGTGATTTTGGATTTTTAAGGGGGGAGGGGATAAAAGTGATTTTCGGAGGCGCAGAAGGTAAAAACACCTTTATAAGCATAACTCAGCTCCAAATTACTTCACGGTGGAGAAATTGCAGATGGAGAGACTAGACTTGAATTTAAAAAAAAAAAAAAAAAAAAAAAACATTTTCTGCAATTTTGGATTTTTAAGGGGAGAGAGGGGTAAAAAGGATTTTCGGAGGCAAATTTAGCAAAGTAAGGATTTTCGCGTAAAATTCTAGCAGTAATAGCTCAAAGATATTTTTTTAAAAACGCCAAGTGTCTTCTTGAAGGTATTTGTAAAAACTCAATTTTGATTTTTTCCGATTTTGGGAGGGTGTTACGAGGGGTATATTCAACCCCCCTTTTAGCGCTAAATTCGTCCGTGGAAATCTATAGGTGCTGAGGTCACAAATTTTAGTGTGTGGCTTACTTACGTGTCTCCAACACCCATTGTAATAGGATTTTGTGAAAGTCTCCCCTTTACACCTTGGGGGTGGGAGGGGCAATAAACCTGTTTCCAAGTATAACTTTGCTTCAAATTATCTCAGCAAGATTAATTTGTATATGTGGGTTGTTTATGCCTTCCCAACACGTACATTAAAGGGATTTTACGAAAATTCATCCTCCCCCCCCTTTTAAGGCTTGGTTGGGGGGGGGGGATAAAAAATACACTTATAGAAGTAACTGTGGTCCAAATTATCTCAGGATAGCGATTTTTTGATATGCCAATTGGTTATGCATACTCAAGACACATACTTCAAAGAGATTTTGTAAAATTCTGTCCTATCGCCCTTTGGGGGTGGGGTGGGACAAAAAACATGTTTCCAAGCATAACTTTGCTTCAAATTATCTCAGTAAGATTAATTTTTATATGTGGGTTGTTTATGCATTCCAAACACGCATTATAAAGGGATCTTACAAAAATTTCCCCTCCCCCCCGTCAAAGACAGGGAGGGGGGCACAAAACACTTTTAAGAGGATCTCTACTCCAAATTATCTCAGAACAGCGTTTTTTTTATGTGTCGATTGGTTATGCGTACTCAAGACACACACTACAGTAGATTTTGCAAAATTCCACCTTATCCTCCCTTGAGGAGTGGGGATGGGCAAAATCATGTTTTCATGCACAACTCTGCTCCAAACTATCTTACAAGGGAACATTCAAAAGGTGTCATCTTCAAAAAGTATTAAAAAAAATATATGTGATTCTACTCTTTATAAAACACCAGAAAATGAAAAAATTATCGGCTGAAATTAATTACAGCGAGCAAAAAAAATTATCAAAATTAAGCATATTTGGCGATTTAGCGCTGTTAGGCAATACGTTTGCTAGCACCGAGATTGCCGTGTGAGAATAGAACCGTGTTTTGCTTTTCCGCCAAGTACTCAAAATCAATCCCCTAGCAGTGTGAAATCGGCAAATATGCTTAATTTTGATAATTTTTTGTGGTCGCTGTAATTAATTTCAGCCGATATTTTTTTCATTTTCTGGTGGTTTATGAAGAGTAGAATCACATATATTTTTTTTCAATACTTTTTGAAGATGACCCCTTTTGAATGTTTCTTTGTCAGTATTCTAAATGTGTATCATATAGGGATGCTACACTAAGCTTTTCGTTGAGATGAAGCAAATGGTTCGTGTACAGGGACACTGAAAAGTATTCAAACACATTACATCTATGGGGGAAATTGCAGGTAAATAGAGTTAAACATTAACATCTATAGACTGCACTAAACCAAATGAAATGAATATATATTTTTTGTAACAGAGATAGTCAAATGGGTAAAAAATTTTGTGTATTTTTGTGTCTCGCCACCCCCTCGAGGGGAGTAAATTTTCATGATGGGTATCTTTCAAAAGAGCTCGCCAATAACTTTAAAACGAATGGTTGAACCATCCATCTGCGATAATTTAAAATAAAGTTATCGATTTTTTTCATTTTTAACCAATTTTTTTTTTTTTTTTTTTTTTTTTTTTTTAATGTAATATTAAGAATAAATTAGACTTTTTTAAATTTTGAGTGTTATACTACTTCTCTAATATGGAAATCGTCTGCATTATCGTGGAAGATAATTTTTTAAAATTATTTTAATAAATTATTTTTACTGAGGGAATTCGTATAGGATAATATAGAAGAAAGTCATGTGGTGGCCACAACACACTAGTTATTTGTTGTTAGTGGATGTGTTTTACTATTTCACCATTTCCAGGAAAGCTGTTTGGGAACTGAAATAAATTCCTCATAGAGATATTGTAAAAAATGTATGTTTTAAGCTAAATATTCATCGCTTGTTTTTTCTATAGTTACACGTTTTGAGGCTGCCTGATTCCCGTAGTCAAGTTTTTTATTGTTTGATCTTTGTCTGTCTTTCTTAGAGTAACTTAAAAACGAATAAGTTTAGGAGATCCAAATGTTGTATTTTGAAGTTAATATACGTTTGTTGCTGGAAAAGTTTGATCAGATAAGTTTCAATGAATGTTGCATGTGATAATTGTCCGTATAATTGTAAGTAAACTTTTAATTTTAATAACAGAATTAAATTCTATATAAATGTAGGTGCATTAATGAAATGGAGGGTTGAGGCGAGCGGTAGCCCCCCTCACACAGAAGTAATTATCATATAAAACTCTTCCGAAGCCTAATTTGAATTGTTTAACATAGGTTTACATAACAGTACTCGTTATCTTACCTCTTAATCTCGAACCTGTATTTATAGTATTAAATTTCAGGTAAGAGAAAGTCGTATGGTTGAAATAAATCGTTATCGACTGTTCTTAGACTGACTGAGAACAGGATTCGATAAGGATTAATTTAACAAAACCGTATAAAGTGTACTTTTTTTCATAGGAATTTTTGCTAGTGTTCGGACACTTTTGTTACCAACTGTACCTAACAAAGTTACAAGAACAGTCAAAGAGGGGAGTTCGGCATCCTGTGATTTCCGGACAAATCGGCGAACTTCAAGCGTATAAAGACCTTGTTCCGCAAGTTCCTCGGCGATGTCCTTATAAGATACAGAAGTATCTATGTTATGTAAGAGAAAGCGTGTAGTGATGATTTCGGTTTGAATAAAATATTCCACTGGAACACTAAGTAGTATACCTAATGCGTTCTGAGCTACTTGTGTGGATTTGGTAGTTATCTGAATTTTACCTTGTCGGGTTAGTTTTATATTGTCTATGTCGTCTTTATGAACAAGCTTAGTAGTTAGCTCCTCCTTGAGTTGCTGGGGGTGGGTAAGTGGAAAATCGCCTGCTGTGGGAGCAATGACCAGTGAGATGTCAGTGCCGTTTTGTAAGGCAATTGACAGTTTATCATTTAAGTTAGCCACGTTACTACAGAAATGTATATGAGATGGCGACTCTGTTTCAGTGCGCCCATTAGCCATTAGAGCATCTGTTTTTGTTGTCACGCATGGATGACAACCAAAGAAGCCAAAACTTACAACAGTAAAAATAAGTAAAGAAGAGTAAAGAAAAACAAAATACCTGAACTCTGACAGACAAAATAAGCTGAAACTAAAGCAGGTATCACACATACTCTCATACCATCAGCAGTATCAGATACTTTCTCCTGTAACTACCTGAATTAGGTTTTTCGAGAGACAAACTCTTGAAAGCGCATCGTATGATAGTTTCCCACTCCTACCTTTGTCAATGACGAACTTATGACTGACTAAATCTCCTATGCTAGATGTTAGCTCATATTCAACCAATCGGAGTACAAGAAAATCAGAGTGTGTTTAAAACATGAAATAGCGAGTGATTAGTCGCCAATTGTCAACGCCTTTTTTGAATTCATTTCAGTCTTCAAAATAACCCTACTACTACCTGATGCTCGATTATTCGGAGAGGTATTAGCGTATAGTTCAGAGGGTAGGATCATCCGTGTGATAACTACTTAAGTCAATGCACAAGCTAGGCAAGAGAAATTTGAAGGAAAAACCTTGAATAGCTGCCACGAATTGCACAGCTCTCAGCCATGGCGACCAAAACAAAACACGAAGTGACAAGTTGAGGAGACGAGTGACCTACCACCTACCACAAAAAACCATCAGAATCTCCCGAGAATGTACTGTGTATAAATGTGTTGTTAGGGATATTACTTGTTGCTTATTACACTAGACTAGAGATGCAAGGCTTCCAAAACACCCGGGTTTTTTTCCTAGGAATTTAAGACAAAATTGGAAATTTTGAAAATTCCCCAAAACTGGAATTTTGAAATTATGAATATTTTATAATTTTTGTATTTGTTAAATATTTTTTGTGTATAAACAGCCTCCGATCCTTAAATTAATTTCAACTTTAACTTTTGCGTAAATTTCATTTCCCTTTTTCTTTCTCACTAATTCTAGCATCTTCGATGCTCATGTTCATTCTGTAAACGAAGAAAATAATTAATTATAATTAATTCATCGCTAACACTAACGGTAAGTTTCTGTCACTATATTCATTAATATTAGCATTTTTACCAACTTTTCAATACTTAGCAGTTTTACTAACTGAATCACAAGTGGAAAGTCTATAATTTTATTTTTTATATTAATAACAACTATAATATTAAAATTTGCAGTGCTTAAAGGAAAAAAACAATTGTTTTTACTGACAAGGAAACATTCAAAAGATGTCATCTTCAAAAAGTATTGAAAAAAATATATGTTATTCTACTCTTCATGAAACACCAGAAAATGAAAAAAATATCGGCTGAAATTAATTACAGTGACCACAAAAAATTATCAAAATTAAGCATATTTGGTGATTTAGCGCTGTTAGGCGATACGTTTGCTAGCACCGAGACTGCCGTGTACGAACAGAACCGTGTTTTGCTTTTCCGCCAAGTACTCAAAAGTAATCGCCTAGCAGTGTGAAATCGCCAAATATGCTTAATTTTGATAATTTTTTGTGGTCGCTGTAATTAATTTCAGCCGATATTTTTTTCATTTTCTGGTGTTTTATGAAGAGTAGAATAACATTTTTTTCAATACTTTTTGAAGATGACACCTTTTGAATGTTTCCTTGTTAGGCGATTTTTAATGTGCGGGCTGGTTATGCGTTCCCAACACGCACTATAAGGGGATTTTATGAAATTTCCTTTTTCTCCCGTTTAAGGGTGGGGGGCACCCTTAAAGGGGACCCTACCCACCTAAAATTGAACTAAGTGCGTTTTTAGCTCAAGAAATAAAACAGTAGCAATTAAAAAAAAATTAAGTTAAGAGTAATTTAATAAAGAAACTTTCCTATAAAAAACACCCCTATGTTTAGCTGTTGGCAAGGGTAATTATTGCATCTCCTTAAAGGTCAAGATTACAGTACTGGCCAAAAAATGTTTACACTTGAGCGGAAAAAAAAAAAAAAAACTTTACATGTCAGTTGCCATTATCGCCATAAAAATGTGTTGAACTCCAGTGATAACATATGGCATTAGTCGATCACAGATGACCTTTCCTTATCCTGTCAACACTCAGTTCGGCTCATGGACTTTTAGATTAAGACTATACGCTCTTTGCTCCCACCAGCCAGTATTTTGTTTATTTGTTAGAAATTTGATAACCTACATACATTGGTATTCCTATACCACACAATGGGTCAGATTAAGCTTAAAATGGAAGTGAAATCTTATGCCTTGACTCTGCCAGAGAAGGGAATCTCTGTGATTGATGTAGCCAGAGATCCGTGACTAAACGGCTGAAGTCAATAAAATGTAAAGATGGGATGACAAAATAGTGACCGACTAACACCATGTATCATCACTAGAGTTCGACACATTTTTATGGCGGGAACGGCAACTGACATGTAAAGTATTTTTTTTTTTTTTTTTTACCGCTCAAGTGTAAACTTTTTTTTTTTTTTTGCCGGCACTGTAATAATCATTACTCACCATGTAGTGATTGATTTTAAGAAAGTGGCGATTCAAAAAAAAAAAAAAATGTTTAGATAAACATTTGATGCGCATTAAATCTTGATGTAGAGCTCCAACAAAATTTTTGTAACGCACACATAGAAATAAAGATATTTTTTAAAAGTGGTCACATGGTATTAAGAACTTCTCAAAATGCGTAAATCCATCAAACGCCTCAATTCAGAAATGTTTCTGAGTCCAGTACGTCCTTTTTATGAATATAGAAAAAAATAAAAGTAAATTATTCTCTGCAGAAATCTTAGTACATTGCTGATAATGTTCTGTGAAAAACATGTCTATCATATCTCTCTTTACATATATATATACAATATACATATACATATATTTATATTTTGTGTTCTTATATTACAAAAGATATTCCTAAATATCCATTATGCAAGGAGGATTTTTTTTTTTTAACAATAATTGAAAAATAATTGATCAAAAAGAACCTTAAACCACGAATTTATTAAACGAAAATTCCTAAATTACAAAAATTAAGGCATTTTAATGACTACCATATACATTCTATCTAGAAAATTTAATTATGTAGATTTAACGTTTTGTAAACTGAATTAATTTTATTTAAATTTATTTATTTATTTTTAAATCAAGTAATGGTAATAATAACAATAATTGACTGTTTCTTTCATTTTGTTTTTAAATAAATATTTGCTTAAATTTTAAACTATATTTTTTATTAAACCATATTCACATTTTATCAACACTATTCTAGTACTTGTTTCAGTTTAATATTTTCCCCTTCAAAATATAAATTTTAACAAACAGTTAAAGATAAAAGGCTTCTGTGAAATATTTGAATAATATTACTCACAAATTTCTACATATTCAAGACTTCACATTTTCAAAAAACGAAATCAATGATTTAAATATTTATTTCTTATTTTCAAAATTGTAAATAAATATTCTTAATTTTATTGATTATAGAAACCTGTTTAAACATTATTTTGTATTTAGTCAGATACCATAATAAATATATAACTCTTTATGTATTCGTTAAAACATACTCTTGTATATAATTACATAATATACACAAATATGCACATTTATCAAGCTTTTAGCTTTCTATAAATATCAACACATCAAATCATTGGTGAAGAATCTCGCCAAATACCATATTAAATATCGCCAAAACTTTCCACTTTCATTTAATAATAAAATCATTAATTTTGGTGTTAAAAATAGCACAAAAATTGGAAAAAAGCAAAATATTTAATAAATAAGATGAATACAAATGAGTTATAACAATAATCATGGAGTATTTTTTAAATTTTTATCAATTTAAAAGACATGAAACATGCTAGAAAAAAGAATCTGTCTATCACGTCAATTAATAAACTAAATAAAACAAATTAATAGTCAACATTATTCTGTCAAAAATGTTTTCAGATATTGCAGTCAGTCATTTTTAACATATTTATGAAGAAATAAATTTCAATTTTTTTTTTAATATCTGGAGATAAAGATGGTTTTTTCCTAAGGAGCTTCTTCCAAAATCGCCTCGGGCGGCTGATAGTCTGTCTTGACTAGAGCCCTCAATTTAAATCAAGGGCTCTAGTCTTGACCAATGAGCTTCTATCACAGAATTCACACTACTCTCTTTTATCTAGGCACCCTAGTAATTATTTTAAAATTTGATAAGATCTACCTTTATTTATATATTACTTTAGGGATGCAGAATATGTCCGAATGCCCAAATGAGGTTCAGAGGAAATTTCGAGTGACTGGAGAAATTTAAGTTTTTATTTTCTACTAAAAGAACATTGAAAGTCTAAAATAACAAATTGTTACTTTGTAATGCTTGTAATATAAACTAACAATTATATTTTTATGTTATAGTGTATTCTTATTCTTTTAAATGCTTATTATGTAGAATATATGGCTTTGTATTACAAAATACATTTTCATGTTATTGAAGGAAATTTGGATTATATTTTGGGAGAAATTTCCAAGGTCTGAACATTTTCTGCATCAGTGCATTACTCAATAACTGTTTCTTAATCAAACGTTTAAAATTAGTAAAAACATAACCATCACCGTGTCAACAAGCACAATCTTTACAAATAGGTCATTTCAACAAGTTGTCAAAAACTGCCTACGAGGACTGTATTATTCAGTTTATTTTATCTTTTTATTAACATTTTTTTAGTTCAAGCAATTATAAATGCTCCTAAACATTAAAATAATGCAAAAATAGCAGATGAAGGGAAGGGGGGATGTTAGGCAAGAACATTTAGTAATTTTTTTTCTTTTGTAATTAAGATTCTACATTTATACTTGTAGAAAATAATAAATAGCAGTACTACAAACAAACAGCATATATATCATATTAAATGAGGCCTAGCCAAACTCATGCATCTTTTTTGAGCAGTTTCTTAATCTTATAATTAGTATTAGACAAACTGTAATTAAAAACAGCAAAAAGCTGAAATTAAAAACAACAAATAACAGTAATAATAAAATAAACAATACTGTTTGATGAAATAAGAAAATTTATTTTATCACTGTAAAAAGATCAGCCTAATAACTGAATAAAACACATGGTTTAAAATGAAATAAAATAAACTTCCACAGAAATATTCTTTCTTACCCAATGTTTTTTTTTTATTGCAGTATTTGAAACTTAATATTTCCATTAATTATTAAAATTAAACTACATTAAATTATAGACATACATTCAAAATAGTTAATGCACTAAAATAAACATCAACACAAAATGCACCTCATTTGTTTATCAACCAAGTCTAGAGTTGCCATAGAAGCAATAGGTTTCTTTCTTTTTTTTAAACATTATTAAACAAAACAAAAATTACGTATTAAGATAGTAATTATTAAATTTATAATAATCAGTATTTTAACTTGATAACTTACAGAAACAAATAAATATTTCACTGAAATCAGTAATATGCAATAATCTGCAATGAAAATAAAGGAAATGGTACTAGCAATAAAGTAGTAGAATGAAATTTCTAGCGTTCTTGTCAAAATATCAGTGTAGCACATTTTTAAAATGGGAAAAACTAACAAGATAAAGGATTAGTATCTTAAGTAATTATATTTATGCATGTGTTTTTATGTGTAAATACAAATTTTAAAATGGCACCTTAGTACAACTTCATGATAACTAAGAAAACAATGTTAGATGCCATTTGGCACCCAACTGATGATAGCTTTGTCTAGTCTTTTTATAATGGTACCACCACTCTCCTCGTATTTTAGTTGGCGATGCCAGCACTCCAATTTCATATTTGTGTTTATGTCTAGTAGAGTTCTATAGCAATAGTAAGCCCATTTTTGAGGTTGTTTTAAGTAAATGTTCAGAAAATAGTCAATGATTTTTTCCAATAAACACTAAAGCTGCTAATAAAGTCATTCATTTGTTTGTAAAAAGTTACATATTTGCTTGTAAAAGTTACAATTTCTGAAAAAATTGTATTTATCTGTTCTTTGATAGCTTCTTTATTGGCACATTCTTTCACCTTTGAATTTACATTTAAGTTCTAGTTTCTCACCACATGGCATGCAGCGTTCAAAATTAGCTGTCGTTAGTTATCAAATGCAGCTAAATTATTGCATTTGACGAATATAAAATTATTTCTGGTCGTCAAATTTGATGCCTAGGTGTGCGGAGCATGGTAAATGGACACAGGAAGTAACCAATGGCTGATAAAACTGATCTGGGAGATTTCTCTCTAAAAACTTTTGCACCTGTTATTTGACAGTTTGGTAATTTTTTTATTGAATATTGGGATACTTTCTTAAAATTTTAAGGTACTGCAAGTGTGAAATGGTGAACAAAGTATATTTTCGTATTTCTTTAACCCTTGCTTTCGCAAGATCAAGGCATTATTGCAGGAAAATTGCTTTCAGGAACCACTTGGCACGTTTGGCGAAAATCACCAGCACCGCGCCTTTTTGTATGGTTTAGAAGTTGCATCATTCTACTAGTTACGTTTGCTATCTCTGGTGAATTAGCGCACTTTTTGAATGAGGCGGGATTAACTAAATTTCAACTTCTAAATGGGGTCAAAATAACCCTATCTTGGGAAAGCGAGGGTTAAACTTTATCAAAAATGTGTGAATTCCTAATGTCTAATAAAACATTTTGATTTATAGAAGATAGTTCATATTTCAAAATCAAGATGAATCATGCATACATATAACCTATGTAACCAATACATATCTCTGTGCACATACTGATATAACGTATGAGAAAAATAAATATATATAAATTGTGTTTAAAAAATTTTGATGCATAGTTCAGAAAATATTGTTTTACTCAGAATCAGTCTTCGTTAGTGATATTCAAGTGACTTTTAGAAATTGCAACTGGAAATTTTAATTTGACGTGTAAAATATTTACAACAGACATCATATGACACCTTCCCTTCCCAATTTTTTATCACTGATGGCATGAGCATATATTTACAGTTATCTTGAAACACAACTTACCACGCATTATAATATGCATCAGTGTCATCAGAAATGATAATGGTAGTTTTCATATGAGGAATAAATTTTGTAATTGCAAAGAAAAATGGTAGAAACCTTTCAATGGCAGTCCTTGTAGAAAAAAAATGTCAACTGGCAATCCTTCATGATTTTCATCGTTCACCATTACCTTAGTTAGCTGAAACCCATAATGATTAAGCCAGTGAGTCGAATCTATCTGAACTTCCTTCATAATTCCTAAAAGGAATTCATTTTAATTAGTATTGGAAAGTCTTGCAATAATTCTCCAACAGGTTTATAAATGAGGATTGGATCATACTTATTCTCTTTTTTTTTTTTTTTTTTTCACTAATAAATTGACTAAAGCAGTATCATCTTTATGAAAAATTGACTTATCAACATGGAAAGCACTTTTAATATTTTGAAGGTCTTTCCACACTGTATAACTATCTCTTGATTGGTGAGTGCTTCTCTTTAATCCCCTCTAATATTTTTAACATGGCTATACCAGCACTTAATAGTGAGGCAAGATTTAATCTTTCATCAGTTGACAGGGATGTTCACCAACTTCTTTTTCATATACTACATGGACAGTCTGGTAATTCACTTTTATTTCAGTAGTTTCGTTATGTTTCTGATGATACACTCATAAATGCTGGGCAAGTGTGTCCTATTTTTATACATCCCAATTGCAATTCCTTCAAATGTCTATGTCTATTTTCTATAGGACTATATATTCCACTTCAAAGACAATCATAGTACATAAATTTTATGTCACTTTTCTTTGACGAATTTCGGAAAATAAAAAAAGCTTGGTATCTTTTTCTCAATGCTATTTCTTTCTTTTTTTTTTTTCAATCTAGAAAGTCAGATTTACAGTTCTGACATTTTTCAAAATGAATATTCCTTAAATGAGAATAGAAATGTTTTCCCTCAAACTGAAATTACGCGGCATTTTTTTGCAAATAATTGGATCACGCAAAACTTTGCGACATTATAATATAAATAATAACGAGATAATGAAACTAATATGAGAAAACAGTAAAACACGTGTCCTTGTTCATTATTTATCTCCAAGGCTTCCGTATGCCGTTGCCGTAGAGAGATTCATTCAAAATGTGATTCGTTCTCTGAAAGTCAGACCGCATCCTCTTGCGCATGCGTTAAAAAACTGCCGTAAGCCCATTAAAGTTACGGCTGCCGTAGCTCTAACCACTTCGTAATTTTATTGATTATAGAAACCTGTTTAAACATTATTTTGTATTTAGTCAGATACCATAATAAATATATAACTCTTTATGTATTCGTTAAAACATACTCTTGTATATAATTACATAATATACACAAATATGCACATTTATCAAGCTTTTAGCTTTCTATAAATATCAACACGTCAAAACATTGGTGAAGAATCTCGCCAAATACCATATTAAATATCGCCAAAACTTTCCACTTTCATTTAATAATAAAATCATTAATTTTTGTGTTAAAAATAGCACAAAAATTGGAAAAAAGCAAAATATTTAATAAATAAGATGAATACAAATGAGTTATAACAATAATCATGGAGTATTTTTTAAATTTTTATCAATTTAAAAGACATGAAACATGCTAGAAAAAAGAATCTGTCTATCACATCAATTAATAAACTAAATAAAACAAATTAATAGTCAACATTATTCTGTCAAAAATGTTTTCAGATATTGCAGTCAGTCATTTTTAACATATTTATGAAGAAATAAATTTCAATTTTTTTTTTAATATCTGGAGATAAAGATGGTTTTTTCCTAAGGAGCTTCTTCCAAAATCGCCTCGGGCGGCTGATAGTCTGTCTTGACTAGAGCCCTCAATTTAAATCGAGGGCTCTAGTCTTGACCAATGAGCTTCTATCACAGAATTGACGCTACTCTCTTTTATCTAGGCACCCTAGTAAATATTTTAAAATTTGGTAAGATCTACCTTTATTTATATATTACTTTAGGGATGCAGAATATGTACGAATGCCCAAATGAGGTTCGGAGGAAATTTCGAGTGACTGGAGAAATTTAAGTTTTTATTTTCTACTAAAAGAAGATTGAAAGTCTAAAATAACAAATTGTTACTTTGTAATGCTTGTAATATAAACTAACAATTATATTTTTATGTTATAGTGTATTCTTATTCTTTTAAATGCTTATTATGTAGAATATATGGCTTTGTATATTACAAAATAGATTTTCATGTTATTGAAGGAAATTTGGATTATATTTTGGGAGAAATTTCCAAGGTCTGAACATTTTCTGCATCAGTGCATTACTCAATAACTGTTTCTTAATCAAACGTTTAAAATTAGTAAAAACATAACCATCACCGTGTCAACAAGCACAATCTTTACAAATAGGTCATTTCAACAAGTTGTCAAAAACTACCTACGAGGACTGTATTATTCAGTTTATTTTATCTTTTTATTAACATTTTTTTAGTTCAAGCAATTATAAATGCTCCTAAACATTAAAATGCAAAAATAGCAGATGAAGGGAAGGGGGGATGTTAGGCAAGAACATTTAGTATTTTTTTTTCTTTTGTAATTAAGATTCTACATTTATATTTGTAGAAAATAATAAATAGCAGTACTACAAACAAACAGCATATATATCATATTAAATTAGGCCTAGCCAAACTCATGCATCTTTTTTGAGCAGTTTCTTAATCTTATAATTAGTATTAGACAAACTGTAATTAAAAACAACAAATAACAGTAATAATAAAATAAACAATACTGTTTGATGAAATAAGAAAATTTATTTTATCACTGTAAAAAGATCAGCCTAATAACTGAATAAAACACATGGTTTAAAATGAAATAAACTTCCACAGAAATATTCTTTCTTACCCAATGTTTTTTTTATTGCAGTATTTGAAACTTAATATTTCTATTAATTATTAAAATTAAACTATATTAAATTATAGACATACATTCAAAATAATTAATGCACTAAAATAAACATCAACACAAAATGCACCTCATTTGTTTATCAACCAAGTCTAGAGTTGCCATAGAAGCAATAGTAAACTTATAAAACTGTTTAACCTAGCATAAGCATAGTACACTTAAACAAAATACTAAATTATATATATTATTGATAGCAGAAGGTTGTTTACTATTTCAGGTTTCTTTCTTTTTTTTAAACATTATTAAACAAAACAAAAATTACGTATTAAGATAGTAATTATTAAATTTATAATAATCAGTATTTTAACTTGATAACTTACAGAAACAGATAAATATTTCACTGAAATCAGTAATGTGCAATAATCTGCAATGAAAATAAAGGTACTAGCAATAAAGTAGTAGAATGAAATTTCTAGCGTTCTTGTCAAAATATCAGTGTAGCACATTTTTAAAATGGGAAAAACTAACAAGATAAAGGATTAGTATCTTAAAATGGCAAATTTTAAAATGGCACCTTAGTACAACTTCATGATAACTAAGAAAACAATGTTAGATGCCATTTGGCACCCAACTGATGATAGCTTTGTCTAGTCTTTTTATAATGATACCACCACTCTCCTCGTATTTTAGTTGGCGATGCCAGCACTCCAATTTCATATTTGTGTTTATGTCTAGTACAGTTCTATAGCAATAGTAAGCCCATTTTTGAGGTCGTTTTAAGTAAATGTTCAGAAAATAGTCAATGATTTTTTCCAATAAACACTAAAGCTGCTAATAAAGTCATTCATTTGCTTGTAAAAAGTTACATATTTGCTTGTAAAAGTTACAATTTCTGAAAAAATTGTATTTATCTGTTCTTTGATAGCTTCTTTATTGGCACTTTCTTTCACCTTTGAATTGAAGGTCTTTCCACACTGTATAACTATCTCTTGATTGGTGAGTGCTTCTCTTTAATCCCCTCTAATATTTTTAACATGGCTATACCAGCACTTAATAGTGAGGCAAGATTTAATCTTTCATCAGTTTACAGGGATGTTCACCAACTTCTTTTTCATATACTACATGGACAGTCTGGTAATTCACTTTTATTTCAGTAGTTTCGTTATGTTTCTGATGATACACTCATAAATGCTGGGCAAGTGTGTCCTATTTTTGTACATCCCAATTGCAATTCTTTCAAATGTCTATGTCTATTTTCTATAGGACTATATATTCCACTTCAAAGACAATCATAGTACATAAATTTTATGTCACTTTTCTTTGACGAATTTCGGAAAATAGAAAAAGCTTGGTATTTTTTCTCAATGCTATTTCTTGGTATCTTTTTCTCAATGCTATTTCTTTCTTTTTTCAATCTAGAAAGTCAGATTTACAGTCCTCACATTTTCAAAATGAATATTCCTTAAATGAGAATAGAAATGTTTTCCCTCAAACTGAAATTACGCGGCATTTTTTTGCAAATAATTGGATCACGCAAAACTTTGCGACATTATAATATAAATAATAACGAGATAATGAAACTAATATGAGAAAACAGTAAAACACGTGTCCTTGTTCATTATTTATCTCCAAGGCTTCCGTATGCCGTAGAGAGAATCATTCAAAAAGTGATTCGTTCTCTGAAAGTCAGATCGCATCCTCTTGCGCATGCGTTAAAAAACTGCCGTAAGCCCATTTAAGTTACGGCTGCCGTAGCTCTAACCACTTCGTTTAAAAAAATTAAATATTTAACAAAATTAAGCCCAAATTTTTCTCCAAATGGAGCTCGTTTTTGAAAAAAAATCCCCATACATATTTCTAAAAAAATTTTGAACTAGTTATAGAAAAATTTTAAACCTCCATAAAGTACGTTAAGGCTGACGATGTATGCAAGATTTACCTTTATCCTCAGGATGTCTTGGAAAAAAGGAATACCTTAAAAAAAAAAAAAAAAAAAAAAAAACCATACATGCTGTTAAAATTCTCTACGTGTAGGGATAGAGAGCTTATCAGATAGACAAATTTAAGACAAAGTAGATGAAAAATTCTCCAGATTTCTCCCCAAAAATTACAAAAATCCCCTCCAAATTCCCCATAAAATATCGATCTCCAAAAATGTCCCCTGAAGCTGAAAAAGGTCCCCAAAATTGGGACAAAATCCCCAATCTGCAACAGTGGTCAAACTTTTCAACATCCTAAAAATTGCTTTTGTGTGTGTGTGGGGGGGGGGGGTGGTAATGAACGAAACTAAAGAAAGATTTATTTTAAATTACACAGGTCTGCGATGAAATTTTTTGGTGCTGATTAAAAAAAATCTATTCAAATTGTTGGATGCTGCATAGAGAATCTCCACCAAGCACTTGAAAAAACTCTAAAGGTAGCTTCTATGTGAAGAAACACATTTAAAAGACATTTTTAATGTGTAATTAAATGGATAATTTTAAAGTGTTTCATGTTTAAAGAGTTTCGAATTTCTTACAGCTCCTGTGGGAAATTTTCCGATCTTTATTCTTACTTTGTGAAAAACCCTTACATGAGTAGAATAAAAACGACAAGCATTTCTGAATTGAGCGTTTCGAAATACAGTCAAAACGCCCAAGGCAGTGAAAAGAAAAAAAATTAAAAGTACGATTTCCCAACTCTGCGTAATCTCAAATTCGCGTTTTTGACATTGTTCAGAATGTCTTTTCCTTTTAAAATGTTATTTATTGGATCATTTCTATATGAAGTAGTTATGATTTCGTATACACAAAAAACTTGGTCTATTCAACAGTAACAATTGTTTATAAAAGTTTATAAAAGTATTAACAGAAGTAGATATAAAATAGTTTGGTACATTCGTATCAACTGCATATCAGAAATTAATACTTTTGTATAAAGATAAACAGCATGGCCATTATATTATACGAAGAGAAGTATAATGTGCACAAGTTTCTGATAATGTTTATTGTAAATTTAATAATGCTTATATAAATGATGTTTATCGTATAAGTTTATCATAATGACAATTAATGGCTTCTTATCTGCAAGTGGGGTTAATATAAGCTAATTTTATGAAATTTTGTGTCCTCAGAAATGTCCTCATTTTACAAGAGAACTGTCCTTATTTATCTCATGGAAATGAGGACATTGAATAATTTGTCCTCATTTTGCATCAAAAAAATCTGGTCACCCTACCGTAGCGTAATATCATCATTTGTCTTCTCTCTTCTTGGAGGCTCTTTAGTACCTTGATCGGCATGAAGCTGTAGGAGTGTGCAATACATTGATACCTATTACTGCATTAGAACCTCTGCAATTGTGCATGCTTTCTTGATCGGGAATGGGATATGCCTCAGGCCACTTGGGGAAATAGACCATCACGACGAGGATGTTCTTATTGCCTCTGGAGGTTTGTGGCATCGACGAGATATACTAAGGGCCGAATTCTGGTCAAACGCCACAACTTTACGATAACCCGCTCACAAAGTGGGAGGGATTGCGAGAGAAAAGGGGAAAGCACTGATGTTAGTGATTCAAGTCAAACGGAGCTGATTTCCGCAACTGCTGACGTCAGGAAAGAAAGAAAGGGAAGATTCGAAGAAAATATTCGAATTTCATTCAGATATTGTTCGTTTTTAACCAATGAGAATCCGTATACAGTTTTAAAGGGACAATCATATGGATTGCTTCTATTTGTTTTTATCGTAACTTATTTTGGTTTTCATTCATTAACGATGTGTACATCAGATAAGCATGATAACCTTAACTAATTCCCCAAAAAATTATAATAGGAAGAACAATTAAATAATAATAATAGCAATAGGTTTTATTATTTTCTTTATATAAAAAGGGGGGAAAATAGAAAAAGAATAATCATTAAATTACCATCTGTGTGTCTGATTTCTATAAACTTTCATTTTATTACTTTACGTAAAAAAAATGGGGGGGGGATATAAAAAAGCATAATTAACATTAAATAACCATTTTTATGTAAGATTTCTATAATTTTATGACATAATATGATGATATGGTATATTTATAACACAAGTTAATACTATAAACTTATATTTTCAGATGAAATGCTGTTATTTTATTTCAATTTTGTAAATTAAAAATAGACCCCCCCCCCCCAATCTTTTCCAAATTACATAAATATCTAATCCTTAGCTTTTAATTAAAACGAAATTTGGAGATTCAGTTCAGAAATTTATTTTCAATAAAATAAAATCATATTCACCAAATTGTAAAATGATTTATAATTTTTCAATTTGTGAGTATGTCCTTTTATTATGCTCTACGACCAAAATAAATAAATCAAAAGGAAAAAATTAAATAAATAAAATAAACAAATTTGTAAGCAGAAAAATAGTATTTATAAAATTTGTGTACTTTTCATTTTATTAATTATTATTTGTAGTAAAAACATTAATATTTAATATGTTCTTGTGTTGATTTTTTTTTTTTTTTTTTTTTTTTTTTTTTTTTATTAAATGAATATTTTTTGCAGGGCAATAAAAAAAAGAGTTTGAATGTAAAGTATTATAAAAGCTGTGTTGTAAAATGTTTTCAGTATTTATTATGTTTTATTACGTTTACAGTTTGCAAAGTAATTTTCAAGATAAGACAAATTTTATTAAAATCAATTCATTGTTTTAAAAATTCTGATTTATTTTATCATTACTCCAAAACTTTATGGGTAATTCATATTCTGATATTATTAATAAAAACCAATAAGAGAAAGATTTTTTAATATATTATTTTTAACTGTTACCAAGACATAAAAAAAAAAAAAAAAAAAAAAATCGTTAGATTGGGATTAATTTATAAAAGTATATTAATAATTTATTATTTTATAAAGTTAATTATAGTTTTTCGAATGCAGGCATTTAAAGCTTTTAAAAATATAAATATATAAATGCGAAAACTTAAAAAAAAAAAAAAAAAAAAAAAAAAAAGAAGAAGAAGAAAAAAGAAAGAAAGAAAAAAAATTGTTTGCTACCTCAGAATAAAATAAAATAAAATAAGAAATAAAAATAAATAATAATAATATATTAATTTAAATCAATTCTTAGTATAAAGTAAAATTGTTCACGCACAAAGAAGGAAATGAAAAGACATAAAAAGTTTTATAACTAAGTTTCAAGAAAAATCAAAACAGATCTGATTAAATTTCTTAGCTTAACTTATGCTTGAAATATTCATCTATATCGAGATGATTATATAAATATTCAGTGAACTGTCGAGGGAACAAAACTAAATTAATACGAAATTAATTAATTAATTAATAAAATAAATAAATAAATAAAAGATAATTTTAATAATAGGTGTAGATTTGAAGCAAACAGCTATTTCTTTAGAATAAGAGATATTACTGTGAAATACATGAATATAATACATTGAAATTTGTCTTATCATGAAAAATATGTTATGCAAACACTAATAACAATAAAACATACGATACAAAAAATACTGAAAATATTTCACATACCTGCATTTTAACTACGTTTCATGAACTATCTTTTCAACTGAAAGAAGTTATTTCTCGCTTAACGTGTATCCTTTCTTTCTTTCTTTTTTAATCAGAAGAAATATATATTTTAATAATAGTATTAATTATCTTCAATCAATACTACTTATAGAAATCTCTTAGAGTACACAATTTACCAAGCGCTTTGCACGTTTGTAATGGCCGCCATTTCTCTTACTACAAGAGTGTTACGCATGAAGTTACATAATTAGAGGAGAGGAAACGGGAATGGCGGTAAGCATTGAAAAACGGACCTAAAAAGAAAGTGAGTGATAGGGGGCGCTCCGAACATACTAGACTCATCGTTTACACGAGAAGTAAGCGGGAAATTTGAGATTTTAATTGATATTAATTAATTAAAATATCCCACAAAGTGATAATGGAGAAGAATTGCTTTGCTTATGTATGTAATAGCGGTTTTCGATCAACTATCGCAAAAAATAAAGTTTTAGGGAAGAAAAATCCAAGTTAATTTTCTGCTCCTGAGGCTAGTTATTCCTACTTAATTTAGAGCTTTAATACTGATATTTAACAAATAATTTTCATTTCTAGTATTATAAGTAGCTACTCCTTTAGTATAAAATGCATATTTCCGTTTTTATGGACCAGTGTCGTTTCTTTTTTGTATTTGAAGGCCTTTAAAAATTCTCATTTTATGAATATTTGACTTAAGAAATGTGAATATGAAAAAAATGTACAATAAGCATAACTTTATTATTTGTGACATATTATGCTATTTAATCAATTTCAGAAATGAAATTTGATTTGTTAATGAATAAATTTTTTTAAATGACTGACATGTTTCGTTTCTTTAGATAGATAGATAAACAGATAATGCTATATGTATTAACTATTTTAAAAAGAAAATTATTGACATCTAATGATAACTATCTACAAAATAATATATATATATATAAGATAAACAGATTTGCATGTTATTGGGAACTATAATTATATATATTGGTCAATAATACATGCACAAAATCTAAAATTCTTAACAAGGTAAGTGGGGGGGGGGGAGAGGGGGTTGTTTGTTCAAAAATTTCCGAAAAATGAAAAAGAATAATAAATAAATAAAGGATTTTTAGAATTAAAAAAAAAAAAAAAAAAAAAAAAAGAGAAACATTAATGTTTTTTATCTCTTAGTAAAAATAACTTGCTTTTAATGTCTAATTAACCATTTTAATTAATAACGATTAGCAGCTTGTAATAAAATCAAGACAAACTATACGTTATGTATGTATATGTGTATATATATGTATGAAATAGTATTTCAAAGTTTTGTGAAATTAAAAAAAATTTGCTTTGCCCAGAATCCACAAATGCAAGATAATGGTAAAATTGTAAAGATTGATTTAAAAAAAAAAAAAGTTTTAACATTGAAATCGGAAATTTCTTAAGTAAATTTATTACAGTGAAAGAAGACAGTAATTTTATAAAACTTTTGGTAAATTACTGGTTTAGGATTGGGAAAATTTACATACACATTGAAATATAAAATACTAAGTATATTAAATATTCTCAAAAACTATTTAAATTTTAAAAACTGAAACTCTAAATGTCAGTTTTTTGGAAATACTTAAAATGATTACTAGTTTTTCACTTTTTTTCCCCTGGAATTCACAATATTATAGTTTAAGAGCATACCTTTAACGATATTCAGGTATTACTTTGTTGATTCATCGTAGAATAATTTTTTTTAAATATCTGAATGGTGAAATGTAATATAATTTTTGAGTATTCAAACCTAAAAATATTCAATGGAAATAGGATGTGGTATATGGTGTTAAAACAAATTGTCTCTTTCTGTAATGAGGCTTTAAAATATAATTTGTATTTTCTTACTGAGGAAGAAAACTTTCAATAATATTATAGTTTTAAAAAATTAAAGAACACGCTTTTATAGAAATGGAAACTAAAAAGCATAAAATATCTATCTTAGTATTAAAATGCAGGGTAAGAGAAAATCGTGTGAGTGACACACCATAATATTTACATACATTTAAATATTTAATTAAAATAATTTAGAATTAAACAAAAACCATTTTTAAAAAATCTCCCCTGACTGGGCTCGAACTATAGGCCTTTAGGTTCGTAGCGCGGAGCCTTACCTCACAGCCACAGCGTTCACGTAGGAAAAGTCTTTTTTTACAATATAGATTTTTTGTTTGCTCCCAGAGTGGTTACAAACATACAATAATACATACAGGTGAAGCTAATAAAAAGCGTGTTAAAAAGTAGTATGTTGTAGCTATCACAAAACTTTCTTCTATATTTTTCTATTACAAATTCACTCAGTGCAAATAATTTGTTAAAATTTATTAAATCTATTTTCCACAATAAATGTAGTTTTTTTTTTTTTTTTTTTGGTAGAAGTATAATACTAAAAGCCCAAATAAAGTTGATGTTATGTTCTACAATGATATCTTAAAAATTGAGCTTTTTTTTTTTTTATGAAAATAATAATTAAATTTTGCTTTAAATTATCATAAGTCAAGGGTTCAAATATGCAGTTTAAATTTATTGATGAAAGATATCAGTATTAAAAATTTGCATTGCCCTTACATGCCCATTATTATTATTATTTTTTTTTTTTTCTAGTTCCCTATTTGTATTATGAATAATATTTTTAACTTCATAAGGATTCAATTAAAACAATTCTAATTCTGTAGATTTATAAGAAATTTTGTCCTATACCGCTAAGTTAAAAGTTCAGAGAAAACGGGAGGGCAACAATACCTGCTGCATGATTTTCACCAAAAGTTGATAGACCCTAATTTATGTTAAGGTGCAACTACATATCAATTTGTATGAAACTCTCTGAAGTAGCTCTTGAGATACAGTTGGAATAAAATTTTTGTTATACAGACATATTCTAAAAAAGATTAAATCCTGTTCTGGACTCTAAAAACATGTAAATCTATCGAAAACTGGAAATCGAAAATTTTTACGAATCTAATACTTTCTTCTATTGGATATAGAATAAAGTAAAGAATATCTTTATGGCTTTAATTTCAAACAAAAACTAAAATACAGATTGTTTTTCTGTACTCCTTTATATTTTCAAAAAACAAGGCTGCAAAAATATATTTTGTTTTTAGCAATAGAGGAAAAAATCTCACAACATCACATTACAGCTTTATGTCTAAAGAAAAAATTGAGGAAAATATTGCATTTGTAAGTCTATATATAGTCTAAAACTTATTTAGCCATCCTGTACAGTATTATTGTACCATTTTCAGTAGAGAACTTGGCACTTAAATAACATATATTAATTTTAAGGTATTTTATAAATACCACCAGAAATTAAAGAACAGACACACCAATTAAAGTCATAATCATGCATTAACAATGTTTTGAATTATTAAAAACGCTTAATTCAATTAAAAATGCAGTTCTAGCAATTTTCAACTACAGCCCATAATGCATCTGAATATTTTTGTGTATCCCTTAACAGTAAATCTTTGGTACTCATACCCTGTTCCACAGAAAACATTTTTAACCATAATAATAATAAGGTCAATTTCCTTATGTGTTGTTTAGTACAAAGGTATTAAAACATTTTTTTTTAAATATTATCTCTTATTGAACGAAATACATTGAAATTATTTTGAATATCTTTGTATATAAATTAGTTGCGCTCTGTAACTGGAAAAATTTTAGATAAATTAATTATGAAAGCGGGTGGTAAATTTTATAAAACGTTTTATAAATTACTATTTTATAATTATGAAAATGCACATACATATGCATTAAATTATGAGATTATTAAGTATATTAATTTTTCCCAGAAATTATTTAAAAATAAATAATTTAGAATTTCAGATTTTTTTGAAAATATTTAAAATGATTACTGCTCACTAATTTCTAATTTTTCACCTTGATTCTACCTTATTAGAGTATATTCAAGTATTACTTTATATATCTATATCTATCTATCTATCTATATTAAATCTATATTAAGGCCAGTTGTCTGCTCTAGAAACTTGTGCCAGGGTGGATTGCCTCCTTGGGTCTTTCTAAGGGATCCTAGCCCATATTTATGCAAGTTTTGTAGAAGATAAGAAACGTCTAGGCAGACAAATGACATGGACTTGAACCATGCTCCATGCAACTTTCCTCTATTGGCTTAAAGTTATTGGGGACTTAGTACTAGGGACTTGAGCCTAAAGAGGATGCCCTCTGTAGGGGTCTTTCTAAGTGATCCTAAGCTGTATTCACGTGAGTTTCGGAGAAAACCACGTAACACTCTAAACGACTAGTTCAACAAGTGCTTCCTGGGATCTAATCCTGCACTTCTCGGCTACTACCTTTGAATGCAGAACCTCTCAGCTACTGGTGGGACCTATTAACTTAACCAAACCTCTAAAATGTTGGTATTCGATTTAAGGTGAATTGTCTACACTAGGGACATGGACCTAAGAGGTACTAGCCCATATCATTCGCGAGTTTCGGAGAAAAACACGGAAAACTCCGAATGGCTAGGTCGACAAGCGTGACCTGAGATCGAACCCAGCACTTCCCATCGTCCAACTTTAAGGGCAGAACCTCTCAATCACTAGTGAAGCTGTAGGAAAGAAAATTATAGTAATAATTAGTTAGCAGGGTGTATTTATTTAATAATTTTCAAGAAATATAAATATAATAATTATTATAATATTTCATTGCACATGTGTGGAATATATATATGTGTGTGTGTGTGTATAATTGAAAGAAAGTTTTAATTTTTATAAATGAAAAATGTTTAGTGCGAGTTCAAAATGTAGATATTTAAAAACAAATTATTTCAAATGCTAAATATTAAATAGTGAAAATGATTTCAAGAACAATTGATAAATATTCCTTATATATAATTCCTTGGTGGGTTTTTTTCTTTTCATTTTTTCCCACTTATTATTATTATTATTATTATTATTTGGAACATTTCAAATTGATTGTTTCATTCTGTTATTATTATTTATTTATTTAAACGAAATACAAGACTAATTTATTATTATTATTATTATTTATTTTAGATTTCTCAAAAAAGTTTTTGCAGAATGATTTTAAAATTATCGAACTTTAGGAATCTACAACATTATTCGTTGATGCGGATTTAATAAAAGTTTATTAACTTTTTCCAAATGAAAATCCGCGATTTTTTTGCGCAATCCTTCTTTATCTTTTCTTTTACCTTTCAATAATCCGTAAGACGGAATTTCTGATACCGCCGCGTGATGGCGCTGCAAAGAACCGAGATGTCTGCGGAGAATAGAAGGGAGAAAATTGGGGTTATTCTTGAAACATCGCGATCGCCGTCCTTCTCTTTATAGGTTCATGGTGTTACGATAGCTTTCCTCTGGCCGCAAATTGGACCACGTGACAATCGCATCTGCGAGAGGAGAATTTTGCGATTGTTTGACCTGACTAGGAAAATTCGTTTTCGTCCGCGACTTTGCGGTAAAAACGCAGATGCGAGCCGTAAGTGTTTGGCTGGAATCTGGGCCTAAGACTCCTATAATACGAGCTGGCTCACAGCTGATCATTGTTGCCCAGCGGAAATATAGCTTGGCGACGTTTAGTTGCAGACGTATTACTCGGCGTCTTTATCGCCTAAAATGGCGAGTTTGCCTAAACAGAAGAGCGAATTGTTGTTTGTACTTGATAAGTTTGGCGGTAATATTTGGCGAAATTTTCTCATAACTCTTGTAAAAAGTAGCCATCGCTGTTGCTGTTAAATTAGTTAATTTGAAATATTTATACAGTTTGAAAAGTAGTGTAGGTTGTAAAATACAACATTTAGATAATCAAACAGCAATAAAAACAAATAATTGATACAAAAAATGCAAGGAAACATATCATAATTACACTTCATATTTGTGATTGAAAGCTAAGCGTCCAATTTTCTTTTGGACAATTAATAACTAATTTCTTTTGCCGTTCTTCATCTGTTGGGAATCTAAACGTTCTAAAAACAGTTCTGGTATGATTTGAGCAATTTTCGGCTTCACAACCCCCGTTTTATGTGATTTGATAACACTTGAAATTCGGACCGCGTGGGCAACAATCGCTGAGTGGGAAACAAAATGCCTGATGAGCCAGCCTGTATTGAAGGAGCTCTAAGATATACGCAAGTGAAGTGATGACGTCACTGACCTTCTTTTGATGCCAAACAAAGATTTCCTATGTTAATCGTCCTTTGGATTTTTTGTCATGTGAATTTGTTTGGCCCCAAAGACGATCAGTGACGTCACACTTCGCTTGCGAATTAGAGGATATCCTGGACTAGTAACCTTTTTGCTTTCGAACATGGCATCCCCACCATACCACCAGTTCATTCGCCAAACCAACATTCCACTTCTATTAAGGCAATTTTCCTCCACCTTTGTTATCGCTGTTTTATATTTCGTTTGGGAGTAAATTAAACATAAACCACAACCTACATATACTGAAATGGAAAGCAAGTAATCTGATCCTTGTTATATTGATTGAAAGCTGTTCTGTTTGACTTTACTCTGGAGTTTTGGTGCTGAAAGGAACAAAACCTTTACACTGTTGGACAAAATTAAAGCAACAACCTGTTTTCTCGTTCTCTTCCTTTGTACATCATTTTTAAACAAATAAACATATGAACATAAAATCTGAATGGCCTGTTCGTTATCATATTATTAACCGAATTTTATGTAACTTTAGCATAAGAGTAAATTTTAAGCTAATAAATATTCATTTTTCTCTCAAAGGTAAGCTTTGGAAAAAATGAAAAATTTCAATAGTTTTAGGAAAGAACATTTAATGAAAAGTGGTCTTGGTGATGCATTAGAGATAGGTAAAGACACACATGCCTTGAAATGTTAAACTAAATCTTGATTTTTCTTTCTGTATTAACTTTCCTTTAACTTTTATAATGGACTAAAAAAATTACTAATTTATAAACTATACTCAGCACTAGAAAAATAATGATGTCGATAAATAATTTTATAATGAACATCTTATCCAATAACCATGTTTATATGCATATTTTTTAAAAAGTTATTTACATGCGGGAAAAAAGAAGAAAAAAATAAGAAACAGAAAAGTTAATACAGGTAGAAAGATTTGGTTGTAATCTAACATATGGATGCGTGTGCATCTTCACCTACTATAAGGCATCCTTATGACCATTTTTCATTAAGTGTTCTTTCGAAAAATTATTTAAATTTTTCATTTCTTCCAAAGCTTACTTTTGAGAGAAAAATGAATATTTATTAGCTTAAAAATTATTCTTATGCTAAAGTTAGATAAAATTTGGTTAATAATATGAAAACGAACAGGCCATCCAAATTTTATGTTCATATGTTTATTTGTTTAAAAATTATGTGCAAAAGAAGAAAACGAGAAAACAGGCTTTAATTTTGTCCGCCAGTGTATATAGATAAACAAAGTGATTGCAATAGGTCTATTTCTAAATAAATCAACTTAATCCGCGTTTGTAATGATCGATAGATGGCGCTTTTTCAGCTCTTGTTGTTAGTAAATATTCCCTAACAACACACTTGTCCATAATACATCCTGAAAATGTCCTTCGGATGTCTTTTCATACATACGACATCCTTAGGATGTTATTTGGAGAAGATGTGCTGTTAGGGACAGCCACGTGTATCTATTTTTGTTCTTTTTGTTATTCTACTTAATATTCGTACTATAATTTCTCCGCCATTACATCATGGAAAATTGATTGCTTTTGGAAAAAAATATTTCAGTTTAATCAAAGTTCGATCAAAAGTAGATATTTAACTGAAGCTGAATAAATATTAGTTTCAAATCATCTGATTAATTCTTCCCTTCCATTAGCCGAAGCAACTGAAATTTTAAATTTGTCATTTGGAAATAAATGGAAGCTTAATTCTGGATTTCTTGGTCCTCTGGAGTTACACTGGAGCACACAACTGTGTGTGTTATCTTTTTTACCGGATTTATTCATTTTTATTCAATAAATATATGTGAAACTAAACATCGGCTAGCAATGGCGGCTTGATGGAACTCGAATTAAAGCATGTTTATTGTAATTTCCTCTTAGCCCAGCAGAGGGCGAGCATTTCATTACAATCGCGGATACAAGACCGAATTCTATTTTTGTCATTAAAATAGAATCCTCACAGTAAATATATTATTCAGCTAAAAAGAAGAGAAAAAAGAAAGGAAAAGAAATTATCATTTACCGCTACAATATTTTTTCGTGCTTTTTGGCGGGATCAATTGGGTCGGAGAACGGAAGAACTGATGCAGAGGCTGAACGCAACCTTTGATGTACATGCTTTGCATCAACCAACCAACCAAAACCTAACCTTAGCATCCTAAGCACCCACGGATTAGGAGACCAGGATAGAACACTAGATAGGGCAGCGAGCGCGAAAATAGAAGCTCTCCTTTCCGCATTAATTCAGCTGACCAGAGTAAGCGATCCGATCGCCGCCTGGTGTAGTACCTTTGAAACTTATCGGAAGAAAGGGAAAGCCCGCCCCTTAGGCTTCAGTCATCCAACGAACGAACAGCCAGAAATGTAAAAACGCGCTGATTGGTGGATTTTCGAGATTGGTCGCCCTCTATATGAAAGATGAAAATTACTACCTTACCGTAACGTTAGTAATATATCCTATAGAGGGGCTTACTTTATTCGCATCGAGATCATCTCGAGATCGAGAGTGACGTCTTTCGTTATTGTCTGGAAACGATACCTAGAAAACGAAGTGTGCAAGAATTGGTACTTTATTCCTCTCGTCCGATAAGTGAAATCGAGATGATATCGTCAGTGAAACGACAGTAAGTCCCTCCCTTCGAAATGACATAACAGCGAAGGAGGAGTTACTTTTAACTTCTTCTTCGCATTTTTTAACCAATAAAAAAATAGAAAACTATTTTCCAAGATTCATAGCGAACATTAACTGTAATCGGCTTCGGATCGCACCTCCGTGTTGTTTGTTTATTGTCGAATTGTTTACAAATTGCATGCGTTTATTATTTTAATAATAATAATGTTCTCCTTCTAGAAAAGGGAAAACATTATTTATGTAATGGGCTTGGGGGTTCCTAGATGTACAAATTATAGAAGAATAGATGCAATCAAACTTAAAAATAAACTATTTTCTTAGATTTAAAATTAGTACTTTTAATTACAAACCTTTTTAGATACACTTTTTCCTTGTATTTAACATATTAAAGTATTTATATTTTTAATATAAGATGTAATTTTTTGTGTGTGAGTGTGTTCAGTCTTTATTGCATTTTAACAATGCCATTGAGCCTATTTTAAAGCATGAAGCATGCAAATTTTCTTTCATTGGAATGCAAGAAGAGAATGTATTTAAAGTGACTGCAAGAAGTAAATGTATTTAAACTTTTTCAGTCTCAATAGAAACAATAAATTGAAAACAGACTTTTTTTAAATGATCATTAGTTGATTATGAATGTATCGTTATCTTAATTTACATATTGCACTTTTATTGCATAGAAGTTGCTAAATAACATTAATACTTTAAATTAGCCATATTAAAGAAAATATAAAATGTATGGATATGAATACCAAATTGTTGCAATATGTATGTTGCTTGTTCACTTCTTTTGTTTTGGTTCAGTTTTGATTTATCGTAGAGTATCATAAATTGTAATGAAGAGAATTAAGAAGGAATAGAGATAAGTTTTAAGAATTAATTAAAAAATTACATTTATTAGAGCTAGTAAATTTAATTGCTCTTATAATTGAACTTAAGTCATCAAAGGATGACATTTTAATGATGATTTTCTTTTTTATATGTATTGCTTCTGATCAAATTGCTTTTCTTCGATGTGTTTTCTTGTTTGGTTATATCACTGAAAAGCTCCCTTTTGTATGCTGCCAGTGAGGGTTACTATTCGGAACGGTGCCATCCAGGCGAATTCCAGAAAAATCGTCAAGAGGTGGGTAAAAGTAAATTTCCCCCTGTGTCAGGCGTCAGGCCCTCCCCATTTACACAATGCAATTTTCGTTATGTAACACCCAACCATGTTGAAATTTAAAATTTCATAAATATCTGACAGTGAGCCAACTACCAACTGCACTTCTTTAATTTATTTCCATTTAAAAAAATTATGAACTGCACACAGATGTGCAAATGCCTCATGCTTTCTGAAACTCCTGCTATGAATTAGGATCATCTTTCTTAAAGTAATGAAATAGAAAAGGAAAAGATATGATAGGGATGCACCGAATATTCGGTATTCGGCCATACTACCGAATATTCAGTTTAGTCGAATCAAACTATTTGACTAGCCGAATATTAAATTATTCAGCTAGTTGGAACGTATAAAAATTCAATTTTTAAAAAATTTTTAATTATTTGAAAAAAATTTGCGATTTTTAATTATAATTAAAATTTTCAGAGTAATTAAGAAATATAATAACTACAGAACTATGGATAAACACCATAAAATGCAATAAACTTGCAACTATTGTTTCGGGTTGAAATAACACACGACCCTTCGTCAGGCGAACAAAGCAGCTACGCGTTGGTAATAAGGTGCGTTGCCGCTTTGACTGCCACACTCGTGCCTACTTTGTTCGCCTGACGAAGGGTTGTGTGTTATTTTGACCCAAAACAATTGTTGCGAGTTTTGAATTTTATGGTGTTTATCCAAAGTTCTGTAGTGATTACTTTAAAACGCCAGTTCTGTGGTGCTTTATTCTTATAATTAAGAAATAGTTTATATTTAAAGGAAAACAATTATTTCATCTAATTTCAAGTAACATTAAAGAAAATTATTAGTTACATTAATCATAACAATTAATAATATCTAACAAAAGTTGTCTTTATCAATAACAGTATAACGATACTTTTCTAAGTTGAGTTAAAAAAGAATGTACATAATTCACATGATTACAATTCAAGTTACAATCTAGGAAACTTCAAGAGATCAAAAAAAAGGTCGGATCCAAATCTGGCAAGAAAAATGACACAAGTCATATATTAGCAGTTTTTAACTTGTTACTAAAAAATGTATATGAAGTGCCCCAACATGCACGAACAGTATCGCATCTCTATCTCACAATTTATTCACATGAGAGTCAGAGACATTTACAACAGTTTTGATATAGGTTATCCAGTACGTTGTCACTTTTAAATTGATTTTTCTCAAATGCTGCATTTCTGTTTTTCACTTTCTCTTACCCATAGGGTCGAGAAAGTATTGTTTTAGGGTCAAATTTTTGAATGTGAGTTTTTGTTATATTTACATGTTCTGAGGTCCCCTGAATACGAAAATCATGTTTTTAGCGAATGGTCTGTGTGCCTGTCTGTTACCAGCATATTTCAAGAACAAATAATAGCAGAAATTCCAAAATCGGTATTCTAAATGGGTATCATATAGGGATGCTACAGTAAGCTTTTCGTTGAGATGAAGCAAATGGTTCGTGTACAGGGACACTCGAAAGTATTCAAATACATTACGTGTATGGGGGGAATTGCAGGTAAGTAGAGTTTAACATCTATAGACTGCACTAAACAAAATGAAACAAATAGATATTTTTTGTAATAGAGATAGTCAACTGGGAAAAGAATTTTGTGTATGTAGGAGCCTCGCCTCCCACCCTGGAGGGGGGGGGAAGTCCCCCGCTCGATGGGAGTAAATTTTTATGACGGATAACTTTCAAAACAGCTCGCCAATACCTTTAAAACGAATTGTTGAACCATCGATCTGTGATAATTTAAAATAAAGTTATCGACTCTTTTCATTTTTAACCAAAAAAAAAAAAAAATTGAGAATAAATTAACCTTTTTTTTTAAATATTTAGTATGATACTACTTCTCTAATATAGAAATCGTCTGCATTATCATAAAAGATAATTTGTTTAAATAATAATTTTAATAAATTATTTTTTAAAACAGAATTATTTCTTAATAACTGAATTAAATTCTATATAAATGTAGGTGCATTAATGAAACAGGGGGTTGAGGGGGGGCTAATTATCATAATAAAACTCTTCCGAAACTCTTCGAATTTTTTAACATAGGTTTACATAACAGTACTTGTTATCTTACTTCTTAATCTCCAACCTGTATTTATAGTATTAAATTTTAGGGTAAGAGAAAGTCGTGTGAGTGACACACCAAATTATTCTTTTTGGAGTGGGTGCAACAAGATATTGTTACTTAAGAAAGTTTGTAAGTTTATTAAGAAGCCAGACAGTTAATAATTTTCTTTGACTGTGAATTCAGCATTACACCACTACTTATGTTTGGTAATATTTCCTAATATTTTTCTACATTTATATAAACCATAGTTTCTGAATAGTAGTTTTTTGTAATATTTTTTTCATAATTAACACGTTAATCGCCATGTCAGTCATATGTGTCTGATGCATTTTTAACTAGGAAATAACCCTAAAAGGAATATGATATACGCCGAGTAATTATTAACACGTTAATCGCCATGTCAGTCATATGCGCCTGACGCATTTTTAACTAAATTGTCTAATAAAGTTACCATGGCCCATGTGAAAATTTTTCTGATATTATCGTGGCGATTAACGTGTTAAAAAAATGAAATATTACTAAATGTAAATGATATTACTGAAAAAGCTCACAAAAAATTAGTTGATTGACAGTTGAATATAAGTAAATCAGCCAGCCGAATACTCGGTATTCGGCCGAATAGTTACTATTCGGTTTGAAAAATATTCGATATTCGGTTGGCTGAATATTCAGCCAAAACTGCTATCCGGTGCATCCCTAATATGAATATTTTTTTTTTCAAATGTATTTTTTGAGGTGCTTGCATATTATCCTCATGCTACTAAGTAATCGCCAATTTTTAAATATAAATAATATGGTAAATTTATAATTAACTAGCAGGCTTTGCCCGCTTCGCAGGTCATTATATTGAAATTAATTCTCAAAATACCATATCATTAATAATAAAAATCATTGAAATCAGTCAAAATCCAAGTTAAAGTTCTCGCTACCTTCGGTAGCTACCTCCTAGTGCTTCACTCTGATTGGTCTCTGCTCATGCAGAGATTTATTCAGAGATCAAAATTCTAAATTCATCCTTTTGGCTTTTAATTATTTTATGGAAGATTATTTTTATGTTTTCCTCATGTTTCGTTGGAGGTAAGCATTGGTTGCGACCAAATGCAGGTACTCCGAAGCACTCACGTTGACGTTTAAAACATGTTTTTTCTCCCACCCCTCATCCTGGAAGGGGGGGGGCAGGAGAATTTTCACAAAATCCCTGTATAGTGCATGTTGGGAACATATAACCAGCCAGCACATAAAAAATCGCCTAAGATAGTTTGGAGCAGAGTTTCGCATGGAAACATGATTCCCTAAACCCACCCCCTAGGCGAATAAGGTGGAATTTTACAAAATCTCTTTATAGTGTGCGTCTTGATTACGCATAATCAATCGACATATCAAAAAATCGTTATCCTCAGATAATTTGGAGCAAAATTACTCTTATATTCGTGTTTTGCCTTCCCCCTCCTTTAAAAGGGAGGGGGGGGGGAGAAATTTCATAAAATCCCTTTACTGTTTGTGTTGTGGAAGCATAAACAACCCACGCATAAAATTCAATTTTGCTGAGATAATTTGAAGCAAAGTTATACTTGGAAATGAGTGTATTGCCCCTTATGCAAAATTTCATTATAATGGGTGTTGGAAACACGAAAATAAGCCACACACTAAAACTCATGACCTCAGCTCCTATAGATTTCCCCGGACAAATTCAGCGCTAAAATGTGGCTCGAATTTGTCCCCTCGTAACTCCCCCCAAAATCGAAAAAAAAAAAAAATGAATTTTTGGAAATATCCTGAAGGTTCTTGGCGGTTTTCTATATCTTTGTGCTATTATTGGTAGAGTTTTACTCGAAAATCCATATTTTTCTAAATTTGCCTCCGAAAATTGTTTTTACCCCTCCCCCCCCCTCTTAAAAATCCCAAATCGCAGAAAATACTTTTTTTGTACTCAAGTCTAGTCTCTCCCTCTGCAATTTGTTCACAGTGAAGCAATTTGGAGTTGAGTTATGCTTATAAAGGGGTTTTTGCCTTTTGCCCCCCCAGGGGGGGGGGAATGAAAAGATATTTCACAAAATCCTGTCTTAGTGGGCGTCAGTGTCCTAAAACCAACGTGGTTACCAAAATTGGCGACTCTTATCTTCCATAGAATTGCCACGACTGTGTTGAGTCGGTGATTAGTAAGTTTACTCATATATATATATAGATAACATTTTTGTAATTTATTTTTTTGTACTGATACATTATTACATGTATCTACGGTACTGTACAACACCAGTTACAATAGTACTTAAATGTACTAATAAATTTAATTGTATTTGACTGAGTATAAATCTCAAATTTACAATATTCGATTCTGTAGCAATTATTATCACGAGTGTATATATGTAAGCTTCTTGCATTTGAAAAAAATAAAATAAATAAACAAAAAAAAAAGATAAACTATGGAGGAAGTTCGAAGGCATTTTCGAAGTGGAACACTATAAATTGGTAACGATACAAAATACCAGATTGAAAAAAATAGTCCTGTTGTACTAAAAAAAAAAAAAAATATTGTGTGCTGCTACCATATTTTCTATAAATCTAAAAAGTGTGAGAAAATCTTTATTGTAGCAATCACTTTCAAGCATGTTTGTAAGCTACATGAACGAGAAAATTAAAAAATATATATATCACTTGTATTGCTACCCCAGTGGCAGAAACACGGCGACATAGTCGCGGACACAGAAAAACGGCTTGCGGACAGTTTTTGTCTGCAATGAGAAAAAAATTTGTCTGCAACTTTCGGATAACAATTCACTTATAAAAATTGCTGTATCAAAACTAAAACTTGTATTATTTATATTGTGTTGTATCAAACATTGCTATAAAATATTTAATAGAATGAGATGAATTGAATGAATACAATTGTTTATACTATATCGTTTTGTAGTAAAATTGTATTTGTGTATTGTTGCACAAGACCACCACTGATGTTAACCCCCCCCCCCCCCATCAGCTTTCAGTCTTTTTGAGTGTAAGCCATTTTCAGTTTCACCCCTGATTACATGCAAATTTTGCAGACAGATTATGAAATTTTAAAAGCCTGTCACAGACAACTTCAAAATTTTCTGCCACTGGGATTGCTACCTTATTGTGTATGAATTACAAAACTCGGTTCTGTAACAATTACTGTCATGCACATATGTACTCTTTTGCACACGGAAAAAAAAAAAAAAAAAAAAAAAAAAAAACAGCCTTCACTGTTTGCCGCTACCTTGCAGTGCATGAATCTAAAATATGCAGGAAAATCCATATTACAACATTCACCACTGTGCACATATGCACACTTCACTTCACACACATAAAAAAAAAATCACTGGGTTCTGTTACCTTGCTGTGTATCAATCTCAAAATGCACAAAAATCTGTTTCGTAGCAATCACTATCATCAGGGTTCCCACTCAATTTCAAAAATAAAATTCCCTTACTTTTCCAGGTCTATTTTTAGAAAATTCCAGTCACAAAATTTGGTTCGTGACATAAAAAATAGCTCACAGTATAAAACAAAACATAGCTTGCAACATAAAAGACGATATAGTAACGTGACTTGTGATATAAATTGAATGTTCAAAAAGCATTTTCCAGGTTTATATCATCATTTTTCCAGGTTTTTGAGCAATATTTACAGTTTTCCCTGACTTTTCTCAGTAATTTCAAATTCCCTGACTTTTCCGGTTTTCCCTGACCCATGGGAACCCTGTATCATACATGTATATACACTTCATGCACACAAACACAAAAAAATCTAATTCTATTATACATGATTTTTCATGCTTAATACTGTTCTATTAAATAAATCCTTATAAACATATTTAAAATATACAACCTTTTATTAACTTCATGTCTTTGAGACATGAAGTTAATAAAATGTTGTATATTTTATAAGTTAATAATGTCTGTGAGAGATGGTTAATAAAAGGTTGTATATTTTAAATATGTTTATAATAAGTGCTTATGTTGTATATTTTATAAGTTAATAATGTCTGTGAGAGATGGTTAATAAAAGGTTGTATATTTTAAATATGTTTATAATAAGTGCTTCATGGTATATTTTTTTTTAAAATAAATCCTTGTCTAAGAACATGATTCAAAATGACTTTTTTAACAAAACAGTATTAAGTGCAGTATTTATTTGCTGACGACTGTAATATGAAATTGTTGTCAGTAAAGAGAAATTATATTAGTCATTCGAAAATAATTTAATTGCTAACAACTGTTGTTGAGTATGAGTGATTAAAAATTTTCCGAAGTTAAAATGAAGGAAATATATTGTTATAAGTAACAATTTTATGCCATATTTATATTTTTATAGAATGTGGTATTTAATATTGATGAAATAGATATAAATGGTAGATGATGAAAAAGTTTGTCACTTAAAGATATACCAAGTATTTATTATTATTACTATTAATGCATCTGAATTAATTTGAAATTTATGTTAAAGTAAATAAAGATTATCTAGTGTCTATTAGAAAAATGTTAAAATCGAAAACAAACTTGTCCTGATAAAAATACAATGACGATTACAAAGCATATAACAATTCAAAAACAATTTGAAACCATCGGAATTTTCATAACTATTCAGACAGAGAGAGAGGAAAAAAAGCATAAAATATCAATGTAATAAGGAAAAGAACTGAGAGGATGAAGTAATTATTTATGATAGTATGTAGTTATGATTTGGGACGGTTTTATTTCGTCGCAGAGAAATATCACAATTTCTTTATCCAGACTGAATAGTTTAGTGAATCTCACATCTGGAAGATCAATTTCTTAAATAATTTCTCGGAATTCCTCTATCTTGCTCGACATCCATAGAAATTACGTAGACGCCATATTGAAAAATGCTTCTACAACTCGCTTTCGACAACGTCTCGCAAACACAGTAGGCTTCGTTTTGATAACGAATGTTTACTTTCGAGACCGTCTCGAAAAATGTGGAATAAAGTAGCAAACTGAGAAAACGGTATTCAGGTTTCGTTTTGGTACGTCATTGTGACGTCACTCTCGATCTCGAGATGATCTCGATGCGAATAAAGTAAGCCCCAGAATCTCCTAATCCGTGTAAGCACCTAAGCAAGCACCAGCATTCCAGCATCGCAAATTTGCTAACGGTTTTGTGAAATTGTTTTGCATTTATTGTTCGTGAAGAGTTTGTTGATTAAAAGTTTGAATCCTTTAAAAATAATTTCGACGCAAGTGTTTCGTCGTTTATAAAATTATATACCGGGTGAATGTTAAATTCTTGAAGTTAACAAAATAATAATTATAATAAACCATTGAACTAAAGTGTTATCACATATTACACATAAGAAATCCAGGTAATTGAGATCAGAATCTTTGTTTTTATATACCTATATTTGTTTGCTTTTCTTTATCATTATTGTTACTGTAATGTTAAAATATTAGGCATGAGGAACATTATGGCATAATAATAGGGGAAATAAAAACAAAATTTTGAATTCTGTGTATGCTAAATAAACAAATGTCTAATAAATTTAAGATATTCGTAAAACAATATTATTGGGGATATTTTAATAAGAATTTTTTTTGTGTTGTGATAAATCAAGTGATTATGAAAATAAATTTTCATATTGTTGCGTACTTGGGGGTTCGTGAGTTGTCTGAGAATGAAAGGCCAAACGTACAAAAAAATTCAGTAATTTATTCACAGAAAGTTCCAGAAAAATACTGGTCTATAAACCAAGTATCAGCTTCAATTCAAACAGTAAACACAGCTTAAACAACAGCTGTCAATAGCAAATCCACAGTACAAACTGTATAACAATAACACTTGAAGCAAGTCTCTCTCAAAGAGGCTCAAGAGCAATGCAAGCACTAGCGAAGCTGGCTGAAGACTGAACTGAACTGACTCTCACTTGGCGAGGAAGCGCTCCTTATATGCTGTTCCATGGAGCCCGGATTTTTCGAGAAAACTCTAGAAAGTGGTCAACCAATCAACTTACAGCTTCCATATTTGGTATATCCCATATAAGGATTTTCTCGCCAAGGTCGCCAAAAAAATCGCCAAGGTGGGAAAAAGTCGCCAAATTTGGCGCCAAATCAATTACGAGCATTACTGGGGCTTTTTAATGCGTTTTTAAGGGAAAATAAGGCTATTTCAACGCTAAAACGACTAGAAATGCACAAAATTAGCACTTTATCAACTTACTAAGCCTCTTTGAAAGAATTTATACAAAAATAAACACAATTATTTACAATTTCGTAACACTGCCCCCCTCCCAAGGACTGCACGTCCCGGGCAGTGCAACCCTTGGTCAAGAGGCGAAACTAAACAAATTTACACAATCTAAAACACAAAAACTAAGTTGCACATAAAGATAACATAGAAATATAAATTAAGTGGGAAATATTTACAAAATTCACAAATATGTACAAATATTTATATACAAATATTTACAGTGCGCATGCGCAAATTTTACGAGTATTTACATTTTAAATTTTAATTTTACCGTTACTTGTGGTACTTGGCCAGCCTATTATAGTGCACCACCTTCGGTTTTGATGAAGGTGTTTTAGTGATCCGCACCACTACATCATTCAGCCTTTTTAAGACTGTGTATGGTCCGTCCCAGTTGCACTGTAACTTGGGAGAGAGTCCTTTGCGTCGAACAGGATTCCACAACCAGACCTTCTCTCCTTCCTGGAACTCATATTGTGTAGCCTTTAGATCGTACCTTGTCTTCATTTTCTCCGTTGCCATGTTAATCCGCTCCCGAGCAAAGTTGTGAACGTTCTCAAATCGTGCCTGGAGATCTTGGATGTACTCCTCAGGCGATGAAGGCGCATCGGGTGGACAACCAAACAGGAGATCACAAGGGAGACGAAGTTCACGTCCAAACAGCATCTGGGCTGGAGTATAGCCGGTGGTTTCATGGACAGCACTTCGATAAGCCAGCAGGAACAATGGCAACTTCAAGTCCCAATCTTGCTGGTTCCTTGATACTAGAAGGGAGAGGTTATTCAGGATGGTACGATTGAACCTCTCGACCATGCCGTCCGACTGGGGATGTAAGGGTGTTGTCCGGGTTTTGTCTATGCCGAGTAGTTCACACAGTCCTTTGAAAACATCAGAGGTAAAGTTCCTACCTTGGTCGGTATGAAGTTGTAGGGGCGTGCCATACCTTGACACCCATTGCTGCACTAGGACCTCTGCGACTGTGCATGCCTCTTGATTGGGAATGGGATAGGCCTCAGGCCACTTGGTGAAATAGTCCATCACGACGAGGATGTATTTATTTCCACTGGAGGTCCGTGGCAAAGGACCCAAGATGTCGATTGCAATCCGTTCAAATGGTGCTCCCACGTTATACCGTTGCAGTCTTCCTCGACTTCGTTTCTGCGGGCCTTTACGTGCCGCACAAGCATCACAGGATTTACACCATTTCTCCACATCCTCCTTTGCCTTGCACCAGTAGAAGCGTTCCCGAACTTTCTGCAGAGTCTTCATTACCCCAAAATGGCCTCCGGTAGAGCTACTATGCAGTTGTTCTAAAACAGCTGGAATTTTTGATCTTGGTAATAAAATCTGCCATCTGAAGCTTTTCCCATCATCAGATTCCCACTTTCTGTATAATACGCCGTTTCTGATATGAAGAGAGTCCCAAAGTGCCCAATAACTTTTCGTAATGGGACTAAATCTGGAAATGTCCTGCCAGATAGGTCTGTTGCTGGTCGTCTCCTTCAGCTGTAATATCGGCTTTATGTCAGGATCTTCCAACTGGGATTTTCTAAGTTCTTCGTCACTCCATGGATCGCGATCTTGATCTGATGGTGTTGAGACAGTAACTTGGCAGGCAACCGGATTTATCGGCAGGTATTTCTGTTCGGCTCTAGAGCAATACTTGCAGCTTTCCGAGCAGGGCTTCCGTGACAAGGCATCTGCATTACCATGTAGAGTCCCTTTACGATGACGTATCTCGAAGTCATATTCTTGCAGGCGTTGTATCCACCTGGCAATCTGTCCTTCCGGGTTCTTGAACTGGAGCAACCACGTTAAAGATGCATGGTCAGTCCGGAGCAGGAATCTTCTGCCATAGAGGTAATGATGGAAATGTTCTATGGCTTTTACAATGGCGAGTAGCTCTTTCCTAGTGGTACAGTAATTTCGCTCCGGTTTTGACAGGCATTTACTCCAATAGGCAATGACATGTTCTTGACCATCAATTTTCTGCGACAGAACAGCACCGACACTCTCATGGCTGGCATCTGTGTCAAGTATGAACTGTCTGTCGGGCTGTGGATATGTCAAGATAGGCGATGATGTTAAGGCCTCTTTAAGTCGCTTGAACGCTTTTTCACATTCATCTGTCCACATGAACTTCTGCTTGGCTTCCGTCAGCTTGTGCAGTGGTCTGGCAATATTTGAGAAACCCTTGACAAACTTCCTGTAGTAAGTGCATAACCCCAGGAAACTTCGTAGTTGGTGTACATTTTCAGGGCGACTCCAGTTCTCGACTGCAGAGATCTTCTCAGGATCAGTTCTCACACCTTCGGCAGAGATGATATGGCCGAGGTAGCTCACTTCACGACGGAACAAGTTACACTTGCCTGGATTCAACTTGAGGTTAGCCATTCTGAGTTTCTCCAGCACCTTTCGGATATTTCGAAGATGGTCTTCAAAGGTGCGCCCCACAATGATAATATCATCCAAATACACCAGACAGGCTTCATAGGAAAGTCCTTTCAGCACTGTCTCCATCAGGCGTTCGAAGGTGGCAGGTGCATTACATAATCCGAATGGCATAACTTTAAATTGCCACAGTCCTTGTCCCGTGGTGAATGCAGTCTTCTCACGATCATCAGGATGTAACTCTACTTGCCAGTAACCGCTCTTCAGATCCAAAGTCGAGAACCATTTATTGCCAGCAAGTGTGTCTAATGTGTCGTCAATTCTGGGAAGAGGGTAACTGTCTTTCTTCGTGATGTCATTCAAACGACGATAATCCACACAAAATCTTGTTGAACCATCCTTTTTTCGCACCAGTACTATGGGAGAGGCCCAAGGACTCGTTGATGGCTCGATGACATCATTGCGCTGCATTTCACTTAGAAGTTCAGTGACCTCTTCCTGTTTAGCAAAGGGAAGTCTTCTTGGATGTTGTTTGATTGGAGGATGATTTCCTGTATCAATTCTGTGCTGGGTGATGTTCGTTCTCCCGACGTCTTCAGGTGTTCGAGAAAAAAGGTCTTTAAATTCTTGGAGTAGCTTCTCCGCAGCACATCTCTGTTCTTTTCCTAACTCTGCATTCTTGAGTAGTTCCGTTGTTAATTGCTCAGAAGACTTGGATTCGGTTGATTGCGTGGGGCGGTTGATGCATGTGACAGGAGTGCAGGTTGCCAACACCTCATCCTTCTTCACTGTCCGGACCTTATCGCTGATGTTTGCGACTCGCACAGGAATAGTACTCTTTGAGAGATCAACTAGAGATGAAGCTACCAGAACTCCTCTTCGGCTATTGTCTGTATTCGGGTATTCAATCAGTCCATAGCGGAAGTATTGCTTTGTAGGTGGTGTTCCTGAAACTATTGTCTCTGTGTGTGGAGGGATGGAAATTTCAGACTTGGCTGTTATCTGGCAAATTGTCTGAATGTCTTGATTTTCAGTATTGAACACAGCGATGTCTTCCGAACTCGAATGCAGTTCATTATTCTTGAAGTCCAATTGAAAGTTAAATTTTCTCAGGAAATCAATTCCAATGATTAAAGGATCTCTTATATCAGCCACATATGCCATATGATGGTAACTGGCATTCCCAAAAGTGATGGCCAAGTTCATTTTTCCATATATTTTGATTTCGTCTCCGGTCACAGTCTGGAGTTTAACACAGGGCGGCGTCCAGATGATCTTCTCGTTTAGTTCTTGAGCCAAATTCTTTCTAATGATGGTCACGTTGGCTCCCGTGTCCAGAATCATCCGGCAGGTGGCGTTGTTGACTTGCCCATAGACGTGAAGTCCATTATCGCCGCCACTCATCGATGAAACATGAAATACTGTAAATTGGGGCTCTTTAATTTTAGGCAACCTCCGCCCCGCGAGATGGCCTCCTCTTAGTTTCCCTGTAGTGATGGTGAAGACGAGTGATTTCCTATAGTTTGTCGTACAGGGCAGTTCCTCTTCACGTGACCATCCCCTCCACAGCCCCAGCACTTTATCTTCCGGTCCCTTATTTCCTTGTTATTCTCCAGGCTGCGCAATCTCTTTAAGATCTCTTCGATACTTTTCTTCATTTCATTTTCACCAGCAGGCGTATCGTTTAATGAGACTGCTCTTATCCTATGGCGGTCTTTGCGGGAGGCTTGTTGGGCTGCCTCTATCCTAAGTGCGTAGCCTAAAGCTGATTCTACGTCTCTGATGTTGGAGAGTCTCAGCGCTTTTTGAATTTCTGGATCCCGAACAGCATCGATAAAGTACTGAAGAGCTAAGTCGTTCCGAGTGTCCGCATGACAGTCTGAGAATGCTAGATGTGACAATCTCTGAATGTCCGCTGCCAGCTCTTGCAAACTTTCGTCCGTTTTCTGGTAACGGGATTTTAGCTGGAGACGACTATAGTCCTTAGAACACTTCTCTCCGAAGCGTAGCTCCAGTGCTCTAGTCAGGGCCTCGAAGTCGTTCCTTTCTTCTTTAGAAACATTTCTCAGTATCTCGGCTGCATCTCCCCGCAATGCTGCTGCTAAGTGGACTGACTTGGCGGTAGAGTCCCAGCCGTTAGCTTCAGCTACGATGGAAAACTGCGTTTTATATACATGCCACGAGGAACTGCCGTCGTAGGTGGAAAGCTTAATAAATTCCTGATTCTGGATTCTTCTCTCTTTCTTTTCAGTTTCCTGGGGCAGGGATTCTAACTTTTCTTCCACTTTTCTCTCCAGATCTTCTTCTATTCTCTTCAGTTTACCTTCTATCTCTGAAAACCTTCCTTTCAGTTCCTGATCAAAATTTTCTTTAACTTTCTCCTCGAAACTCCGTTCCATCCTCGTAACACTCTCTTCAACCTTCATAACATTTTCTTCTATCTTCATAGCTTTCTCTTCAACCTTCATAACATTTTCTTCTATCTTCATAGCTTTCTCTTCAAGACTTTCTTCTACTTTCAAAACTTTCTCTTCAAAATTTTCTTCTATCTTTATAACTTTCTCTTCTATTCCATCCATTCTATTTTCCATCACCGTTAATTTACCCTCGATTGATTCCTTCACCGTTGAAAGCTCTCTCTTCATCTCATCTTGATTAGATTTAATTTCTTCCTGAACTTCACCCAAACTGTCTTTCAACTCTCTTTGTCCTGTTTCTATTTTCTCTATCAATCCGGTTCTTAACTCATTCATCTGGGCAGTGAGTCCTTCTAGAAATTTCTTCATTTCTTGTTCCATAGCTCTCGTTATCACCATTCACAGACAAACCCCACTCCTGACACCAAAAATTGTTGCGTACTTGGGGGTTCGTGAGTTGTCTGAGAATGAAAGGCCAAACGTACAAAAAAATTCAGTAATTTATTCACAGAAAGTTCCAGAAAAATACTGGTCTATAAACCAAGTATCAGCTTCAATTCAAACAGTAAACACAGCTTAAACAACAGCTGTCAATAGCAAATCCACAGTACAAACTGTATAACAATAACACTTGAAGCAAGTCTCTCTCAAAGAGGCTCAAGAGCAATGCAAGCACTAGCGAAGCTGGCTGAAGACTGAACTGAACTGACTCTCACTTGGCGAGGAAGCGCTCCTTATATGCTGTTCCATGGAGCCCGGATTTTTCGAGAAAACTCTAGAAAGTGGTCAACCAATCAACTTACAGCTTCCATATTTGGTATATCCCATATAAGGATTTTCTCGCCAAGGTCGCCAAAAAAATCGCCAAGGTGGGAAAAAGTCGCCAAATTTGGCGCCAAATCAATTACGAGCATTACTGGGGCTTTTTAATGCGTTTTTAAGGGAAAATAAGGCTATTTCAACGCTAAAACGACTAGAAATGCACAAAATTAGCACTTTATCAACTTACTAAGCCTCTTTGAAAGAATTTATACAAAAATAAACACAATTATTTACAATTTCGTAACAATATGTACAGGGGTGAAACTTTTCAGGAGCTACCCCTGAATTCAGGGTTTTTGAAATTTTTGCTGTTTCTGATTTTCACGTAAATTATTTTGCTTTTACAGAAATTTCTTATTTTGAATGTTTAATTTGCCTTAAATTGTATAAAGAACTCTCCAAATATCATTTAATACAGGTAGCCATGTGATATTTCATTATTAAATCTTCCCTATCTGCATGCAAATATCAGTTTTCAGGGTTTTTGCATGCTAGGTTGTTTCACCCCTGTATATAATTAAGAAATTTAGGCACTTGGAACATTCTATGTTTTTTTTTCAACAATTCTTGTAAACCATAATAATAATAATAATAATAATAAAACTGAAAATATTGCTGTTTTTGGTACAAGTAGCTGGTTGGTCCACGGCTGGCTTCGAAGTGGCTAATCGGACCATCGGTGCGATTAGTGTACAGGCTATTCAGACCAACTTTTCCAAGGAGAATAAGTTAGCACTGATAAAAGAGTAAAATTTAAAAATAATATAATGTGTCTCGTCCCCGAGCATGAAAAATGATCTTTTTTTTTTTTTTTTTTTGAGTGTCAGAGTGGGGTAGAGATTAATTATTTTCACAAAAATTTTGTACTCTAAATGATGCTAAAATTCTTCATAAAAGGGCAATAACTCAAAATAATTTTTATAAAGCAAAAATGAAAATAATAAATTATTTTAAAAATTGAATAATAAAAATAAAAAATTGCAGCATGAAAACAGATCTTAGTAAATGAGTATTTTCAATCTTTGAAAAAAATCTTCGCAATGATATATTTGTTTATGAATATGTATAAATAAATCTGCATATTCAACTACATAGATGTTATTTGTTTTTTTATTTCTTTTTCTTCTTTCCCTTTTTTTTTTTTAACAATTAAACCGTTTCAATATAATTCGATGCAAACCAAACCCAATTTTCTATACAAATATATGGGTGATTTTTTCTAAAAATTACTTTTGTACTTATTTTGTAATGTTTTCTAACAGCAATGTTGAAATAAACATGGATTGTAGATCAATCGTATTATGCACTTTCGAAATCTTAAAAGTTTGAATTTGCAGTTGAAACAAGCAAAATAATTATTATATTACACAGAAAATTCAAGATCAAACAAGCAAAATCATTATTATGACCAGCGCAACAAGGAAGCGGTCCAAATAGCACCCGCACTAATTGCATCGATGGTCCGAATAGCAACGGCTCAACTGGCTTTGGTGATTTTTCTCTGGCGCCGTTTTGAACGATAACAACGTCATGCTGGATTCTTTGCAATATAATATAGCAAACAGCATTCTGTTTATTTTTTACTACCATGACAGTTTGCATGACCATTGGAATTAATTATATAGATAACTTTAATTATTAGTTATTCTATTCTATTTTTGGTGAAGCTTAATTTTATAAAACGGTTACATATTTTTACTCTTTATTTTTATTTTATTTTGTCTAAGTATGGCTTCTAGTAGTAGTGAATAAGGGGGAAAAAATTGTTGAAAGATAATGTTAGAATGTGATCATCGAGCAGATAGGCCTATTTTTGGAAAAGAAGGTGAATGTAGTAGGATTTTGTTGAGCAAATTATTTACATAGTGAGAAATTTTTTGGAATTTTTGAAAAAATGTGGATTCTTGAAAAGTATTAGGATTTGTCAAAAGTGTGGAAGTGATATAGTTTTGAGAAAGAAAAAAATGTGACCGACGTATTACACGGAGATGTGATGGTTATGTTGCTGTAGATGATACGTGTAATAGGTGTTTTGCAGAAAAATCGATTAGGATGTTATATCATGCATAGTAGTGAGGTAAATTAATCTATACATGTAATAAAATAAGATGTTTGTGTGTCATTATGTATGTATTTCCAGAGCTTTTTAGGAAAACGGCTGATGGCTGAGCTACAAAAATTTGCATGGAGGTTCATAATGACCTCTCCTGATGCACCTCGAAGCCCGATTTTTGAAATTTTTATTAGTTTTCTTTTAATTAATTAAAATGTGAAAATAATAACCATCTAATTTCTGGTAAATTAGCCATTTAAATTTTATCCATAATTTAATTGTTGCCAATTTTTTTTTTCAACAGAATAAATAAATAAATAAAAAATGTACATTTATTTAAAATGAGGAAAGTAAATTAGAAAAATAAATTAGAAATATTGGTCATATCGTTACAAATAAGGTACCAAATTAAAGAGGTAACTTTGTGAATCCGACGAATTAAACAGCTTACCGATCGGACAATTAGATTTTTTAAAATTAACTAATGTATGAATTTTAGGTGGCAACAGCAGGAGATTGTAAGGAAACCGTTTGGAAAAAAAAATTAAATCTGCTACTCATTAAGTCACATGTTTTTTTTGAGTGAGATTAAAAATTGCAGTTTTGATATTTTTTGAAATTTTCTAATTAACACAAACATATAATATACAGTCTGTACAACACTAGACCAAATTGCAGTTCAAATTTCATCAATTTTAGTTAATAAGCAAAAAGTTACTTTTTTTTTTTCAAATTAAATTTTATTCTAACTTCGAAAATATTTATGTGATACGATACATTACGAATTTGGGTTTTAAAAGTTTTTTTAAATAGATTATTTAAACTCTATGAATCATATTTTTATTTTATCAGTTTCATTAATAGATCCTCCAGGGCGATTTTTTTTTAATTTTGTTGTTGAAGTACACCGAATGTTTTTCGGCAAGAAGTTTAATATAGCAACAGCCATTTTAATCTAAGTAGCGCATCAAAAAAAGAAAAAAAAAAAAAGTAGGTACAAACAGAAAAAAAAAAATAATAATATATAAAACCTAAATAGTAGTCACATAAAAGATTTATTTCTATTGAAAGTTTACAGAAAAAATGCAGTTTTAAAGCTAGCAAATTTATTTCAGCAAGTACTATTAAACCTAAAAACCATTAAAAATATAAACAGAATATGAAGGATGTAAACAAAAAGGCGTCTGATGAAATTATTAGCAAAAAAATCTTCCCTTTCTCATACAAAAAAAAAAAAAAAAAATCCCTTGTTAATATGGCGACAAAAATTCAAAAGCCGCCAATGGAGCATCGTAATAAAGTTGTGTAGCAAGATAATGCTTACCTATATATATGTATATATTTTTATATATATATACTAATCACTATGCTAATTTATCATACAAATAAATGAGCCTCTGTGTGTGACTGCACTTGCACACTGTCGAACAGAAATATTTGATTAATTCAAAGTAATATTTAAATAAATAAATAAAAATATGTTTAATGGGAAATATACACGTCTCATGTCGATAAATTAAGTATAATTCAGAATCACACGGAAATCTAACTTTAATGCAAAAATTTCACCTGTAGAAATACCACACACATCTTTAAGAATAATATGCAAATTATAGGAAGCCATCAGATGACGCCGATATTATGTTACAGTGACGAAAATGTAAGAAGGGGGTAGATAAGGAATGGGAGCAAAGAAAAGCGTTCTGTATGCCGCTCAGTGCCACAACCGAATAGCTATGACACAGAGGACGCATGCAAATAATTTTTTATGTGGTAGAATTATCGGCCGACTAGAATTTGGGCGTACTCAGATAGAAGTATCGGAGGAACTTGGAATCGCCCAAAGTGTCATCCTAGGCTTTGGCATCGATTCCAAAACGATGGAAATGCTAGTCGACATTACAGTACTGGTCGGCCCCGAGTTACAATGCTGAATGACGACCGGTATTTGACAGTAATTGCTAAAATGAGCAGGTAAAGCACAGCATCAGACCTGTCTCGTCAGCTGTCTGCAGCCACAGATACCACAGTTTCAAGGAAAACCGTGTATAGTCGTTTGGGAGGTATTGGAGGTATGCTCACAGGCCTTTTAGATGTGTTCCGCTCGCGGCAGTGCACTGTTGCCAATGGTTAACTTGGAGTAGAGGACATGCAATGTGGACAGCTGCACAGTGGGCTTGTGTGATGTTTTTCGACGAGTCCAGTTTAAATTTCAGTGTGATTCACGCCAGACTTTCATATGTAGAACGTCAGGTACCCGTTACTATCAAAATAACATAATTGAACGACACCGTTACTGTGGAGCAAGAATGCTCGTGTGGTGGGGGAGATCATATTGGACATTAGAACAAATCTGCATTTCAAATTGGAACCATGACAGGCTAAATTTATCAGGACATCATTCAGGAACAACATGTACGTTTGTTTAGGGGTGGCATGGGCCCAGAATTTGTGTTTATGGATGACAATGCGCGTCCTCAAAGTGCAGACATTGTACACGAATGCCTACAATCTGAAGCTATCACTAGCATGGAATGGCCAGCATTCTCACCTGACTAGAATCTGATAGAGCATGTGTAGGACATGCTTTTCCGGCGAGTTGCAGCCTGTCAACCCCTCCTATATGTGTACCGGAACTTCGGAAAACAGTGCTTACTGAGTGGAGTAATTTTCCCCAACACCAGACCAATAATTTAATACTCAGCATTCCTAGACGTTATAAGGACTGTATTTCATCATCTGAGAGACATACAGTGCATTTACCATCATACCAACCATGTCATGTAATGTAAGTTTTTGTAAGAGAGATATTTTTTGTAATTGCTTAAGGGAGCAAAAATCGTAGTTTTTATAAGTGGTATCCTACATAAACCACCTTTTTTTGTTCTTGATCTTTTATTTTAATAAATAGGCTGTATCCCAGTGACATAAAGTTTTTTAGCTGTCTGCGACAGGCTTTTAAAATTTCATAATCTGTCTGCAAAATTTGCGTGTAATCAGGGGTAAAAATGGCTTACGAAAAGGCCTGAAAGTTGATTGGGGGGTGGGGTTAACATCAGTGGTGATCTCGTGCAACAATACACAAATACAATTTTACTACAGAACAATATAGCATAAACGTTTGTATTTATTCAATTCATCTCATTCAATTAAATATTTTATAGCAATGTTTGACACAACACAATATAAATAATTACGTATAAATAATAAAAGTATTGGTTTTAGTTTTGATACAGAAATTTTTATAAGTGAATTGTTATCCGAATATTGCGGACAAATTTTTTTTTTATCAGTGCAGACAAATACTGTTCACAAGCCGTTTTTATGTGTCCGCGACTAAGTCGCCATGTCACGGTGTTTCTGCCACTGGGGGCTGTATAAATAAGTCATGTTTGTTTTGCTTCTGAATCTTTATTTGCCGTAGCTAGCATTATCCTTAATTTATGGACAGGAGTGTATATAACCATAAAAAGATTGGTTGTCTAAAATATGGCAGAAATAGCACTCATAGCATATTGTTACAAGGGATTAAGTCTTATTGTTACAAGGGATTAAATCTAAAATGTTGATAAAAATTCAAAAGTCGCCAAAGAGAACTATATTAAGGCTATACCATGATCAGGTTTACAAACCATGAATTATATATAACCACAAAAAAATAATTGTCTCATGCGACAGACGTAGCCGGTCATAGAATATTATAATATTTGGCGTGAAATTGTTGTCATTTTTATGGTTGAGCGGATAAACAAAATCAACATAGGAAATAACGTAAAAGCAAATATTATGTGCACCATGTATAGTGTTGTTCATATGTAACTCGTAGGGCTGCTAACAACTATGCAATTGGCGTAGTAACTATGCTTTAGCCTGCTTCTACTACACTCTACGCATCGCATATTTAAAGCTACGCTTTTCCTTTCCTCATCGTTATCTTGTTTACAACAAGCGAACTCCGATTTCACACTGTATCTGCAAATTGCAGTTATCTATGAAGTAGCTTGAAAACTCCAGAGGTTGGTAGGTTGTTTCATTTCCTTCTCATAAACTATGACAATAGCGTGACTGTGTACGCGCGGTGATTGGATGTTTGGAGAAGTCCTTTTCTATTGCTAGAGGTCTAATGCTAATCTGTTTACTTTCGTTTTTCAGTATCATGTGTTTGTTATCGGCTGGACTCGCATTTCTGCATTTATTTTTTTACTTAAAAGTGGACAAATTTGTTTAGTTTTTTATTTAATAGTATTTTAAGTTAAAATGAGTGATTATGGTGATAATCCAAAGAAGAAAAAAGTTCCTGATCAAAAATTTCTGTCGGAGTATTCTACTAAATAGCCGTGTTTGCGATTTTCATCACCCCATCAGGCGTATTAATAATACGCCTATTATTGTACAATATGTAACAGCAATTAAATCATGG
>CAWVNO010000466.1:0-18000 GCA_963930645.1 Salticus scenicus
TCATTTAATAAAGGAAAAAAATTGAATTAAATATTTTATGCTAAAGATTAATGCTAAATTTCTGACTTGATTTTTTTTTTACAAATGGATTTTCTCAAAGACTAAATGACATGGATTTAATCCTTTATACCAATCGATAGAGAATTTTTTTCTGAGTCTGACAATATACTTAACTCAAAATCGACATTTTTGGATAATCCTTTATACTTATCACTACAGATGTCTTGCAGCATAGTTCACAATTAAGAGGTTTTTTGTCCTGTGTGAGAATGAAGATGTTTTTGCAAATGAACTTTATAAGAAAAATCTTTGTTGCAGTAGTCACAGCTAAAAGGTTTCTCTCCTGTATGGATACGAATATGAGTTTTCAAAGCAGATTTCGTAGAAAATCTTTTGAAGCACAAATCACAGTTATGAGGTTTCTCTCCTGTATGAGTACGAAGATGGTTTTTCAATAAATGGTTTCTGAAAACCTCTTATAACACAATTGACAGTGAAAAATTTTCTCTCTAGCAGTATGGATACGAAGATGACTTTTCAAAACTTGTTTAGTGGAAAATCCCTTTAAGCACAATCCACATTTATGCGATTTCTCTCTTGAATGAGTAAGAAGATGACGTGTTAAAAAATATGCATATGGAAATTTCTTGGAACATACTTCACACTCAAACGGTTTCTCTTCTGCATGAGTGAAAAGATGTTTTCTCAAATATTGTTTTCGAGAGATCTCTTGGAGCACATTTCACAGTTATAAAGCTTATCTACAGCATGAGTATCAAGGTGTTTTTTAAATCACCTTTATCAGCAAACCCTTTGGAACAAACTTCACAATTAAAAGGTTTCTCTCCTGTATGAACAAGATGGTGTCTATTTAAATGATGTATCTGATTAAAACGTTTGGAGCAAACAGTACAGCTATAAGGCTTCTCACCTGAATGCATATGTGAATGTCGACCAAATGCACTTTATCTGAAAATTTTTAGAGCATAACTCACAAACATAAGGTTTTTCTCCAGTGTGAGTACGCAGATGTATATTTAAATTACCCTTCTTAGAAAAATTTTTGAAGCATAGTTCGCAGTTGTAAGGCTTCTTTCCTGAATGTACACGAAAATGTACATCAAAGTTATGTTTTGTAGGAAAACCTTTAAACAAACATGACAAACGTATGGTGCCTCTCCCATATGAATGCGAACATGCGACTTTAAATATCCTTTACGGGTAAATCTTTTGGAGCATATTTCACATTTATAAGGTTTCTCACCTGTGTGGGTACAAGTGTGTTTATTTAAAAACGCCTTATAAGAAAATGTTTTCGTACACAGTTTACAGGTATAGGGCTTTTCTCCTTTATTCTTGGACATGATTTTTTAAATAGCTCTTAGAAATTTTTTAGTTTCTCTATTAAATACGCAGAAAAATGTCCATGGAAATAATTTTTAATCAAAATACATTTGAAGCAAAGTTCACAATTATGTGATTTGGGCCTTGTATAAATACAAAGATGATGAAATAAATGTTTTGAAATTTCTTTTAAAAATATACTTCACAGATGAAAGGCCTTTCCCCCCCCCCCCCCCCTTTGCTTGAATATGCAGATTTGTACTTAAATGTTTATACAGAGAATGTTTTTGTTTATAATTTCCAGTTACAATGCATTTTCACTGAATGTCTATGGCTGGGATTGCGGTGCCTCGGTCAACACTATCTTACACACAAACTCTGGCTTAAGATGAAAACAAAATGCAAGTAGTATTGCAGTGCCTCACTATCTTAGGACAACCTCAGAGCTAGCAGTTCTTTTCTCTCAAAGAAAGGTTGAAACTGCGCATGCGTCGTAATAGTCTCCGGATGGAGTTGAAACGAAGTGGTTCAGTCCATTATAACAGTAGGAGGAGGAAGGATGAGAGGGCAGTGCTGCCAGATTGAGGGAAATTTCCCTCAAAGTGGGAAATTTTGATGCGATTTTGGATATTGAGGGAAAAAGGGAAATTTTACTTAGTCAGTTTTTAAAGCATTTTTTGTTAGATTTTTTTCCTCAAACTCAAAATATCCCAACCAATTTTTTTATATACTGAGATCTTAAAAGCTAATCAATGCAATTTTTTTCATCTTTTGTAATAATAATCTAAAATATTCTGAAAAAAAAAATGATTTAGTTTTATTTGGCCTAGTCATTCTAAGCATTTCCTGATTTTCTCAGAAATACGTATGAATATTAACTAGGATTCTTTAGAAAGATACTTATGAAGGGCACTTTACCCAGGGCTAGGTCCAACGCACAGGGCTTTTACCCATCTCTTAATTGAATAACATAAATTTTTAGTATTGAACTTTAGTAATCTTTTGCTGTCTTTTTTTTTTTTTTTTTTTTTTTTTCGATTGAATAATATGAAGTTTACGATTAAAAAAATATTTAAAAAGTGGTATTTAATTTAATAGACCGCTAGACGCCTTGAAGTTGTGAATAATTTACTTTAACTCTTACACAATACATAATTCAGTGCAAGTTATTTTACCCTGAATAGCTTCAAAGACCAGCATGTTGAGCAAATGAGGGAAATTTTATGCCAAAAAGGGAAATTTTCTATCGAAATGTGGGAAATTTTAAAATTTCAATCTGGCAGCACTGTGAGAGGGTAAGAAGTGATAATAATGGCTCCCGCCCGCTCTCCACACATTTTTAATCGGAGTTATCGGAGAAAGGAGCGGGAATATTCGAAAAACAAAAGAAACGATAATGCTTTTGTTTGGTATTTCGTTTTATTTTTCGCTCTATGATATTTTATGTATATCAAATTGAACAGTTCTTCCAGAATTTTCGACTTAAAAACATACATGTACTTTTTGTTACATTTATTTAATAGTTTTTATTTTATTCGAAGCAAGCAGAAAGGTGTGATTTTTCATTCAGTTATTCAACTCAACCGGTTATCCAGTTTCAGATTTCTATGAAAGTTTCAGGAGTTATTCTCCTTGATAATATAAATAAAAATATACTTTTGAAAATTTTCATTTTATTAATTTTTTTAATTTAAAAAATTTATGTATATATATATATATATATATATATATTACTTACATGAACAGCGCTTCTAATCTCCAATTTCTCAAGTTCTGTAAGGGATAGAGAATTTTCTGACTCCTCATTTTACAGAAAATTTTATAATGTTTCATTTGACATGCAACTTGATTATGTTAGGTAAAATAATATTTATTTATTTATTTATAAAATTCTAAAATCTAAATTAAAAAAAAAAAAAAAAATGCAGATATTGTGTTTCTCTGAAATATATATATATATATTTTTTTTTAAATACAAAAAACTATATAACTTGAACTTTTTAGAGTGTAATCAGGAGTTATAACAAAATTAAAAGTTACTGTACATTTAAAAATGTATAATAATAATTATGTATCATGCTTACACAATAAAAGACGTATTTTTTAGTTTACATATTCAGCATTGAACACTAAAGTTTAGTATCAGAAAGAAAACAAAATTAAGATGCAACATAATTATGCTTGTTAATAAATAATTTAATTAAATCAAAATAAACTAAAAATTTCTGAGCAAAATTTGAAGCAGAGTGGCCACCACGAGCAATAGGCCTGAAAAAACATAAACCAGACAAATTGAATAAATTAGTATGTTGTGGACATCGCAGGACTTTCTTCTATATTTTCCTATCTTATACAAATATTCTCGCAGTGCAAATTATTTACTAAGAATATTAATTATCTTTCATGATTGCAGAATTTTTTTTATCTTATAAAAGTATAATACTAAATGTTAAAGAATGTCAGTTTTGTCTCTTACACGCAATATATTAGGATTTTTTTTTTTTTTTTATAGACATTTTCTAAAAATGGTCAAACTATGGTCAAGAAATATCAAAACACTTAAAACCATCAAAAAGTAGAGGACGGAAAATTTCACGAATATATTACTTTTTTCTTGTGTATATAGAAGAAACTAATAAAGACAAATATAAACAGAAATAAATTTTGTGGCAGAACATCTTTGCTTAGGAGGTGCATTAATTATTTACTTATTACGATTCATTTGAATTTCAATTAATTTGCCTGTAGATATAGTAATTTATTATCTGAAATGGTCTTAAAATAGCAATCTAAGCATTCTGTATAAAACTAACCCCCAAACATCTTTTCAACTGTCCCGCTATTCTGGCGCAATTGCAGCAAATAAGTGACAATCCGTGGGCGGACTTATATGAAGAAAATTGCCTTTCAATCGCAGATGCTGTATATAGGACCTTTGGTCCCATTTAAAATTATTTTCTATCCATGACACGACACCAACCAACCAACATTCTGTGTTATCATTTTAGCTTTACTTATGTTAAAAGTTGTCAAAAATGCCTTAAGGTAATGTGTACCATAAGGTAATACAGGTTATTTACCTGATTTATTTATATATATATATATATATTTTAAGTGTCAGAATTCCAGTTTTTCTGGGATTAAAATCATAAAATAAAACAAATATCAAACTCCTGAACTCACAGAGATACCTCTTTAAAAATTTAGCCTATGAAACATATAAAATCACAAAATACATGTACAGATATCTTTTAAATGATTAAATTTTTAACATATATATAAAATAAATAAATTTATTTAGTAGCAAGCAAAATTATGTAACGCATCAAACTTATTTTATTCGATTATGTTTTAGCATTCATTGTTAACAATTTAAAATTTTAAAAATTGGGATTTTTAACGTGTTCGTGCAGTATGCGATAAATATAATACATTTTTACTTGAACAGTAAAATAAAATTTTTATTATAACTCCTAACCCCATTGAGGTGGTGTTGGGGTTGGGGTTAAGGCCAACTGTCTGTGCTAGAGACCTGAGTCTAAGCGGTTGCCCTCCACGGGAGTCTTTCCAAGGGGTCCTAATCCGTATTCATTACGAGTTTCAGAGAAAATCACGGAAAACACCGAATGTCTGGGTCGACAAGCGTGATCTGGGACTTGATCTTATTGAGATCCTACTCTAAAAAGTTCGCATTATATACCTTTTAATATTACAAACACACACATAATTTTTTTTTTTTTTTTCAAAAAAAAAAAAAAATAATAATAATAATAATAATTAATTTCATCTAAAATAATCGAGTTGTATATCAAATTAAGCCTTATAAAACTCCTTTTAAAATGAATCCAGAAATTTCTCTGTTCCTTATAGAACTTGTAAGATTCGAGATTGGAAGTGTCCAGATAAGCTAAAAAATGTTATTTTTCAAAAATTAAAAAGTTCATAAAACGAAAATTAAATAAAATAAAAAATTTTCAAAAGTATATTCGCATATTTTGACGGATAGCACAAAAATGAGTCAAAATCACAAGCTATTTCATAGAACTAACAAAATTTCTCAATAATTAATCAGATATTATAAATGATTTCCTAAAGTACCCCCACCCTTCCTGCTTTGTTATAAAGAAATTTTTAGCAGCAATTTTAGATGTTTGGGAAAAAAAGAAAAGAAAAAAACAATAATGAAGATGCGGTGGGCATTTTTTACTACACTATTTTTTAATAAAAACTATAATTATACAATGCTCTTTTCTACATAAAATATTATTTAAAAGCAAAACAATATGATAAAATAGAAGTTGTTTAGCTCTGTCATTAAAAAAGAAAACAAGGGATAGGAAAAATGGAGTAGGAAAAAGCGTAGTTTAATCAAATATAACTAAATTACATGTTATTTAAATTGTAGCAACTGGTTAATCGAATCTAAAAACGCAATCATGTAGTCCCCCCCAAAACTATGTGTAAAAATTATGCACGCGAAAACAAATTACTTTAACATCAATTAGCAAACGAAAAATCAACAACATAAAGTATTTTGGTACAAAACTATTAATATGGTATAGTATAAACAAATCATTCACGAGGATTTCAATAAAAAATAACTTTAAATAATTTTTTCAGTTTGTAGTAATTTAATGCTGCTTCTATGAATGAAATAAAAATCTCGTACATTAACATTTAAAAACTACATGATCTATAATGCAAGTGAATGATTTTTTTTTTTTTTTTTTTTTTTTTACAAACAGTTATATATTTCTTTTGGCTTTTCTTTTCGCTACCTAGGTATTTAACTCCGCTTCCCTCCCAGTGAAGCTACGACCTACGATTATACCTACTTAAAAAAGTAGATAATTCCTACGCTTGCGCAGTTCCAATCTTCTGTAGAGAGCCATTATTGAAAACATGAAAAGAACTGCTAGTATCTTAAGTCGAATCGTAACTCGCGCGCAATCACAACACAGCTCGCTGTGCGGAGGACTTTTACGCTTGAGGCACCACAATACCAAGTTAAGATCATTCTTAACCACGCCTATTCTACGAAAGTCAGTAAGATTTAAGATCAGACTTAAGAACGAGGCACCGCAATCCCAGCCTATGTAAATTAAGCATGTCAAAAAACTTATTGAAGTAAATTTCAAAATTAATAGTATACCTTCTCTATAACAATAAAGAAAAAATAAATGTGTAATCTTTTTAGTACATTTTACAACAGCATGTCTTTTCGATGAGAATAGTTGAAAAGACTAATATTAGTGAAAATTTAGGAAACTAATGTTAAATATTTGCTATTCAGTTTTTTGAAAATAAGATGGCGCCACTCGTCGGTAGATGCCTTATTAACTTCGTTCTGTAATGCTTTTCAATTGCAAAAAGTTCATTTAAAAATGTTTTTTAACGAATTTGATTATACAGGGCTTACTTAAGAATATATATTTTTTATAAGAGGTATGCGGTGCTTGTTATTTAAAAAAAGCCAAATTTGCATAAACTGCTGTCAAAATGAAAAATTAATTAAAAGGACATTTAACTACAAATAATTTATAAATATTATATATATATATATATCACACAATTATTATTATTATCCCAATGAAGTAGAAAGGCATTTTATTTAAAAAAATTATCTTCATAAAACAATACATATTTTTAATTTAAGATGGAATTCAATTTTACGGTACGTAAATTGTATGAAAGAATAAATTTTGGACCTCATTTATGGTGTTGTGTTTTAATATTAGGGTAATTGGCAGCACTTGTGGTCTAGACCTGAGGGCAATGTCCTCCGTGGGGGTCTCCTTATGGGGTCCTAGCCGGTATTTATGGAAAATTTGGAGAAAATCACGAGAAACTCCGATAGACTTGGAATTAAACTTGGCATTTCCCGTCGATAATAATCCAGTCGTTGTAAAGATTGGTTTGGTTTTGAGAGTAAGGCTGATTGGCTATTCTAGAGTCCTAGGCCGAGGGGAAGTGTCCTCCGGGCGGGTCTTTCTAAGGGGTCCTAGCCCGTATTTATGCAAGTATCGGAGTAAACAAGGGAAACTCCAAACGGCTAGTCCGACGAACGCGACGTGGGATCGAACCCGGCAGCTCACGCCTATCAGCTTTGAGCGCAAAACCGGCCGCTGGTGGGCCCCAGATTGTATAGAACACTATATTAAAAAAAATCACTCTGTTTTTCTTTACCATGTAACGAATACTTTTTTTTTTATTTGCATTCTGTTTATCATGTATCCAATTCATCATAATCAGAAAATCCCCGAAAAAAACAAAAGAAAAAAAGAAAACTATTGCATTACTTTCTCTATAATTTCCATTTAAATTGTACGATCTATGTCAAAAATAAAAAATAATTTAAATTTAATAAATATAAAAATAAATAATAATGCAACAATAATACATAGATGTATAAATATATAAATAAAATAAATAAACGATTGAACGAAATTAATTGACGGCATTTCCTATTTTATTTTTTTTTTTCCTTTGAAATATTTCTCACTCTCTTTTTGTTCAATCTTTTTTTTTTTAGTCTGAAATAGTATGTAACTTTATAATAATAAACAGTGGCAAAGCGTCCATGGAAGCGATAGAAGCAGCGCTTCCCCTACTTAAGATTTTAAAAAAGTAATCAAGTAACGTCACCTCGTCGAAAGACTGGTTTGATTCTTTCTCTGTGTTTGGAAGCGCTTCGCTTCGGCGTTTCCATAGTTTTCTGAACCATGCCTCGCCCCTGATAATAAATTACTTAAAAAATCTTTTGCTCCCCTCAACACATTGAAATTTTTGTATTTGTTTTACTTGTTCCCTAATAGCCGTGAAATTCTACTTTCGAAGCTAACAGATGGGAAGTACCTGGTTCGATCCCAGGTTGCATTCGTCGACGTAATCACTCAGAATTTTTTAAGGTTTTCTCAAAATTGCAAAAGTAATTAATAAGAAATATTATTTACTACGGATATCCAACTCTTCAAAGATTTCATTTATTTTAATTATCAATAATTTATCTTTAATGTAATTATTATTATTATTAAATTTGTTCTAAACAGAATGTAATTTAGCACCTGAATACTATTTTTGACTCACAAGGGGACATTCAAAAGGTGTCGCCTTCAAAAAATATTGAAAAAATATATATGTGATTCTACTCTTCATAAAACACCAGGAAGTGAAAAAATTATCGGCTGAAATGAATTACAGCGACCACAAATAACTATCAAAATTAAGCATATTTCGCGATTTAGTGCTGTTAGGCGTTCAGTTCGCTAGCACCGAGATTGCCGTGTTTCGGAACCGTGTTTCGTTTCTCTGCCAAGTACTCAAAATCAATTCGCCTAACAATGTGAAATCGCCAAATATGCTTAATTTTGATAATTTTTTGTGGTCGCTGTAATTCATTTCAGCCGATAATTTTTTCCCGTCCTGGTGTTTTAGGAAGAGTAGAATCACATATATTATTTTCAATATTTTTTGAAGACGACAGCTTTTGAATGTTTCCTTGTCAGAACTTTTGATTTTTACGTATTTGTAATTTTTTTAAATCTGTAATGCACTACTTCTTATTTTGAAATCATCTAGGTGGTCTGCAGCTAGGGTTGGCTAGATTTTGCCCAACCCGAAAAAACTCGGGTGGGTTTTTTCAATAAAACCCACTTGAAAAACCCAAGAAAAAGCCCAAGCGGGCTTTTTCAAATTCCTTGTTTGAAATTGTTCTTTTGTCTAACTTACAATAAACATACAGATATAAAATAAATATTATATGCATTATTAAAACATGAGAAAAGAATTTTCAGAAATGTTGTAGATGCTCAAACTGCTGTATAGAAAAAATCCTGAAAAATTCCCCATGAAGAAAAATGTATAATTATCTTATTAAAACAGAATAAAAAATTGTATTAAAAAATAAATAAATAAATAAATAAAATAAAAAAACAGAGTTGTTTGTCAATATAAAGAAAACTATAGGACTCAAGGAATGTAAAATATAATTAAATAAAAAAAAAATAAAAAAAAATATATGAAAACTTTAACGGCCCTCTTCACTCACCGTCGCCGGAAGCCCGAGCCAATGCTATTCTATGGGGAAATTTTCTTTACAAATAACTTATTAACTAATACATACAGTCGGTAACAAAAGTGTCCGAACACTAGCAAAAATTCCTATGTGAAAAAATTGCATTTCATACGGTTTTGTTAAATAAATCCTTGTCGAATCCTGCTCTTAGGTAGTCTAAGAACATGATTCGATAAGGATTTTTTTAACAAAACTGTATGAAGTGTACTTTTTTTACATAAGAATTTTTGCTACTGTTCGGACACTTCTGTTACCGACTGTATTTTTAAGTTCTGTTTTCACATTCAGAAAATTCCCAACTGTTAAATTGACGGACCTTTTTTAAAAATGTATTTTTTTAATTTTTAATATTTTATTTCGAAATTGCAAAATGAAAAAAAATCACATATTGAAAATTCATATTTTGCACCTTCAAAATAAAATATAAAAAATTAAAAAATTAATTTTTTAGAAAAGGTGCGTCAATTTAACAGCTGGGAACTTTCCGAATGTGAAAACAGAATTTAAAAATATGTATTAGTCAATAAGTTATTTGTAAAGAAAATTTTCCCATAGAAAAACATTGGCTCGGGCTTCCGGCGGCGGTGAGTGAAGAGGGCCCTTAACAGTGCAACACTGTTATGTAATGTAGAGGGACAATAATTAAAAATATTTTATAAAAATCTATTGACTAACGAAAAGTTCAATCAGGCACCATGAATAATTTCTAAAATCCAATTTTTTGTTGTGAAGGGCAGGTAAAGAGAATTTTAGAATATTTAAATTACAATTATTTAATATTGAAAATTTCCTATAACTTAATAATAAAAGACTTTAAAATTTTTAAAATTCAATTTTTAAACTTTCAATTTTAAGCTATATTAATAAAATCAGACTTTTGTCTGTAAATTTGTCGGAATAAAAAAAAGTTGCGATATCTTCACGTTTCATACCCCATGAAAGCCGAAAATGACTTTAGAAAATTTTGCCTGTGTGTGTGTGCGTGTGTGTGTCATCGTGTCTGTATTTCGCTTTTTTTGTCCGGGCATCACTCGAGAACGCTTGAACGGAATTCAACGGCGCTTGGCAGAAACTTAGGTCTTCACACAACTTAAAATTATATCTATAGAAATTTTCAAAATTTTGATTAGTTTTTGAATTGTGGGTAAAAAACGCCTGCGCATGCACCATAAATATTTTTTCACTAAAACGCTTTGAATTGAAAAATAAAATATAAAAATAAATTTTTAATTTAAAGACTTTATTATTCGCGTGATTCGCACTACAAATTACAAAAAATTGAAATGAAGTGTTTCCATCTAAATTTTATACTTTAGTTAATTTAAAAAAATCTTATTGCCGTATCCAAAAACTGTTTACACCCCAAGATTCAGAAAAAATCACCCCTTTCATTTGGTACTGAATTTGTAACGATAGGTCTGATATTTCTAATTTATTTTTTCCTTTTTCCGTTGCCACTTAAATTTCATACTTTAGTTATTTTTTAAAAATCTAGTTGTCTTATCGAAAAACTGTTCGCACCCCTGAATTCAGAAGAATCGTCCCTGTCATTTGGTATCAAATTTATAAATATAGGTCTGATATTTCTGATTTATTTTACCCCTTTTCCGTTTTCAACCCAGGTTTGATAGAAGGTTTTATATTTATATATACGCATTTATATTTTTTTTATTTTCCAGAAATAAAATGAAATATTTTTAATTTCACGTGAATAATAATAAAAATTAGAGAGAAAAATAAATAGTTGACCTACAAATATAGGTGATTTTTTTTTTTTTAAATCAGGAACTTGTATGTGGATAAATATTTCCATAGAGATATTTGGCATTAGTTTAATATTTTTATTTAATTAAGTAGTACTTTTCTTCCCTGCAGTAAAACAAAATTTTTTGTTGTTATTATGTGCCTTATGAGGTTCTTCTATGTTCTCCCCTGATTTGTAAATGAATATAATTTTTATTTTATTAAGATTTTTTATTTTTATTTTGTAAATATCAGAAAAGAGTTTTTATTTTATTTTATTTATTTATTTTGTGTATGGAACAGCTTTAGTATAGGATCCCTTTGGCAAAATTTGAAATTTGGCACCGAAGTAGCTCGGACGTTTCTCGCCAAGATCTTTAGTTGCACAATTGAGATAGCCAATTCAATTCATCGCAAAAATGGCTTAAAATATTTAAAGTCACCAAAAGGGTCCCATATTAAAGCTGTGTTTTTTGTATTCATTTATTTATAGTATTTTTTATTAAAGACTTCTGTGGTCACGAAATTTGGTGCGTAAATGGTTTGTATGCATCCGGCACTTATTGTAACTGGATTTCACGAAATTCGAAATCTCCCCCCCCTTTCTCGGAGTCGGAGGGCAATAAACATGTGAAAAAACATGTTTTAATTCGCTTTGAATTATCTTAGAATGGCGAATTTTTGTGTGTGGATATTGATTATGTGTACGCATTATGTACATTAGTGGGATTTTGTAAAACTTCGAACTCACCCGCTGAGGAAGGGGAAGTAAGAAGTGGGTAAGTTGCTGCCGAAGGCAGTAGGGACCTAGACTTCTCACGTTGCGAGCAAGAAAAACCTCTACCAATCACAGCGAGAACTTCGGTTATTAATAAAGATATGGGATTTTGACAACTCATTTAAGTTTAATGTCCAGCGAAGCGGGCAAAGCCTGCTAGTCTATAATAATAAAATCAGACTTTTGTCTGTAAATTTGTCAGAATGGAAAAATTTTTGCGATATCTTCACGTTTTACACACCATGAAAGCTGAAAATGACTTCAGAAAATTTTGCCTGTGTGTGTGTGTGTGTGTCATCGTGTTTGTTTGTCGCTTTTTTTTGTCCGGGCATCACTTTCTTTAGAATGTCTTTGACACAATAAATTTTTATTTTATGCATTTCAAGGCTTCCCTATAAAACGCTCCTAATTTATTTATTTATTTTTTATTTTTATTTATTATTATTATTATTTTTACTTAAATATTTATTTTGTGCTTTTTAGTTACAGAAAAAGCTTCTTAAAAACTGATCAAAATTTCTTAGGATACTGTGTAGACAATTAAATATTTTCTTTCATCAACTGACATCTTATCCTTTAATTATCTGCGAAAAAAAATAGCAGATTGGCCTTCGAGGATCGAACCCTCGACCATCGCGCGTTATCAGCATGACGCTCTAACCAGAAGTCAAAGAAGTCCAAAAAAAACATAGAACATGCTAGAAAAATCTAACAAATGCAAAAAATATTGTTCTTGAATGCTTTTTAAAATATTTTGAATATTTAAAAATTTTCAGCGCTTATAAAATTGAAATATCTATATATATATATATATCTCTCTCTATATATATACATTTTAAATTTTCTTATTTTTGAAACTTTTATGTTTTTATAGCATGTCTGAGCAAGAATAAAATTTTATTTTATGCTGTTTAGAGCTCCACAATAAAAAATTTCCAGCAATTTTTTTTTCCTTTCTTCCTTAAATTTTTCTTTTGTTCTTTTTAGTAACTAAAAAAAGCTTCTTAAAAAACTAATCAAATTTTTTTAGGATATTGTGCCGACCATGAAAGTCTTAATAGCAATATTACCTTTTAAGAAATAACATATCTTCTATTAATTATCGGCGAAAAAGCAACACCTCGGCGTTCAAGGACCGAACCCACCCTCATCGCGCTATCAATATGACGTTCTAATCCACTGGACCGACGAGCGATACAAAATCATTCTTACATTTACTTTAGAATGGAAGCGCCTTGTTTTCTAGCATGACACGAAGACGCGATGACAAAATCCAATTTCAATGAAAAGCTTCTAATAAAAAAAACTCCTAAAAATTTTATTCATTTATTTATTTTTACTTAAATTTTTATTTTGTGCTTTTTAGTAACTGGATTAAAAAGCTCTTAAAAAAAACTCTTTTAAAAAAATAATGGATTACAATTCTTTTTTTTCCCCTGAACGAAAAAGAGACATAAAGAAAGAATAAATATCTAACAGTATAAATTAATTTATTTGAATAAAAATAATTTATATTGAAAATAGTAAAATATGGAATGATAAAGTTAATAAAGTATAGTCCATTTCCTCATCAGAGGCACTTCAAGGCCACGGAATTCGGAGAGGGAGATCACGTGCTCAATTCCATCCAGTGAGATATCGTTGTTTCTTCAGTAACCTAGCAAAGGACAGAGAAAGTGAAATCACAGTTCATCTGAGCGTGGCCTTGAGGCGACTGCGTAAAGAAAATAGAGTATAGTGTAGAAATTTATTATGGTGCGTTTACATATTGGTAAAAAAAGTTATCTGTGCAATGCAATGTAACATTAGAATCGTTTGGTGTTAATCTGTAATATTTTAAAAATTTAGCTTTTATAGCTGAAAATTCGCAAATGTTGAGGTTTTGAAAATGTGTTATATGATGTTGTTTATTTTAACATTGACACTAGAAAACATTACAAATAAATAAAATTTTCATAAAAATAATAAAACTGAGAAAGTGAAAAGCAAACTGTGTTTATCATCGGAACATATATGAAGGTTTAATAAATAATAATAAATACAACTAATAGAATCTATCTGGATTTACAGCTTTATTTGTACATTTATAAGTATTAGTAAATTTTTTTTCAAAGATGGAAAACACATAGATCTTTTACGATCATGCCTCATTTGAAGGTACACTCCGTAACAAAAGTGTCCGAACACTAACAAATATTCCTATATAAAAAAGTACACTTCATACGGATTCGACAAGGATTTATTTAACAAAACCGTTTGAAGTGTAGTTTTTTTACATAGGAATTTTTGCTAGTTTTCGGAAACATTTGTTACCGACTGCAGTTATATTGTTGATTTTTCTATATTTTCACTTTTGTTTTCTTTATTATTTGTTTCTAGTGGCCTTTTTTGAAGCAATGAATTTAGCTTATATATATATAAGAAAGGAAAAGAAAAACGAAAATTTGTGTGAAAATAATGATTCCTTAAATAAATATATATAAAGCTGAAACTCTACGTACCGGGAAGAAATGATTATATTGTAAGTTTTACTACTTAATATGCTTAACAATTAACACGTTCACGCCGGCGCATTTTGTTTACACAGTCTTCTCAAAAGTATCCGAGCACTAGCCAATAATTCCAATATCAAAAAAGTACACTTAAAACTGTTTTGTTCAATAAATCTTTGTCGAACCATGTTCTTAGACTGACTAAGACAACGAATCGACAAGGATTTCTTTAACAAACCAGTATTAAGTGTACTTTTTTTGGACAGGGATTATTGCTAGTGCTCGGATACTTTTGCTACCGATTGTAGCTGTGACCCACTGGCAAGTGTTAAATAAAATACCTGGTATTTCCTGAGCTCATGCCAAAAAAAAAAAAAAAAAAAAAAAAATCTCTTTTAGCCTTTTTGTTTAGAAAACAAAAATCTTATAATTAAAAAACTTAAAGCATTTCTCAAATTGTATATCAAACACCATCACTTTACCATCATTCAAACAACTTTAAAGGATGTTAATCTATTTTGTAATATATAGATAGTCAAGAAGGACTAGAATGAATAATTTCCATACCATATATCAAGTTTCTAGCTCTAATGGTAATTGTACAACAGATCTTCTTTTCCCACAACGTTTTAAAAAGACAGCTATTTTTCAATAATGTAATGTACATGAATTTAAGTAAATAATTTTTATGCCACATATCAAGCTCGAGTAATTTTAAAATTCCATAGAATATCCCGCTTTTTACACAATTTGAACATCACCATATTTTAAAATAAACATATTATGTATTTTACATAATATGATCTTGGTTATAGAAATAAGCAACAAACTAGAAGTCAGCATGGTCAAAATTCTCGATGTTGGAAGAAATATTTTGGAGATTTTTTTTTTTTTTTATAAGAGCATAGATTTACAATTAGTAAAGCTAATCAACGTTTGTACATCAGAGACAAAACGGAAAAGAAATTGACTGTTCGTATGTCAATGACGGTTTAGAAGCAGCAACTGATATACCGGAATCTGAGAAATTCATAAGTGATTTGAAGTCAAGAGTCAAAATCACAAGTAAAGAAGCAAGCTTAGTCTTGAGATCCATCATTTTGAGAATGGAAATATCAAAATCAATTAGCAAGCTTGTGTAAGAAAAGTTCTTAAAACTTTTTATATGGAAAACTCCAAGTCAATATGTACTAATTTGCTTAAAGAAAATACAAGAGTAGAGAAGAATGATGATCATTGCACTGAAACAGTCTGACATAAAGAAGCTGTAGGAGCTTTAATGTATTTAGTGATAAACACACGACCAGATTTAGAATAGTGTATAAATATTGTAATATAATTTAGAACACAGTATAAATATCAAATGGTCTCCCCACTTGCAAACAAAATGGACGAGCAACTCTGTTAACAAGATATTTATAATATAAGTTCACTGTCCAAATTTGATTCGATTTGGAGTATTGTTTCGGAAGTTATCGCGATTTTAAATTTTCAAGTGGTAGTCTGATTTCAAGTGGCACTGCTTAAATTAAGATATCCACCACTTTGTTAAAAAGAGCGAATAAAGTTCGTTAATAAACTTGATTGAGACACTTATGTGGTATATGTTTACATCAAAATTCAAAGAAATTCGGAATATGCTTTTTACAATGTGAATTTGAAATTTTCAAGTGGTCTCCACTTGAAAACAATATGGTGGAGTATCTTGGTTAACAAACTCATCCAAAGTATTTATAAGATAAGTTCACTGTCCAATTTGGTTCAATTTGGAGTACTACTTCGGAAGTTATCGTGATTTTAAAATTTCAAGTGGTAGCCTGATTTCAAGTGGCCCCGCTGAACTCAAGATATCAACCACTTTATTACAAATGGCAGATAAAATTAATTGCGACCCTTATGTAGTCTATATTTACATCAAAATTCAAGCAAATCTTGCTTTAAATACGCTTTTTACAATGTGGGTTAGAAATATTCAAGTGGCTGCCACTTGAAAACAAAAAGTTGGAGCAACTTGGTTAACGAACTCATCCAAGATATTTATAAGATTAGTTCACTGTCCAAATTTGGTTCGATTTGGAGGATTATTTCGGGAGTTATCGTGATGACAAAATTTTCATTATTTATCTATATATTAATAGGCAAGCATAAAATTTGAAGTCCCTTTTTAACATATTAATTATGGGAGTAGAGGGTTGAAAATGGTATCATTCGAAAGGTATGGTTAGCCGGATGGTGCGAATACAAATATTATTTTCTTACGATGTCAAGAAGGTATTTAAAATAATATTATAGTTTTAAAAAATTAAAGAACACGCTTTTATAGATATGTGAACTAAAAAGCACAAAATATCTATCGTAGTATTAAAATGCAGGGTAAGAGAAAATCGTGTGAGTGACACACCATAATATTTACATACATTTAAATCTTTAATTAAAATAATTTAGAATTAAACAAAAACCATTTTTAAAAAATCTCCCCTGACTGGGATGGAACGCTAAACCTTTGGGTTCGTAGCGCGGAGCTATACCTAAACGCCACGGCGTTCACGTAGGGAGTCTTTTTTTACAATATAGATTTTTTGTTTGCTCCCACAGCGGTTACAAACATACATACATACAGGTGAAGCTAATAAAAGCGTGTTAAATACATTTATTTTTTATGCATTTCCCCCCATTTTTCCCTTTTATACACGTATTCCTTTACATTAAAAAATACCTAAAAGTAGAAAGTTGTTAAACCTGGCAATTTCATAAAGCTCAAATAAAACCATAGACACAGTAATTTGTATAATGTAGCATCACTATACGCAAGCGAAGTGATGACGTCACTGTCTGTCCATGGAGCCATAAAAAAGATTTTCTGTGTTAATCGACCATTGGATTTTTTGTAAAAATTTATTAAAAAATAACGGAAAATATCTGCCGATTTTAATTCCGATATTTGGGTATAGTTATATATAAGTTACTGTCTACATGTGTTTGATTGAGTTATTTTTTCCGTAAAATTGGTAAAATTTTAATTTAAAATCACAAAACTCCAGAAAAAAAAAAAAAAAAAAAAAAAAAATGGCAAACTTCCAGTTTCGAATGTAAACATAAACATTTCATTTCAAAGGGTGATATTTAAACAATAAATATTCAACTAATATACTAAATAAAAGGAAAATGGATTTGTTACTAACTGCTGCATGTATAAGTAGACGATTCGGAAAAAATTCCGATTTCCGTTTTTTGCTGAATTTACATGTTTTGCGCTTTCTTTACGTTTCAATTAACTGAAATTGGTGAAAAAAGTGTCTTTATTGCTAACTTTTGTGGGTAGAGGAAGCAAGTAGAAGATATATAAAAACTTTTGATTTCCGGTTTTCGATGAATTTACACGTTTTGAGATTTCCTTGCATTTTAATTAAGTGAAATTGACTACTTATTTTTATTTTTTAAAAAGTGGATTTATTATTCTTTCCTCTGCATATATAAGTAGAAAATATAAGATTCAGAAAAGTTTTAGATTTTCGGTTTTCGATAAAGTTACACGTTTTGAAATTTCCCAATCTCAATTCGACCATTTT